>OY735219.1:45669292-45701792 GCA_963457665.1 Thysanoteuthis rhombus | reverse complement strand
ACATTGGTGATGAGGGTATGTTGGGCTGAGTTGCTAGGAATTGAGTTGTTTGAAGGTACAGGAGACTGGGGGGGTAGGAGGTAGGAAGAGGAAGAGGGTGCATGCTGCCTTTAAATTAGCTAAACTAATTGTACATTAGCTCATCAAACTTCTATTTTTGGACAGGAGAAAGACAAACCCCTTGAAGATGAAATTGGTCAGCTGAAACAAAAACTTCAAATCCGTGACCAAGAGATCCAAGAGTTTAACAAAATCGTACAAAGTTTAAAGGTAAAAAGAAAACTATTCAATGCCTTTTGCTTTCTTAACATTTACATTCTTCTTTTAGTCATCATTCTATATTTCCTGGATCCCTTAATGGATTATCCTGAGGCATTTTTGATTATTTTTTCAGAACTTCATCAGTAAACCTGGTTTTAAAATAACTTTTCAATTTAGAGTGAATCAAAAATATTTGTTCATCAAGTTTATCATCTATTCTGAACTTCTTAGCAACACCAATTTCACAAGACCAGTGGCAATAACCAGGATACAATTTTAACTATTTATCAGCTAAATCTAGAGTTTTTATGACTTATAAAGCGGAAGAAAATGGAATAAAGAAAAAGATAAAACATTTTCATGATTCCTATATTCTTTCAAAGTATCAATTCTATCCTACTTATTCTTACCCACCTTTCTACATCCTACTGACTCTATCACATTACCTTACTATCCACAGACCTCAATCAGTCTACTTGGCTGAAAAACCTCTAAGCCACTCAATTCCGATACATATAAGCCATACTGAAACTTTCAAAACAGTTGGAAAATACATTGCTGCAACCAATATTTAGCCACATACTATTCTTACTTTTACCACTGATAAGTACTAAACTGAAGAGTCAATATTAAAATAGAGAACAATAAGACAGAACATAATTCTCAGGGGTAGAGTGCTCACCTCTAGTAGTATGTGGGATCAATCCATGGCCAAGTCATACCAACAATGTTAAAAAACGGATCTAGTCAGTCACTCAATAGAAACCATCTCCTGATCTTAACTGCCAAGTTAGGGATGATCAACTGGAAAATTTAAGAAAGGAGTGATTAATGATTAAATTACTTCTCTCGCTTTTTGTTTGGCGATGATTACAAAAAATGCAAATCAAGATGCCGGTCACTCACAAACTAAGCGACCAGTTTAGCATAAACTTACATTGTAAATTGTATCCCCCCCTCCTAAAAACCTATTCTGGAGGATTTTTAAAAAAACATTTTTTTCTAGACAATGGAGAGTGAAAATTTCAATTTTCAGCACTATAAGTACAATTAGTGCAGCCTGTACACACAACATATACATAGCTAGCCAGCCATACCCACTTAAAAAAAACCATGTTGGTAAATGGTACTTAATGCCATTGAGGCATGGGCTCTGTCAAGCTATTTAACCCAAGACACACCAATGATAGGTGACCCAACTGAGGACAGAAACCTTGAATTTGCTTACGCGATATGTGCAGGCAAAACAATGCTGTTTTTTTTCCTTTCCTTTTGTATTTAAATACATGAATTCCTCTAAGTCCTGAAATTTTTTATTTTATCAACCATAATGAAAAATAAATTTTTGTTATTTGCTGATGTCCTTTATCATTGTATTCGATGCTGGATTTTTATTTTTATAACCTTTTTACTCCAGGAAAAAGTGGAATGTCTACAGGTGGAATCAGCTAGTGTCAGAAATACAGTAAGAGTCTTTGTTTTATTACAAGGGTCATTGACTTCCAACTTACGCACACATACTTTAGAACAGACTGCTTGTTGCCCAGCTATTGAATTCTGGTCATGACTGCAGTTATCACACCCACTTTTTTTCTCTAAAACTTGATTTTTCTCAAGTTTTGTGGTATTGTGCTTGCTCAAACATGAGTCAATCTTAACACATAGATCTTTTAAACTTATAACTTCAATGGTCAATTTCTTTAGTCTTATTGAAAAAGTCTAGCCATCAAAGATGCTAAAGGGTTCTATCCTTTTCAATATATGTATGTTTTGTTTTGTTTGCTTGCTTTTTCTAGCACTCCTAGCCATATAATTTGTCTACAGTCTTCAAAATTAGCACTAGTACTTCACTAAACCTGTTCTAAAAATGTATTGTTTTGTTTTGTTTTTTTAAAAAGTCCATTTGATTATGGGGGGTCTCATTCTGATGGGTTTATCATTTTTTTCTTTTTACTCTCTTTTGATGTTTTCCAGTGGAAAACACCGGTGATGTCATAAATAAAATTTGTTCTGACCAAATTTATTTAATGTTAGTTCTTAACATGACTTCAAAATTTGACCCTATGTTAGTCCAGTTATTGACAAGTCTTTATTGTACATTGCTTTATTTGAACTGTGATCATCATCTTGGTTGTCACAGTCACAACATTTTGGCCTCCATTTGGCCCTTCTTCAGGTGTCTTGGATCCACTGGCTTGGAATTTTCCACCCAACATTTAACTCAATCCACATGGGTAGACCACTCTCCTTCCACTGGGTTACTTTTGTACTGGTTCATTCTTCTGCTATTTCATCCTTTCTTAATTTGTCCTGATAATACCACAGATGCTCAATCAGCTGGACTAGAATTAGAACCCATATCCACATATTGTTCAGTGGAACAAGCATAAGCTGCATCACTGCGACAAAATAACAGAAAAGTTAAGACATGTTATACTGTAGCATGGACAACAGAATGAGAACATTCTAGCCATGTGGACTGAATGAAGGGTCCAGTTCAAAATTCTCAGAATGTCACAGAATACATTAAGCAAGGTGGGGGACAATGGCTAAAATGTTCTGATTATAATAATCAAGAAGAAGACAACAGTTCAAATAAATTGGTGCATAGGACAGTAGTCTTATCTGTCGACTATCTACCAATCTCCAGTGGGAATTCAGGTTGTCAAGATTTTACACTACAACTAAAGAGAGCACACTCATTTCTTCATCACCAAGTGTTCTCTATTTTTTTTTAATGATAATTACAGTTTATAAAACTTTTCAAATTGTTTACATTTGTTGTTTTAAGTAAAGACCAGAACTGCTATCTCCTCTCGATTGTTGTCTTGAGGTTGTTGAATTTTTCCCTCCCTCTATATTTCAGGATTTGTCAGCAGGTAGCTGCAATGGCTCTGAAGACAGCAGTTCATGTGGTGCTTCCCCGAGGGATGAAGATTTGCGCAGCTCCAAGAAAGCCAGTAAAATATGCAGTTTACAATGAGCAAATTGGTTGGTCACTTATAAACTGGCTATAAATACACTGAATTAGAAACCTAATTTCAGAGGCTATGAGAGTGGAATTGTGGGGCATTGATTCAGATTTTAGAATTTAAAAAAAAAGCAAATAACCTAAGCTGAAATCCCTGCTTGATTCTTTTTGAGATTTAACCAAACATGAAAAATTCAACTTGAAGCTCTCCTTTTCCTCCTGAAAATGGTTCCTTACTTTTTCCATAGTTATTATAAAGATTATCATTATTTGACTTGAAAGAAGCAGTGATGACCAATGAAAAGCTTTTCTTAAATTCCATAAAAATCAGTTTATCTACTGTAGGGGAGGGTGTTATATCAACTAAATCTTATATTTCAACTGTGCCTACAAACCAAATCCATTCATTCAAAAAGAAAGTCCAAACTTTCTTCCTCTTTGATATTAACAGTTACAGTCAACGTTTTTTTTCAGAAGGGTCACTATACAACCCAAATGTAGATTTTGAGGCTGGTTGGCTGGTCCAGCCTTGGCCATATTTATTATTGCCCAATATTAAAGAGAAAAAAGTGTTTTCAAGACTAGACCATTTCAGCTATCTTTCCGGATTCCAATTTCTGGGGTGAAAAGATCAGACTAAAATGTTCAATTACAATTTTCACTTTTTCTAAATCTGAAGAACTGAAAGAGACAGCAGTTAAGGCTAGAAATGGTAAATTTTTAATAACAATGATTAAAATTCTTGTTGGTAAATAGAATTATGTAGCCAGTTTGGCTGTGCCAGACATAGAGGCTGTTTATTTGTTTTTTCAACTCGTCTTGCTCAAATCTAAATCTTGGCACATCACAACCTCTCAGATTATTTTATGGAGGGTTGTTCTGGTAAATCCATTAAGAAAATTTTGTTTTCACTAGATCGGTTATCAAATGTATTTTACTCTGGAAGCATCAATATTCTTGTGTGTGAATGTGCTTAAATAGGTTTGCAATGCTCGAATGAAGGCATATTTATTGTTAGTATATACTTATTCCATGTTATAAAGAACTGTTATTAAAATTGAAAAATATGAGATTTGGATAAATTTTGTTTCCTTTTGTTACTCACTGATTCTTATATGATTAGTTTTAGAACAGAAAAAATTTTTATTTATTCAATATCATTATTCATAACTAAACAAGAAATGAAAACCTTTCAAGTAAATTGATTTGATGTGTTTATGATTTGAGTCATCATCAACTGCTTCGGTCTGTGGCTTTTTCATTATGAATGTCAGCATAGAGAAAATTCTCTATACTTTCAAACATGATCAGTGTCTTGGGTTTAAATTTGGACAAATATCCATTATAAAAAGCTTGGCTGGTCATTGTTTTCTTGAGGACCACATTACGGAAGGCTACCCAGCCATCAAGACATTTCACAACCAGACTGTTATCTGTTTTGTAGTGTAACACAGTTCCTGGTGCAGCTGAAGAGGGGGAATCTAAAGTCGTCTTCCGTTTGATCAAGTCATCAATATTATACTCTGCAATAAAGAGGAACACAAAACATTAGGAAAGCCGATGACAAATATGTCTACAACAAACCTTCATTTGGCAGGTCTTTCATTTCCAACGATTTAATGAATTCTGATCAGAGGAGAAATAAGCTGATATCCATCATTGATTTTTGACTGGTATTTCCTTTTACATGCAAATCATGTTTGACACCAGCATTCTCATAAGATCACTGAACTTGAGCAATGTCAAACCTGGTCAGTACATAGATGGATGACCAACTGGAAATACCAAATCCCATAAGCTGCAGATCTCCCTCCCAAGATATCAAGGGCCATCATGGCTGGCCATCACCCCATCATATTTCATGATTTGGGGATTTTCAATGTCCAACTAAGCATAGAAGTCTGGAACAGCAAATTCTAACTTTGAAGGTATCCCACAATTGTGAATGCACACCGTAAAAAGAAAGGCACACCAGAATCCATAAAAAAGTGGTCCTTAGCCAACCTACCGAGTATCATCCCATAGTCATCTATTGTAGTGTCTGACTAATATGTTATCATATGGCACTTTTATCTTGCTTTTTATCACAACTTTACTCTACAACTAGTGTACATAAAAACAATTACAAACATGACAGGAAGGATGAGTTTGGAGGCTAGATTTCTTTTATCATCTATAACTGCTCCAGTAGTGCAGTTTGTAGAGCAGTGCCATACATTAGCAACTTCCCAAAATAAAAGGAACGCTAATTTGGATCTCTCCAAGAGCTTATTCTTTATTTCCAATCCACATTGTTAGTTTACAGCTGTGAGCAAACAGTCTGTGTAAGTTGCGATAAGAAGCAACTGAAAATTAAGATGCAAGAAAATATCAATCAGGAATTGATAATGGTTGACAATATTTCATCTAACAAAAAATATCAGGATAAGTTGACATCATTTAAAATAGAAAATACTAGACAACCATTTAGTCAAAACCTCCAAGAGAGAATAAGTGCAATCTGATGTGACCAGAATTATCCTGGATTTTTTTTACATCTGTAAATAAATAAATGAGGGAGACTACTCTATAATCAACATTTAATAATTACCTTTATAAATTAGTCATCTGAAGTTGTATTGCCATATTGTAAGTATATACTGTTGCAAATTAAGGCAGCAGCAACTTTTTGGAGCTTAAAATAGATTGTCCTAAATAATTCTGTGTTATGCCCTAAGTAGAAGATTCTATGTTATAATACCAATGGATACCTATAAAAGACTAATCGTTACCCACTCTGTTTTGAAAGCCATTGTTAAGGAGTTCAATCACCAGTGATTGCTTTACTATTATAGCTTCAATTTGCATGATATTGAGGCCAAGAAAAGAGAATCAACCCTGGAATTTCAATCCTTTGATCTTTACTGCAATTCATTTGAAAAGATACTTGCAATGAGGTGAAAAATGACTTTTTTTCCAACCTTCTCATCATACATATTCAATCTTTCCACATTGCCCAGTTGTGTAAATTTAAACTTTCCTGGCTATATTCTGCCACTCAACCCAGTGTTACATAAATGTTCTTCCTTGTACATGGACGCTTCCCACAGGAGCCTGTTTAGTGCAGTATTTGGCTCCTTCCCCAACCACAACCAATGAATTTCAGTCAGCAAGTTCTAAACACACTGGTGATATGATTAGGATCTCTACATATATGTCTATTTGTTTCTCACTCTTTCCATGAGATGTCTTGTGCCATTGTATTAATTGGCATCAAGAAAAATCTCTATTAAGACACTTTCTACTCAAGCTGTAAAGAATCGGACCATAAGCTTGAAATTGAAGTATATCTAATTTCCATCATCCACAAAATGATAAATTCTGATTAGAGAATTCAACTCTAAGATTTATGAACTACTCCAATTAACAATGGAACTCTTTGGTGTATAGAATGAAAAGTAATTGAACTCTTCTCGGAGTGAAATTTTAAAAAAAAATATATATACCTTAAAGTCAAAGGGAGTTAACTTTAATTAGTTGTTATTTTCTTTGGAATTTACATTCAATCTTTTTTATATGATTTAAAGAGTTCAAGTGAAATACTGACCTTTGGTGATGTCTTCACTGACCATATTTAATAGTTTGAGTTCTTCACCTTTCCATTTGGTTTTTAATGGCATCTAACAGAAGAAAAATAAATTCATAAAAAGGTCAAAACTTCTAGTAATGGATATTTCATATTCAAATTACTAACATAACTTTAAATGTTGAATACATTCCCTGTGTGTCAAGGATAAACATATCCTCAAAATATAGACCAGTGATTTTTAATCTGTGGGGCACACCCCTTCCCCTAAGTGGTGCTAAAGGCAACTTTAAACAAAAAAACAACAAAGCACCTAGTACCCAATGCCACACATTTAAGAAAATAACATAGAAAAAGTGACAGCACTTTAGTAATTTTGATAGTAATGTCTTGATACAGACTTTCATTTTGACACCTGATCAATTTTAACATTTTTTTTATTTACACTTTTTAATGTTAACTTTGCTAATTTTGACTTACTTGAATCAAATTTTTTAGCCTTAAGATCAAAGAGTGCAAGACAGATTCTAAAATCTGGAAGGGGTGCTAGCCTTGAAAAAGCTTAAGAACCACTGATTTGAACT
Organism: Thysanoteuthis rhombus; assembly: GCA_963457665.1. Taxonomy (NCBI): domain Eukaryota; kingdom Metazoa; phylum Mollusca; class Cephalopoda; order Oegopsida; family Thysanoteuthidae; genus Thysanoteuthis; species Thysanoteuthis major. Next base: position 45,694,411 of record OY735219.1, on the reverse strand, counting down.
TCTGATTTTCTATTATGTAAAGTAGATCAAACTATCATCGTTCTACCAAAGAAACATGAGAGCCCCCAGCTGTCACCAACCAACTTTTCAAGTGACATTTCAAAATGTTTCCAGTGAAATTGTTACTCCACACAAAAGTTCAGCTGTTCCCCCACTCTAACTCACTTGAAGTAAGAGATTCATTATTTTATTATTTATTTTCTATTATTAGATGAAGTATTGTTGTTATTATAACTTCGACCTCAATCTTTATTGAATCTTCAAGATGAAGGTAAATAGTAGTCAAAATTATTTCAATGGGTTACAATACTTGATCTGAAAATAAACAATAAAATAATTGCTTTAATACTACTACTACTAGAACTAAAACAAATACAACTAACATGGTGTAGGTAATTGGATATGGAGCTTTCATAGCTAAGTGGTCATATCAACTTGTTGTAAACTATGCTTCCCTCTGGCAAGAGGTGCATGAGTTTGAATCTTATCAGAAGCTTGACTCTTTATTTCTGATCCTCACTGTTTGCTCACAGCTGGAGAGTGACAGACCAAGTTGAAGTTACAATAAGAACAACTAAATTTTTTTGAAGGTAAACAGTCGGCAAAAATAATTCAACCGAAGATTATAGTTTTACTGATCATCTGAAGGGTATAACTTAGTTGAAGATGGAAGAGACTTTAAAAAAACAAACTACAACTCTTCTTGAACATCAAAGCAGTTTGGGATTGTTTTTCTCTTCTAAACATCACTTAATGCACTCACAAATGTTTAGACAATACTGAACTGAAACACTGTTTATAATGTGAAATAACCACAACATCTAACTGCTTACCTGCAAGGTTGGTTTAAAGAGGGGAGGCGGTCAACAAGTATGTGTGGGCAAAAATTGTCTAGTCCCATAACCAGAGTCACAAAAACATCACCTATTCCCAAACCTCCCACGAAATGGGGAGGTGCTGCCCAAGGATCGTAATTGCCAGTAGTAGGCTCACCTTGTTTGTTCCACTTTTCAATTTAAGACAACAACACAATAAAGCAACAGATACTACATTAGAATCCAAGTCCAAAGGCCAGGTAGCTACACTTTGATCATAACATAACTGCTGTGATTGTTACGCAATTATGTACCTATTGGTCATAATAAGGGGAAATCTATATCATTTATTTAGGTAGAAAATAATGTTTCTTGGAACAAATAAAATTTGTATATGAAAACAGCTGTGCTACAAACTCAACTCCAAAACAAAAAATGAACTTGGTTTTAATGAGATTTCTTTTGGAAACAGAAAAATGTTGTTAGTGTAGTTTACCACTTCATGAAGAGCTCTATATTGTCTGTCAATTTGTACAGCTGTTTGTTCTGCCCAGTTGATGTAAGCCATATAAGGTTTCACTTTGTGTGCTACAACAGAGAAACATATAGCAATTCATACATGTATAGAGAGTAGATAATTGGAGTTAAAAAAGAATTAACATTATAACAGATAATGCAAACACTGATAGCCTGGTTAACACTCTAGATATATTTTTTTTTTAATGTAGCACTGAATGAAACAGCGCTATACAGAGTCATTATTAAATACACAAAAGATTGTGCCTGCCATCATTTTAAGGTATGTGATGATGTTGTTGAGCCACAACAAGGTGAAATGATTTAGTGCTGTGCATATCAACTGGATCTGGTGAAATATCAATGGGTGTCAATCTATATTGCTACTTGATAAATAATAGTGCTTGTTTATTATGAAATATAATTGAAAGAGGGCATTATAGAAAATCAGAATCTGTGGGTATTTGTATATTACAACAACCTGTTTATGCAATGATACTATGAGTAGGACTTATTAAATAAATTGAATAAAAGTTTGGATTCTTTCTAATGATTGCAGATAGGCAGTAAGCACATACAAAATGATTTTTATGTGCATTCACAGCAAATATGAATTGAAAAAGTTGATCATTTAATATTTATGCAAAATATCAATTTCAGAGGAGAGCGTAAGGATACAAAGAATATAACTTTGATCTAATGTCACAGAAGAATTCTTAATAGCTCACTTTTGGTGAGCATACTTCACAAAGTTATGAATAAAAATAATCATAGTAATATTAGTGTTAGAAGGTGGAATCTGATGATCTGATCTAAGTTTGTAGGGGTTTGAAAAAAATTATCAAATAGAAATTTAGAAATATCAAAAATTTTTTTTACAGAGATTAACTAGTATTTCATATCAATGGAAGACATATCAACCGTTAATGTACTCACCATAAGTGATGCCATTGCGACCTTGTTCATTCTCCAGACTTTCCAGGCAATTCAGTTGACAAAGTGTCTCCAAAAGCTGAAAAAATACAAGTACTCAAATGAAAACTGCAGAAAATATTTTGAATTAGGTTACCCATGCCATCAGTATTTGAATAATTTTGCAATCACCTTGTACTTAAAAAATCCCAAAAACATTATATTGCTCTGCATTTTCTTGTTTATAGACAATCAGAATTAATCCAGATTTTTAAGGCATTTGCAAGGAGGGGGGGACATAAGGGAGACTATACCATAATTAACATTTTTCAGTTATCTCCCTTGTTTGGAAGTACAAAGATGAAGGGAGCAGAAAATATTTTCAATTTGCACAAGTAAAAGAAATTGAATTTTTTTCCCTAACATCAATTGCAAATGACAGGAAATTCTGTCATTGCAGTTCTATGGCTAACTCAATAAAATTTCTGTTTTATTGTGATCAATGATGGCTACTCAGTTCTATCTGTGAGTCGGGGCTTCTATCTTGCAATGACTATTACACTTGCTATGGGTTAATTTATTTTCAGGCATTTTTATTTATATCCAACAAACCTGAAGATAAATCCTTTTTTCACTAGATTTAGTCACACTTTTAGCTACTCTGTGAGAGAGGAAGCAACACTTTAAATCAGTTTTCTTTTAAACAGAACAAGTATAATCTGATTTACCTCCGTTGGACTATGTTTTAGAAAGATATAAGACAATAAGTGCTTTTTACTGATTTTAATTTTGTCACTGGAATCTACATTCGTTTTATACCTAGTGTGATGAAATCTATATCTATATTTGTAATATTGAAAGAAAAAGTAGGGCTTCCTTCTGTGGACAATGAACCATTGAAGTGACTTCTCCATCCTCAGCAAAGTTTATAGAAATCCTGGAAGGCCAAATCAACAGAATTCTCCTCTTGGTCTTAATGGTGTAGTCTAAAAGAAAGTGGAGAGATATTTTTGGCATCAGCTTAGCAGCTGTTACTATTGTTTATTTTTTCTTTGATGAATTTTTTATGAAGATATTTTTTGAAAACATGATCTCAGAATTATTTTACTATACTTTGTATAAACAACCACATAATAACATAGTCATCAGACAGACACAATTATGGGCATTTATAGTGGTGAGAGCAATAAGAATGTATCAATATGTAGATTGTCAAGTAAGGGACGAGGGAGTGCTTAAGCTGTGACTCATCCAAAGCTGTCACTGTTCATAGTAACCTCTTGATCCTTGGTCTACATATGGTTCAAATTTTCAAACCCTTAGTCCTCGATGAGAAGGCCTGATCTAGGAGAGAGCAAATGTTTAATAGAACATAGATTTAGGTATTAAGAACCTTGAGAAGTTAATCTTGAAAGGGTTAAAAAGAGAACAGTAGCAGAAGCCAGCACACGCACACATAAAAACATCTACTAACCAATGTAGCACCTTCTTTTGACAAGAATGAACGCAGTTCCATCATTGTACATTTAGGAGGTGTAGCATAAGCTTTCTGCAGAAGTAATGGGCCAATGTCAAATCTGTAAAAGAAATAGATTATCAAAGAATAAAAGAAAAACAATGACAAATATTTTTTCTATCAAAAAGTTAGGGATAAATGCAATGATAAAAAAAGTTAATAGCTGGAAAAGGAACCAAACCTTGATAGCAGCATTGTTGACTCAAATCACCTCTCTAGGAATTCAACCAACATGGACAGGGTGAAGGAGGTTTTTATTTGTCTTTCAATTATCATTCGTTATTTACTACCTGAAATACATGTCTACACCAGGTTAAATATTTAAGGAGTTAAAAAAGTACTTAACCTTTCAGACTTGTAAAAGAGAGTTTCCATTCAAGAATCACATATATACATATAAAAATAAGAAAATATGCCTATTAAATAGAAAGTAAAGGTCCAGTTTAGCATTATAGTTACATTGTAGATAGAAGCCCCTTGTAAAAACCTTTGAAAAGGATCTGATGAGAAGCATGGTACCAACTAGATTTGAAGGTAAGCAAAATTTACATTCTTCTTATTAGTACCTGCCCACTTCACTTCTACTCCTCATTTAAGTTCAATCATTTTTCACAAACTAAATACTTCTGGCAGTTGCGAAAATATTTGATAATTAAGGACCAAACTTTACAGTGTTTTGACCTAAAAATTGTTTTAGCAAGCTTCAGTATGTTACGCATTAAAAGATTATTTATGGATTGATTTGTGCATTCTGTGTCAATTCAAAATGTCGCTACCTGGTCTTCTGTCTATAAGTGTCACTCCCCTGGCACTTCTGTCTAATGTCAGAGTGTAACACCTGTGTACTTATTGAAATGTGTTACCCACACAAAAAAAAATAGAGAGAGAGAGGTCTGATTAGTCACTCAATAGAAACCATTACATGAATGACATCTTTTGGCAGTGTCCTGTAGGGGGTGATCAATGAAAAATTGGATGAAGGGAGTGATCAATGAATTAGTTACTTCAGTCACCTTTTATTGGGCAGTGATCACAAAATGTCCAAATTTGAAAAAAACCCAAAACGAGCATGAATGCTACCAAACACAAACTAAGGGACCAATCAAGCATAAAATTTACTTTGCAAATTGAACAACCCACTAAAAATCTATTTAGGGAAGGGAATTTAAAGAAGATTTTTTCTAGATATAAGGTGTAAGTGTTCAAATTTTCAGCCCTCTGGCTCCATTGGTATAACCCATACACATGATACATAACTAGCCAGATCAACTAAGAAACTGAAGAAACCTATGTTGACAATTTCTCATAAATACACTTTGTTTTGTATATGCAGATGCCTGCTTTAAAACCACTGGAAAGCAGATCTCTCTCTTTCTCCCTCATGAGGGTCTAATGAATACCTTTTCTAAATTGAACCATAGAGATAATCTCTTTATTGAAACAATTCAAATTTACATAATTAGACAGACTAATCCATAATTTAACAACCATACTTGTCTTAGTTAATACTGCTTGATTTTGATCTGGGACTTTTGTTGTGTTCTTCAAGAGGAGCAGATGTTATCTTCAGGATTCATTTGTCATAGATCAGTAAGCTGTCAGAATATTGACAATTAAAAGACAAACTGGTGTTTCTGAGCAATCACCTGTACTAAACAGGTTTAACTTCATGAGAACCAGTTCTTTCAGAGTGACTTGACGTTAAGCCTAAGTATTTACTAAGATCAGCTTAGTGTGACATTAGACTGCAGTAATGGGACTACCAGAAGGAACAAACTTGCTAGACTAGCTTGCTTAACCAACAACCACATTTATAGATGATGGAGATGCTCTAATTACCACTCAAAAAGTGAAAAATCAAGACCAATATTAATACTGAAATTATAGCTATTGATCATTTCTGAAATATCATATTTAATAGCATCTATCTAATTTTCACCATTGAAAAATGGCTCAGAGGGTGAATGTAACCTTTGTAGTCCTGGCTAATATAGTCCAAAATTTGAGATACAAAACAGTGATTAATGACAGGAATTCAGAGAAATGTGCTTTTTCTCATTACTCCCTGCTGAGATAAGGGAGGGATATTATTTGCCATCAAATATCAAAATTTGGAAAAATATGAGTAGATCTTTTAACAAAAAAAAAAAAAAAGCAAAAGAATATCTGTACCTCATATAAATGAATCACCATAACCCACAGATATACTATAAGTAATTATCCAAAATTATATAATGGATCAGTTACTTAAAATTATCTAAAAAAATATAAGCACAAGATTTGGACTTTGTCAGTTGGTCCAAAGTGACAATAGGGGCCCAAAAATGCATTTTTCAAAAAAAAAAAAAAAAAAAAAAAAAAAAAGATTTAGATGGTGCCTAGCGGTGTACTTATGCATATAGATCTTTTATCTAAAAAATACCCGCACAGGATTCAGGTATTTTTGTTCCAAAATGAGCCTACAGACACAAAAGAGCACTTAAAAAAAAATATGGTGTCTGGTGCCAAATTTTCAAGATTGTAGCCCCCAAAATGAGACAAGGACCACCCACGCACATAAAGAGAGAAGAATCTGTAGCCCACTTGACTGGTCAGTCAGGCAGGCCATTTTTGAGGCTATGGTTATTTGATATTGAAGAAAAGAAAGATCTTTATGCAATGACATCTGCTCGTCAAGTTGTGAGAGTGAATTCGTCATCAATTTTTGCATACATAACTCTTATTCATACACGAGGTCACTGGTTTTAGTGTGGTCAGTGTCATTGTTGTGACAAACAAAATTAAAGGCAAAAGTTAACAATACTAGAAGTTTGACAATGAAAAAAAGAGAGGAAATGAAAGTGGCAAAAATTACCAAGAAGTAAAACAGTAAATACAGTGTATCCCAAAAGTAATGCCCAATTTATTGCAAAAGTAACTTCAGTTTTCAGACAATTAGTAGCCATGATTCAAAACGGAATAAATATTTCATGAGTTACATACCCTATCATTTCACAGATTAATGCAATAAATTACTTAAAATAGCATTATATGACATAATATGTATAAATAGATTGTCAAATCAGCTTCATATCAGGCATTATTTATAGGAAAAATTGGGCATTACTTTTGGGCAACCCTGTATTTGAAAGTATTTTTTTTTTTGAACAGCCATTATCTTACTTCAATAATTCAAGCACTTCTGTATCTACAAATCTTATTAAAATTGGTGGAGTTTAATAGAATAATCTACAAAACTGAATATTATACTCTGACAGAAGAATCGTGATCATATACTTATTTTTTCATAACCACTCCCAAGGTTAACAGAATCTTGACACATTGTCTGCCAGCCTAGTTTTACATATTTCCTTTCCACTGACAAGGCCCAAACATTGGGTGAAATGAACCATATTTTACTATGTTGGACTACTTTGGAATGAAAGATAATGAAAAAATAAAATAAATCCAAAATGGCCACCACAATTTCATTCGTGATAGGCATCATGATAGCAATATCATTCCCAGTGCCAGCTACAAGATAACTTACATGTATACTTGGAAATAGCATCTTGACTGAAATTTTCATTCACAAGTGTTCTCATTGTTGACTGATTTCCTGCTAGTTTTTTTCTTTTGGGCATTTGACTAAAAAACCAGTAAATTACTTGACATAAAAAAGTGGTAACTGAAAACAACCATTGATATATATTTGCCATAGTTGGGTATTTTCATAATTTGCCAATGTCTACACAGTTGATGAACCACAGGGCACGCTTGTTCTTGAAAGTCAACCTGAGTCCTTCTTGTCAGTTTGAAACTGTGGTTCTAATCTTTTCATCAACAAAGACCCTTTTTATTTAGATTATCTTTCCCATGGATCCCAGGCTTTTGGAAGGTCTGCCTGTATTTAAGAAGCTCATGGACCCTCTGTAACACTTTTACAGACCTCCTCCTAAAGGACCCTAGGTAGGGGGCTGCTAGTCTTGATACCTTCCTTTTGGAAAATATGGAAATGGTCATCTAAGATAAGACTCCAAAAGATGGTTTTCTTATATATTCCTGTCTGTAGTTTGTGCTGTAAATACCCTGTAAAGCGAAATAATTAATGAACTATAACCAAAGAGTCATTTTGTATTTGTCCAAATTTTGAAGCCAAATATTCTTGTCATTGGTGTACGTATGAAACTCAGGTCTGAACATTTGGCAAATATCTTGAAAATCCATGAAATAATGAAAACCTCATATTCTTCTTCCCTGACCACTAAATGTCCACCATGAGTACAATTGACCGGCTAGATCGATGGGCCATGCATCACGAGTATACTCATGATTGGCACTCTATGTGTAAAGTGATTTTACTTTGTGTGATGAAAGCAACAAATTTTCTTCTGAATTAGTTATCTAAGTTTTATTATGATACTTTTTGAAAAATCTTACCCTCAATTATTCTAGAACAGGTTGGATGAAGTCAATGAGTATGATCCTCTTGTTCCTTCTAGGCATAGATGTTTAAAGCAAAATAATAATGTTCACATGCCTGAAAAATCTGAAACATTTACACAGTATAAACAAACAAATCTCATTGTTAGAGTATAGAGGTTCCTGAAACTTTGCCAGTTTCAGCCAGAAGGGGGTGATAATCTGAGCTTCATCTTGAAAACTAACCAAACACGGGCATAGGAATAGTATCAAATTTGGAAATGGAGTAAGTCTAGAGGCAGATGTTGAATAGAAGCTTTCAGACTCATTCCATTTCCAAATTCAGCATTATTCCAATATCCGTATAGAGTAAGTCTCTAAGATGAAGCTCGGATTATCTCCCCTCCGGGCCAAATCCCCCCCTCTCCATGTGTATCTTCAAGTGCAGTACTAACCTTTTTGGTCTGATTTCCATGATGGAAATTCCTGTTGTTTGATCTCCATTCAAAATAGAATGAATAATTGGGGCCGCTCCTCTCCATCTTGGCAATAGACTAGCATGAACATTGAGAATGCCACTGAGAAGAAGAAAACAACCAAATTAAATTCTCTAACTTCACACGTAGACAACATTTATTTACTCTATTATTATTATTATTAATAATAATAATTAAAAAAATTAAAACAAGGTGGAAATGGGGAGCTTGTCCTTGATCTACCCTGGCTGCAACACAATTTTGGCTTTATGCTAGATTAGGTGAAGTTTAATTTTGTCTGAATTTCTGAGATGTTGTTGTTGTTTGTGTCGTAGTACTACTACCACCACTACTACTACTACTACTACTACTGCAACAACAACAACAACGATTTATCTAGACTAGTCTCCTTCTATTAGACAGACACCTAAAGAAAACTGGAGGATTCAACCGACAAAACTTTGTGACTAGTCAGAGTATATCGGTGTATAATGAAGTTAAGTAAATACTAATAAGCTTCTCTGCTCTAGAGCAATGGTTAACAAGCTAGTCTGAGAACGCCATTATTATTAAGCAAGACACTTTGTTGTGGCCTTGTACCAGACTAATCTAAGCTTACTTGATATCTATGTAGGTTGGTAGGCCCTGTTGTGGGTCTTTTAACTCTTAATTTCATGAACTACACGAAATCATTCCTACTGACAATTCTGTCAGGTTCATAGCAATCCACTTGAAAATAAGAAAATGAAAATTCCTAACAAGATTTGACAAGTGGATGGCAAAACAAATGAAGAGAATAAAAAATACATAATTACACTCATTTTCAAGAGGAACATCTCAATGACACATTTAGCAACCAATTTCATTTCATAGGAGGGTAGAATTTTGCTTACATTACACAGAAGCCGTATTCATTTATTTGACTAACAGAGAGCACATACCTCAGCTAAAAGCAATAATGTACATCAGATGATGTTGACTGAAGAAAAGTCCAACCTGGCAATAACGACTATTTTCTTAACCCTTCTCCTTCACAATATATTAAGAAAAATGTGAAAAAATTCTGTGAATAGAATAGAGAGAGAAAAATTTGATATTTCCTAAAGGTGGAAGAGAGGTAACTTTAATCAGTAGTTATCTCCCATATGTTGACAAATAATTTTTAAAATATGAATTTTAGATTTAATTCATAAGGTTGGATGGCAGTGCAACATGTTGGGACTCAGCAAATAAAACCATAAGTACAAGTTCAATCCTGTTTGTATATCATTTACAATTCTTTTTGATGTAATTACCTAAACTATCATGAGATTGGTATTAAAAAAGCACTTGAGAGGTACTTTATCAGTCTTATCATATAAAATGAATGCTTATATATATATATATATATATATATATATATATATCTCAATTATCATGCTTCATTTGAAATCAGTTTGTCTAGTTGTCCATGAATTTACCACACACACAGATGCATCAATTTCCTCATGGAAAGAAGAAATTCCGGTCGAAAAAAATCAAAATAAAACACACTAGCAAAAAAGATAACAAATCACTATTTAGTTAATGGTTTTAAAGACTTTTTTGAGAGTTCAATTTTGAGGTGCCATTGACTAAATTTGAAGTACATGACTACAATATCAAAAAGATACGAAACCTCAATTCTCCAGGTGGAGAGCTGGAGGATTGAGGTTTCTTGAGGACAAACAAAGTCACGTTGGAAATCCACTTCTTTTTAATAAGTCACTGAGTGAAAAGAGTTGAAGTAGAATGTCCAATTCAAGAGGTTTTGTCTAATTTCTTTCTCCTTCTCCCCCTGACACTTTTTTAATCAGTTGCCTCAAAAGAGACAAAAGTTGTATTATTAAGCTACAAGATTAAAGAAAGGAATGGAATCAAACATCATTGTAGGAATGGATGATTGTTCTCATAACCCCATCAAAGGTTAGTTCGGTAGATGAACATTTGTAATTAAGCCCCACTTCCAGCTTCACAGGCTTGTTTGAATCCTCATTCTGCTTATGGCACCTGTTTTCCTCAGTGGTCAACCATCAAAAGTACAGACTAGCTTGACTGCAGTGATCTAATGAGAACCGGTGTATCCAACGCTATTTGGTCATAACCCCTTGGCTTCAGGGGGAGGTTCTTCAATGCTAGTCCTTGTGCTATGCATAGCAGAGAAATATTGAGTACCATTTTTTAGATATTTGGTAAGACTTGATGTAGGATTGAATCACAGCCTTCCCAAACCTGAGGCAAACACTTTACAACTGGGCCATCGTGATCTGCCCTGTAGGAATAGAACCAGAAAAAATATTGTTTGTTCCAGGGATTAACAAGATGACAACTAACCAAACTGAAAGTTCAAGTGTTTGATCACTTCAGCAATGAAGGTCATTTGTAATTAAAACACCAGTAGATCCATGGCAATCCACTTGAAAATAAGAAAATGAAAATTCCTAACAAGATTTGACAAGTGGATGGCAAAACAAATGAAGAGAATAAAAAATACATAATTACACTCATTTTCAAGAGGAACATCTCAATGACACATTTAGCAACCAATTTCATTTCATAGGAGGGTAGAATTTTGCTTACATTACACAGAAGCCGTATTCATTTATTTGACTAACAGAGAGCACATACCTCAGCTAAAAGCAATAATGTACATCAGATGATGTTGACTGAAGAAAAGTCCAACCTGGCAATAACGACTATTTTCTTAACTCTTCTCCTTCACAATATATTAAAAAATGTTATCGCATTTCTTTTTCTTATAGGAATTTAATATCCAGATAATAATGAGTGGAATTACGTATTAGTGAGAAAAAATCATCGAAGAAGTGGTGGTAGATTTTAAACTTAAAAGCAATGACTGTCTTGTTAAAATTTAATGAGAATTTAAAGAAAGCAATAAAGTTAGTTTTCTTTGTTCTAAATGAGGTCAAAGCTTCAGTATCATTTTGAACAAAAAAAGAAATATAAGCAACTCCTCTAATTACAAACGTTTTTCTTTATACTCTCAACTTATTATTTATAACCTAATTTCACTGCATATTAAAGCAGCATAGTGTTTGCCTAAGGGATATATGATTTGTCAGCTTATCTCCAGGCTGGATGGTCAAATCATGACAGGATTCACTTACTTTTATAATCTAGGGCAGGGAACATCTTAGGAAGGGGGTTCATAGTGTGTGTCGAGCAGCCTGTCATAATTGTCATGTAAAATAATTTCCTGCACATCTTGTATGATGGGCAGGAAATTATCAAAATTATCAGCCCTGAAAAGAAGTAACCAAAATAGTTTGAAGCTGTAGTTATACAAAACTACAGCTTCAAACTATTTTGGTTACTTCTTTTCAGGGCTGATAATTTAGATACTTTATATCTAAATTCAGATAATTTGAAAGAGTCGAAGTCAAGGGAGATAATTTATAGAGATTATGAAAAAAGATCTACAATCTGTAATTTTTCATTTATCTTCATGAGATATTTTGAGAATCACATAGATGCCAAAAACTTCAAACTCTACACTGCACTGCCTTGTGTGCTAACCAATATATCTGGCAAAAATCAACTTTGTACAATGCCCAGTTGTTGAGTATTTGTATTGCATATACATAACCAGATTTCTTCAATTGTAGTAATATATGTTTGCATACTGTGAGCACTGATGAAAAACCAACAAACAAAAGTGACATGATTTTTTTATACAAGAGATGAATTGCTAAACATTTTCTTTGTTAAGATAAGATGAACTGAGGCAAATTGACTCCAACTGTTTCTGCCATTGCCTTACCAGGATTTAATTGTTTGTATAGAGAAAGTACAAGAGTTACGTTTGGAGCAAGTGAAATAAAGAGTCAATATCCAATTTATTGATTGTACTTACTGAGGAAACATACGAATAACCCGGGCAGGTATGAGGCGGCCAAAAGACACAACCACACCAACATCATACTTATTTTTCATGGTAGTAATTGGCCAAGTGTGTATGGTCAGATCATTTTGTTCAGCAAAACTTCGTACTTCACACTGGAAGAGAAAAAAAATTGTCATTGTAAAATTATTTTATTCTTTCTGTTGCTATAGGATGAGAGGTCAGACATTCTTTGAGAAGAATTTCAGACTATGGACTCATTTTTATGGCCAAATCTTGATTAAAATGATACTGAACATCAAGAGGTGGAAGGGCATTGTAAACAAACACTCTGGAGGCTATGACTATGCAGAAGTCTCAAAAAAAGAGAGGACGGACTGAGGCTTACCGTTGAAGAAATGTACATTCACTGAAATGATGGCACCAAGATAACATCAGAGGAGAATGCATTCAGGTGCAGTTGTTGCAGTCAGAACTGTCACACCTATGTGGGCCTCTACAGCCACAATATATGCTACTCTATCGATACAAACTGAAGCAAGACTTTCCAGGAGCAGATCTATGATCTTGAACAACAGATGCCACCACAAAGATTCAAATCTCTGATCAAAATTAAATGGAAAATGGTTCTTCTTTACAAATTAAAGCTTGAATAAAATGCTGTAGTGATTTAACTGGAGGTGCATGTGGCCAAGCAGTTTACTGCATTGGATCAACATGCTGAGTTCAAACTTTGGCTGAAACAGTTAGCATGAACTTTGCACTAATACCCATCTCTTCCCCTCTGCCATGGACCAGTGTGGCAGGGAGAGGTCCATAAATTGCAGTTCTTTGGTTTGGAATAAATGAATAAAACCAGAAATCCTATTGAAAACATTTTTCCAGAAGATATTTTTGTGCTTTCAATCACCTAGACCTTCATTACATTTGGAAAAATTCATATAGAACTACAACCTTGAAGTGTTTCTGTTACTTCTGTTGTTAAAGAAAACATTATGTTCAGATAAAGTTTTGTTTTGGAAAAATGATTTCTCAATGAAGTAAAACAAAATTTTTATAAAATTCAGTTGGTATGATCTGAAACTTGACCCTAATTTCCACATTAAAACATTTTGATAACAGTAACACAAAAAGCTGCCCGTGCCTGGAAAATAAGGGTCCAGTTCATCATTTTAATTACATCATAAATAGAACAGCAGCCTAAAGATATTTTTTCTTCAAAACTGACACTTTTTCAAAGGAATTGATTGGAAGCACAAAACTTTTTAAAAAAGTTTTTAGCTTTCTCCTCTTTTTCTAATCTTAACTGCTTCTTTCCTTTCTATAAACTTCTGTAGATATAAATGAGATCTTTTGATCAACACCATAAACCAAAAGGAATAAATGTTGAGTGTGAAACAAAGTTTGGATTTTGAACCTCTTCTCAGCCAAGTACAATTTCAATCTTATAATTCCTGTGCTGTGTTTTTTTGGCACAAAAAATTAATGAAAATAGTAAGTCTCCATCATTTGTTTAAATTGTTTTATTTACATACAAATCAACAAATATATGCAACAGAACATCTAATAAATGTGATATATACATAAATATATATGCAAGAAAAAAAGAAAAAAAAAGAATTACACATTATCATAAGACAACCGATCTTATCTGAGGCACTGAACTGGTGACTTGCTAAGACAAGTCATCTTTGTGGACTTGTAATGAGTTACCTTGTTATTAAACGCAATAAGAACCGTTATTAAACTAGGATTCATGAAATTCAAAGAATCCAATAGAGATCTCTGATAGAGCCTATCATTAAACTATTTACTCTCTCAAGTTCTGTTTTCTGTGATAACAAATGATGCCAGTCTAAAATATCAGAAATTGATTACAAGGAAAACTAGAGAGCATTCAGGAAGTGCATATCTTTATCAATGCCGTACACTTACTAAAAACTGAATAAAAATGAAATATTAAAAATCAAAGGAGAGAATTATAAAAGTACAGATATTGAGTTACTTTTATTAACGGTTCATTTATAACCTCTTTCCCTGTAGAATAATAAAAAAACATCTCTTAATAGAAAACAAATTCCTGGATCCAACATCGAAATCCCAAAGCCAATGGCCCATACTTTCATAAAATTCTTATGAAATTTATAGAGAACTTTTGAAGATATAAGTGGACGAACAGACAGACATACAAACAGATGGACATGGGTGAAAACATACCACTTTCAACAGTTTTGACAAAGAAAAAATATACATGCCACACCAAAATGAAAAGAATACAAACTGGAGAAGCTTTGCAGACCACTTCTATTGATTTCACACATCTATTTCCACTGCTTTCCCTGCAATAAAGATGATAACAAGAATTTGCAAAGAAAGTCATCTACAAATATAATTATAAATATATACAAGTAAAGGATCATGAGAAAGAGCAAAGTAATTCATATATATCTGTTCCTTGCATAAATGAATTGTCAGAGCCCATACATATGCCAAAAATAATTATCTAAAATTATCTTGAGAAAAAAAGAAAAAAAAATATATTGATTTTTTATCTAAAATTATTTTCAAAAAATACCAGCACAAGATTTGGGCTGGTTGGTTCAAAATGGCCATAGAGACCCAAAAAAGATGTTTTTTGAAAAAACAAAATAACCATTTTTAAAACTGTAAATTTAACTTTATTGAAAAAAGATTTTTGTGTTGTAAAACTTGAAGTAAAAATAAATTAAACAATGCTTTTTATTTTTTGATTTCCATTAACATTCAAATGACTTTTTATTATACTCAAAAATAGAACATGTGAATTCTGAGCAATTTTAAATTAGATAAAACCAAATATTTTGACATTCAATTATCATTTTTATAGACTTTTCAGATCTATTTAAAATTTTACTTAATGAAATAAGATGTACTTACCTTGGAGTTTTTTTTAGTCATATTTATTAGACTTCAAAAAACCTTAAATTCCCTCCAAATTTTTCTAATATCCATTTGACTTTTTAATTTATTACAAAAATGTTCATTTTACTTTCCAGTTATTAGCAACAGTTTCTTCACCCAATAACTTCTACATTACTGAATAAATTTGAAAACAAAGATTACATCTTTATAACAAAACAATTATTTTTGTGTCTCCATGTGTTTATTTAGAGTGAAATTTCTCAAAATTTATATATACTGGTTTCAAGTAAACTAAAAAGTGGATTGAACGATAATAAAAATCAAAGGTAAATTAATTTGTTTTTAATCAAATCTTGAGAATACAACTTTACTGCTTTATTACTGTACAAACTGAAATATGAGAGCAAATTCAAATAAAAATTGTCATTCAATTTTTATAAACTATCAGTTTTATCTAAAGCAAAAAAATATTTTTCTATAAAGTTGTATTTACAGTTTTAAGGCCTTTTAAAGTTCAACGTTTGAATTCGACAAATCAATCAACATTTTTTTCCTAACGCCAGCCACCAAATGGACTAACGCCAAAATGAGTTTGACAACTGAATACTCATGCCAGAATGTCCTAGCCAAATCAGCTCCACAAAATAATACAAAACTGCACCAGAATGTGATCTTTTATGTTTCATTTAGTTATTGCATATTTGTTTCCTCTAGAACGGATGGATATTTCAGTGATTCTAGGATAGGACTAGAGTTTATAAGGCCTGCAAGATGATCTTTATTGTTCATCATATGCATAGGTTTCCCTCAATATCAAACAGTGGAGCAGTCAGATAGAAACTTTTTGTAAGCTGAAATGGCTTAAAGCAAAGCAATCACTGATAATTCATATGAAAAATTTTTTAGCATTCAGACCCCCCCCAACTGGTGATGATGGTATGTTAGGTTGAATCTGCAGAGATTGGAGTGATTGAAGGTAAAAAAGACTGGCGTGAAAGAGAAAGAGAGAGAGTACATTGCCACTAAAACAGCTTGCTGCAAAACCAATGTTTAACACTATTTTTGCTATTTGCATTTTTCATAAAATTAAAAAGTAGCATGGAGCAAACATTTGAAAAACAAGGTATACCAACTTCAAAGAGATAGAGAACAGTATAGGAGAATAAAATGGTTAAAGGAATCAGAACGCATCAGATATTTTGAATAAGCAGGCCAAGCATAGATATGAATAGCAGATTGGACTGATCAAAAAAGAATAAATTTGATGTTCCAAAAACTAGACCATTTTGCCAGTGAAAATCATTTTGTTCACTGAAAGATAATGGGTTCAATGCATGGCTCAGAGCTGGCCAGCTTATAAGCCAATGCACCGATTCCTCCTAATTGGACACCGCATCCACGGGGGCACTGTGCTGAGGTAATATACTTTAGTCATTTCAACATACACCACATAGGTTTTACAGAGAACAGCAACAATTTTCAATTTTTTCTGAATTCTTAAAAAGTCAATAGTGTTTATTTACACTGTGTTTGGAATTTTTTTTGTACAGATAATGTTAATTAAATATAGAACAGCACAAAAATTTGTTTCTCTGAAATTTATAAGCTCACATTTTGATTACTTTCAAGTCTACCATAGAGATATAAAGTCTATAATAAACATTATTTGTATCTCTAAGATTCTGCAGACTTTGGCTGTGAATCTGGGGCCCCAACAAAAAAATGTTTTAATTGAGCCTAGCAGTTCCCCAGCCCTGGGTCAGAAATGATAGTTCTAGTAGACAGAGGCATTGGATGAAATAAAAACAAAACAATAATGATGAGGATATTTTCTGAATGAACCAAAATACAATTCATACTCACATGTTGTCTTGGAGTTTTTTTAGTGTCTGCAGGGAGAACTCATCGGAACCAAAGAAGAGGATTTTCCATGGTGGATTTTTCTTTATTTGGTAACCACTGCTATCTTCATAACTTGAAGAAGTTGAGATTTTACACCTATGGAGAGCTGATGTGCCTAACAGTAAATTCTTTTTCACAATTTTGCCATATATCAAATGATCTGAATTGGTCTGTGAGTAGACTAATAATTTTTGAAACCGTAAAAACTCAAATTTTCTCAAAGTACACCAAACTGAATAGGAAAACATATTTGATTCAATCTTACTTCCTTTTGAATCTTATTATAACAGAATATTTTCAAGATGGCTCAAATCCATTGGTAGCATTCTTCTCCTCTTTTCTTTTGGTTTCAAAATCTTGACACTTCTGAAAAAAAAAAAGAAAGTTATAAAATAATAAGCATCATAGAAAAGATTTTTAAATACACTGATAACAATGATGAAATAAATTTTAGATCCAACTCAAAGCAAGGTAATAAAAAAAAAAAGACATAAGGGTTAGGGTTAGAGTTAAAAGCTGAAACATATCAGATGATTTACACACACACACACACACACAAAAGCTTCGGTACATCCCAGGTTCAAAGTCAAGAGAGTCGAAATTTTGCTTCTGGGTAGTAAAATGAAGCAATAAAGTAAATGTTTGCTAAAAATCACATTTAAGTAATAAGTTAATGTTAACTATTATTGAAGACATATTTTCAATTTAAGACACGTTTTATCTGATAATAGATTTTTTTTGATTTTTTTACTATAAAAACTAAGTCTGTCTCTAATAGTCAACCTTTAGTTCATTACTTATTTCATCAAAAACATTACCACCTTGGTCCCGTAATAGTTGTACATTTAGTGTGAAATATGCAAATAGCAACCATTTAGGGACAGAGGTAGTACTTTATTTCTATTAATTTTTATATAACCAAATTTATTTAAGAGATATGACCCAAGTTTAAAGTTATAACTTTCCGGTCACGTTTTTTTTTATTAACTTGCTACAAAGCAACTTGGAAAAAAAAAACGTTTTTAAGGAATAAACATACAGACTTAAGCAAAATTCTACAGCAGACCCCAGAATCAAAGGAGTGCTGTCATTTTGATGTCAGATAGTATTAAAAACTCATTCAATCAGAAAAAAAAATACCTCAGAAGAAGAAGAAGAAAATACTTAATTTATTTCACTTCGTCGTAACTGTCGTCTGCCACTAACCCTGACTCTTTCTGCCGGGCGGAAGTAATTCATCAGGAGGGAGAAACAAAATACGAAACTACAAATATATTATTAATATTATTATTAATTTGAGGTACATTGAGGTACATCATCAGTAATTTTTTGTTAATTATCATTTTTTTCTTGAATGCAAAGAGTTTTCTTTAATATCTACAAACATACAAGAAAGCACAAATATTCATTTACACCTTTCTTTACGAAACTGAGGACAAGGTGAAAGATGACGTACCAATATTGTAAATAGAAAACGAAAACGAAAATTGAAGTTATTTTCACGAATTTAATTCTTCTGAATATTTGAATAATTTTTTTCTATGAGAAATTTATTTTTCTGAAGAGATTAACGTTAATGAGTCAAAAATGTTCAATGATTTGTTTCGTATTCAATATGGCCGCTGTGATTTTCTGTCGACTTTGACGGGAAAAAAGAGTTTTTTAGTTGCCGTATTTTTTACTTATCTTCTACCTATCTGAACAGCAGATATCATGGAAACCAATGGCAATCGTTGGGGATTCGACGTTGAAGAACTGTATCGATTATCCTTGTTATTCTTTAAAGAAAAAGAAGGTAAGGCGATGCACCTTACGTACAAAGATAAGTTAAAACTAGTCGCGTATACGAAACAAGTGGCCCATGGCAAATATCGGACTGACGTGTTCCCTGAAGTAGGACTTCTAGATGTGGTTGGCAATGACCGAAGACAGGCGTGGCAATCCCTGGGTGATATGTCGAAGGATAGTGCCATGGCAGAGTTTGTCAAGATGCTTGATCGTCTATGTCCATTATTAAAACCTTTCATCCAGGCACACAAGACAGAACGAGACGAAAAACGTCGCAAAGAGGAAGAAGAAGAACGAAGGAGGTTAGAAGAAGAAGAGGAACGAAAACGGAAAGAAATGGAAGAAGCTGCCCGTCTCCAGCAAGAACTCGAACGACAACGCCAGGTGGAGCAAGAAATGCAGATCCGCGCAGCGCTGAACCAGCAGACAGCAATCCAATTCCAACAATATGCCGAGTCGCAAATTCCGAATAAGAAAGAACAGCAGGAAGAACTTATAGCACAACTCCAAGAACAACACTTTCAACAATATATGCAACAAGTTTATCAACAACAACTTCTTCACCAACAACAGCAGTTCATGCAAATGCAGTCAATGACACAAAAAAATGACAACGAGGAGGCACAACAACAACCGGTACATAACAACATCAACAACAATAATAATATCAATAATAATGGTATGGTGGAGGAGCCGGTCACTGATCACAAGGAAAAAGAGGAACCACCTAAGGAGGTCCCTCCTGTGGTTACCCCAGAAGCAGAAGTAGAGGCGGAGGAGGAACAAAAAGAAGACGAGGAAGAAGAAGATGAAGAAGAAGAAGAAGAAGAGGGTGAGCCAGCGACTGAAATTGGAGAGAATGGAGAGCTTGGTGAGTTAGCTGAGCTTCCTCCTCTGGCTGCAGCCTCAATATGGACGCGGAAAGATCCCAAAGAATTCAAAGCGTCCCTGAAAAATGAAAAAGACTGCATCCTGAAAGTTGGTTCGGGAGAGACGGTCACAGTCCGAGTACCGACTCATGAAGATGGTTCATGTCTCTTTTGGGAATTTGCCACAGACAACTATGACATTGGCTTTGGTATCTACTTTGAGTGGACTGTTGCCCCTAGCAACACAGTAAGCGTTCACATAAGCGATTCCAGTGACGAAGAGGAGCTCGAAGAAGAAGAGGACACAACCAAGGGTGATCCTGAACGTGGCATCCCAAGTCTCCCCAAGCCAAACCGCCCCCCAACAGATGAGATCCTTCCAGTCTATCGACGTGACTCTCATGAGGAAATCTTTTGTGGCAGTCACTCTTACCCAGGCCGTGGAGTATACCTTCTCAAGTTTGACAATTCATACTCATTGTGGCGCTCTAAAACTCTGTACTATCGAGTCTACTATACTCGATGAATGGAATTTACTTATGCATACATACACATACACACACACACACACACACACACACACATATATATATATATAAATATATATATATATATATGTACAGGTTTTGTTGAACAAACTTATTTTATCACAGTTGGACATGTTCAAACGGATATTTCAAGGACTGTGGTTTAAACATATTTTTGGTTTACCTGTTGAAAGAAAATATTTAGGGGGTTCTATCTCTTCTGGTTTAGTTATACAGGAATACCTTGAATAGTGTGTGTTTTGATGTAGTATGGTCAAGCTATTGCAGTACGAAATGATGTAAGTAAGTATAAGCTGAAAAATATACATTGAATTATAATAAGACCTTGAGCAGTGCAGTTTTGAACAGTATGGAAAATGTTGGAACAAATTAACTGCACTAATCAAGGTAGACCTGTATCATTGGTTTAACTGTTCGTAGTTTAAGTTTGTTCAAATGTATTTTTGATATGTTCCTATGTACTAATATTGTTTATGCTGGTTAGTTCAGTTTTCTGGAAATGTTTTTATTTTTGTCAATCTGGGATGGGGATTGTACAGTTTTGTATGATCATCAAATATTGGGAATGCATTGTCTGTTATGCCAGGAATAATGGCAAATAAGACTATGTGCCTTTTTCTTTCATTAAAAGGAAAAAATTGTTCAAATATTAGCAAAACTATCTGAAAACGTGCCCTATGGGCAGGTTTTTCAGCAAATGTCCTAAATGAGGTTTTTGGTCCAGAAAAAAAGATCCAAACTGTTCTTTTAGGGGTACTTTGATTCAACACTACTGATTACAATGCAATGTTTCGGCTACTTAGAGGAAAACAAACAAATAAACAGAATCAGACTATTATATTAATGGAAATCAGACCTTTATTATCAGGATGAGTGCAAACACAGACCACATACTATAATGCAAATCAATGTTTTGCATCCTTCAAGTTGGCACATTTTAGGAGTAATAACTAAATAAATTTATTTGTATTGTACACAGCCATCATCATCATCATCATCGTCATCATCATCATCATCATCAATTTCAGGTCACCTGCTGGATAAAAGCTGTTCCCAACACTTCCCATCATGATTGTATGTTCATGTTGGTTTGGGGATGGTAGTGACTAATTGAGCCTTTGCCACTATTTTCTGGTAAGCTGGGGTTGAATTCAGAGTTTTCCTTCTAGACTAGTTGCCTCTCAAGTCTAAAGTCTAAAGAGCTCAGTCTGCTATGCTATTTTACCCATAGTTGTCTGGGGAGAGATGGGTTCATGTCTTTCTCAAGGGCATTAATATTAAGTGAACGTAAAGACCGTAAGCCAGATTTTGAACTCTGCTCTCTTCATTCCATTGTGTGCCCTGTTAACTGTCACCCCCCTCTCGCCCCTCTGCAGCAATCAAATTTGGTCAAGTAATGAATACTCTGTAAAGAATCACCCAGAGATTTGATCTAGTACTACAAAAACTTTTGTACTCAGAAAAATCTATGTATGAAGGAACTCATGAAATATGTATCCATGTAGAAATGTATGAAAATAAAAGAATTCACTGTCTGTTTTTGGTCCACAACTGGAATTGATGAAAATCCTTTTGATATTCTGGTCATCTTATGGGGAACTGTTTATCATGCCTTTGATTACTACTTTTGTTTACAAAGCACCATTTCGGCTACTAAGAGGTTGCATATTGATAAACAGAATCAGACTTCTAGTATTGGATAGATGGAAATCTGATCATTATCGGGGTGAGTGCAAATGCAAACCCTACACTTTTCAAAATTTGCTAAACGCATGTAAATGGGTCCCATTAGTACGTACAGAAAATTTCATGCAGATATGTTTTGTGGTACGTGAGTTATAACATCACATAGAGACCGACATTTGGTGAATGATGGAAGGGTTTATTAAAGGAACTCATGGAAAATATATCCTTGTAGAAATGTCTGGAATTAAAGGAAGTATTTGTGCTGAACAACAAAGACCCCTTCTTAATCAGAAGCTGGAAAAGATAAAAAGCCTTTCGGTATTCTAGTCACCGAAAGGGAACTATCTACCATGCCTTTAATTATTACCTCCTGTTTAGAAAACTGACTTCTCCTCACAGAGGAAGAATTTTTATTTATTTATTTCATCTTCCACTGGAGTTTAAGAGCTGATCACATGACTATCATCTTCCACTCTCCTTCATTCTACATGAGCAATGGACCATAGTCCACATTTGGCTTGTCAAAGGGGCATAGGCCTCCCACCCCCTAGTAAGGAGACATGAGGGGGGTATTTTTAGCCTTACCTTGCCAGGTGGACCCATTATGTATTGGTGGAAGAGGGGGCAGATGGATGCATGCGAGCCTTTCCCAAGGGTATTATAATCATCTTTCTTGTTTTTTTTTTTTAAAGAGCTCTGAAAGTGGCAGTGTTTTTTTTACTCTCAGATGGCAAATAAGTAATAAACTAGATAATCAGTGTTTGATTCAATGAAAGAAAAAGGCATATAATAATTTGTGCTTCAAGTCTTATATATAACTAATGTTTTGTTTTTATTAAATCTGCAAATGTGACATGATTGCATCAAAACATGGTGAATAAAAACTAAAGCCATCAGAATTATATACAAGTACTTGGAACAAATCCTTAGAAAACTGATTAAATCCACAAACAATAATATATGTACATACAAATATATTAAAACACTACCTCCGTCCCATGATGGTAGCTACATTTTGATATAAAAAATTACTACTGAATGTAACCACTGTTATGGGACAGATGGTAATAAAAAACAAGTTTCTCTCTTATTAAATGAAACATGTATAAAGAAAATATACAGCCAGTTGGCATACACGCGCTATATATATATATATATATATATATATATATATATATATATATATATATATTAGAGGGGGAAATTGAGCTTTGAATGTAGAAATATAATAAGGGTGTTTTGTTTTTGTTTTTTTTTATGTTTTGTTTTCCCATAAGTGGAAGATCAGTTTTGTATTGTTGACATGTAATAAACTAATTCAACGGGATGTTGAAAAAAGCTTTTACAATTTAATTAAATTAGGAATCTAATTTTTGGGCAGTGGATGATACAAGTGTGTGTATGTATATAAATTCTTTTTCTTTTCCCTATATAAACTGGCAACTCACACTAAAAGCAATTATGAATTCTTTTTCCTTTTTCTATATAAACCAGCAACTCACACCTACTAAATGCAATTTTATATACATCATTACAAAATCTATCTATATACACCAACTCACCCATTAAAGTCATGGTTAGGTTCCTAAAAACCGGAATGTTAAGTGAAACCGATTTCTTCCCCTCTCCCATGTGAACAAGTAGAAGTGAAATTCATTCTATAGCTGGGTAGAAATTCTGCAACTTGAATCTGTTGAGAGAAATCACTGGTTTCTCAATTCCACTTACAATGTTTTATATATAAATGTTCATAATTTTTCTAAGCATGGCATTGAATAAAACCATGTTAATATGGGAGTTGGTGTACATATGTGTGTATATGCATATATATGTGTATATATATATATATATATATATATACATATATATATATATATATATATATATATATATATATATATACATGCACTAATAAACTTCTATGTTTGGATGAGGATGGTAAAGTTATAGTACTAACACACAGCTTCCCACTGTATTCTTCAGTAAAAAAGAACTTTCTCCTAAACTTATACCCAAATGACATTTTTTATGACAAATTTAAGAAGTAGAAAATAGTATATTTATGTGAGTATGTCTTTTGGAGAATTGTAAAATCCTAGAAAAAATATATCAAATGAATTGAAAACGCTTTCTCTCAATTTCTGTATGACATTCATTTGTACTGGATCAAACTCATCTAATTCGATAAATTTTTTACAACTACTACTACTACTACAAAAATAGCTGCATTACCTCCAACAAAGTCTTCATCTAATGATGACCTGAGATAAGACATGGTTTCAGGGCCAAAGCATCATTACCACTAAACAAGTGTACCCCAGCAGTACCACATGATAACACCAGGCTTTGTTAGTTTTTTGTCACTATATATGATTTTTAAATCAATGCAGATGTAGTCCCTGCTTGATTTTGAACTTCTTAATATATTTCCTCTTTTCTGTTGATGATGATCTAAGTTTAGTCAGGAATCTGATGATCGAGTTGACAAGGAAACCTCAGGGTCAGACTTAGGAAATATATTGGTCGTCCAGCCACGTCCCAATGTTGTTTTTGCAGATCTTGGTACTTTTCCAGCTTACATTCATGTGCTCAGTTGATATTCTCCTCAAAAATCATTAATTCAACAAGATTGCTGTGGGTGCATTTTTAGTCACTTGAAGGAACAATTATTTTTACTCTGTGTTTTCATTTTGGGTCATATTAAAAAAAATTTTTCCATTTAACCCCTTGATGGATAATCTAAGATATATTTGTTTACACATTTTGTGTCAACACAGGCTTGCAAAAGAAATCTGGATGGAAATTGTTCATCCCCCTTGGGATAGCGAATTTTTCTTGCAATCTTTTGAACAGTTCTGTTATTGGAGAGTCACTCACGCATATATATATATTTTTGCTTGAGGTAAATA
>OY735219.1:45624292-45664292 GCA_963457665.1 Thysanoteuthis rhombus | reverse complement strand
TTTGTCTATGATATGTTGACTCCTTGTTTTTATTAAATTTTATATGATTTTCACATATGACACTAATGTGACTGTGTCTGATTGGGAGAATTGTAACTAATGCACTGTTTTTCAAGACCTCATCTACCTTATCCATTACTTTAGTATAGATTCTTCCTATGAGCGATGATTTATATGCTAAACATTAAAATGTACATTATACAAAAAGCATGCAAGGGTGGATCAATAAGTTCGTAGGTGGACGTAGCTTTTGGATGTATTTTTGTTGGAAATCCTTATAGTATAATATTAGATCTATGTGATTAATATTCATCACTGAATTAAGTGCATTGACTAGGAAGAACATTATATTGAAAAATAATTACATGTTAAATAAATTTTTTTCCATCATCAGGCTACAGACTTATTGATGTGTCTACGTATATTCTCACCACTCTTGGGTGCCTATTTGAATTCTATAAACTTGAAAATAAATTCCAAGTGTGATTTTCCCAAGTTAAATATAAGTAGTGTATATCATTAAACACTTGGGTTTCCCACTGTTAGTCATACAAATGTAAATATTTGTATCATTATCTTTTTTCTTCTTATGTATTCTCACTTGCTTTTAAATATTTGATATTTCAAATTTCAAAATGCATCTTTCCTTTTTATGCAAAATATTCAACAGCTTGGCTTCACCATAGAAATTCTTGATGGTATATGTAGTTGAATGAGGGCAGAGCATGTTATCAGGTCACGTGGGTTATGTATATGTATGATTATGTGGCTTCAACTGAGAAAATGTATAAAAAAGGAATCAAAGAGGGTCCACTCAGTCCCTGCTGCTCTTTTGTGCAGTCAGACATGGGCAGACAAAATGTATTTTTTGTTTCACAATAGAAGGAACTTCATTCCTAGTTTAATTTTTCATTTTCTCTCCAACCAACATTTAATAAATAACAAATAAAGTGAGAACTGACAACTAAAACATGTCTTAGTGGTAGGATTGTTGAAATTCAACTAAGATCATCAACCGTTGAAGACAAAGTATTTTATTTAATGTTCAAATACCTCCTTATTATACTAACTACTTCTCTTTATGTGGAAATTAATGTAAGCTTCAACACAAAAAGTCAAATTCAGTTTAGCTGTAATTTTTGTTCTCTGCAACCATTTTAATAAAACTAAATGTAATACTACAGATATTAATAGTTACAATAGAAATCATATAAAATGAAAGTAACACAAGATAGCATATCTACAATGAATGCAAGCTTGAAAATAAATTTTACAGAGTTTTATTTTATAAACACAATGCAGTTATGATAACCAGATGAAAATTCTGTTGCTTCATGCGTCAAGACAGTGGCTATTACTTGTCATAAAAAACTCAAATGAAGCAAAAGTCAGGCTTTTTTCTTGCATTTATAATTTTTTTATGGAAACCCTACCAACCTCTTTTGGAAGCTCAATTAAGGAAAGGTTGATCAATACCTTAATTCAGAATTTTCATGGAACCCCTCTCAACCTTATGTGGTACCCTAATCAAGGAAAGGCTGATCTATACCTTTTCATGGAACCCCTAACAACCTCTTTTTGGAACCCCAGTTAAGAAAGGCTGACCTATTCATTAACTCAGAATTTCAAGCAGTACTTGTTTATGTCAGATGAAAAATAAAACCACACTTTTACAGGAGAATGTAGTATGATATTTTTTGTTTTTTTGCTGACTTTCCCCCCCCCCTCAAATTTTGTTTGTGTCATGGTCACTTTCAGCAGTGGTACCCAATTACTGGGTTGTGAACTGGTACCATTCTGCCCACCATTTGCTACTGGGCTGTGAACTGGTACCATTCTGCCCACCATTTGCTACTGGGCTGTGAACTGGTACCATTCTGCCCACCATTTGCTACTGGGCTGTGAACTGGTACCATTCTGCCCACCATTTGCTACTGGGCTGGAAGGTTATAATATGAGTCAGCTGCACTCTTTTTAAAATAAAAACATTCATTTCATTTGATCTTGATATTGAATTAGAAACAAAATTGAATGTATTAGCCACTTATAATTGATTGGCTCACACCTATATTCAAGTCTTAATACCCCCCCCCCTCATCAGATGGTGCAAGCATTTTGTCTGTATTAAACCGGTCTGCAATACCCCAAACTTATAGAATTTACTTTGAATGAATGAGCAATGGTCTCCCTCTCTCTCACTTTTAATGTGCTTCATCCTGTCTGTACAGGTGTCTGTGAATGTTTATGCATTACTCTAACAAGTTTTACTCAGCAACAGATTTCTTTGTTTGTGTTTGTTGAGCTTGCTTGTGGTTGCATTCCTGGAATACCAGTTGAGGATTGAACAAACTAATATATTTGAGAGCTTTAGATGATTCTTTACAAGCATAGTTACTTCTAAACTTAAAATGGATCAATATCAACCTGCTTCACAAGGCAATGGTGCCATAGTTTCCCTCACTCCCTTTGGGACTATATACACTTATCCCAGCCTCTTTTACACTTTTCAAATCAATGAGCAAATTGTCCTATCTTGATCACAATCAGATGCTCATTGCATTCTCCTTAAACTCATCCACTCGCTGAAATCTCCCTTTCAGTGGTGATTTTAACTTTGGGAAAAAGACAGAAGTTACAGGGAGCCAAATCTGGACTGACAGTCATAGATGATACTATGTTTTGCCAAAAAAAACCTGCATAAAATGTGAAGAATGGGCATTGTGAATGCAACGGTTGCACAATCACTTACTGCTAACTGAGTAACCCCACAAAGGAATATCTATGCATGCGCAGTAAAGTTCATTCTCTGATTGGCTGCCAAGTTAGGTGAGGGTCATGTGACTGGTTCCCGAGATATTCAAAATAGTAGGTTCTTCTGATGACAGGCTTTGTATTTCTGAGACATCATTCAACCTGCATGTGGAGATCCATCAGGTGACATGCAAAGAAGGTAATTCTGCTTACTGAATTTCATTATGGCAGTTGTACAGTGTTTGTATGACAAAACCCTTTAACTAGATTCTAAGTAGAAATAGGCCATCAACAAGACTTTACACCAGATTAGTTCAACTGAAGAAGACTGAGAATGGACCAGCTAGAACACTGTGTAAAAACCATCAACAAACATAGGGATAGTTCTAAATAGCAGTATATCTTTTGTTTCCTGATATACTAGCTTACATTTTCAGTTTAATGCTGATTTTCCAGCCTCCAGCATTGAAAAAAATTAATAGCGATACCCAACTTTCACTGTGAAAACCAATAAAATCAATCCTCAGTCCATCTGAGATGTTGTACTAGATAAGATATACTTTCCCCTCTGTTAATTGGCATTGATAATGGACTGAGTCATCATATACAACAGATCTCCTATCTCTCTGAACTTCAAATTCAATGATGATTGTTGGTGTGGCTATGATGGTGGCTGACCAGACCTATACACAAATGACATTGACGTTGGTAGTCTGAGCAAATGGAATCATCACCAGTCTAAGGTAGATTTTGAGTGTTGGCATTGCAGACTTTTCAGAGCTTACTTACACCTTAGTTTGGCGGATCTTTTGTCACTCTGAACTATTTAGTGTTAGCCTCTCCCAAGTGTCAGCAGCGGTGGAGCCAGGTCAAAAGTTTTGCTGAGTGTCCTGGCAGTGTTGCCAACTCAAAAATTTGTTTGCTCTAATTCAACGTCCTAAAATCATTAATAAAACGCCAAAATGTACTGAAAACATTGTCAACAATTTTATGACCATTTGAATGCCTGGATATGGCTAGATTAGTCTGAAAAAAAAAGAATTTTTTTTTAAATTGCTGAAATTATCAAAAATTGCCAAAAAAAATTGCCAAAGGAATGACACTAAAATTCTCAGAATTCCAAAATATGAATGCATTAATTCAGGTGTAAAAGTGCTAGATTTGCAATACTGGATCACATTTTCAGTTGAAATTCAGGGATGAAGCATCTGGATACTGGCACATTTCTATATTTATTTATGTCTTCTTGCTAGATCTTATCACAACCTAAACGGTTTCCTCTACATTTCTGCGCGACTTGAAGGTTGATATGGAAAAAGTTTAGGGTTGTGGTTGCCGCCAGTGGGTGTCAGTGGAGATGTTGCACACTTCAAGGTTGGATTTCAAGACGTTCCTAATGCTGGCACCTTTGACTATCTGTTGATTATCTCCCCTTTGAATAGAGCTTTCGGTATTCAACTATCCTCAATTCGAATGATGTGTCCTGGTCAAGCAGACTTGGCTCTTTGTTGATGGCTTCACTATTATGCCGAGAAAGATGACATGAAGCTCAAAAGTACGGACTGGAATTTTGGTCAAGATAGTCGAGTTATTCAAGAGAAGATAACTTGGGATACTATATTACCTAATTATCTCCCTTGTTCTATGGACCTAAACTCAAAAAAATTAAATCTATTATTATTAATTTTTGCATCTATTTACTGCAATCTCATTTTTTTTCCTTTTTTATTGCAATTATACTAGATAATTGGCAAGGTAAATGAAGCATGAACAGAAGAAAATGTTCAATCAAACTTTTATTTCGCTTCTCATATAAGTTTTTTTTTTTTGCTGAGAATGTATTGTCTAAAGGGAGATAACTATTTGTTACCACATTAAAGGTGACATTTTTCTTTGAACTCTTCATTTTTACACATTAGTCCAGGTAATCGATGCAAAAATTGTTCAGTTGGTGACAAAAAGATGACATTTGGCACAAATATTCTTTGATAAGTACTAATAATTTTCAGTCAATAGTAACTGTTGCAAAGGAACTTGATCCAACTGATTTAAAATCAGTTCTTTTAAATTTTACAGCAAAAAGTTCCTCATCAGTTTTTTAGAATCAGGTATGCAGACATACTTAAAGCCTACCACGGTCTGACCGCCGGAAAGGTATCATTTTCAAGATGGTGTCCGAAGTCCTTATTACGGACATACTTTATGAGTTATAGATGTTTTCATACAGTTGTACACACTATGTATACGCATAGAAATTTAATAACTTCTTCCTCACTCCTTGGTCCATCTTTCCAAAAATTTCCATTATAATTCATTGAGAGCTTTGGGATATATTCTGTAGATAAACATAAGTGAATACCAAAATCAATGAAGAGATAAAAGACTGGAAATATACCTTTCAATCAAAAGCAAATTCCCCGAAATTTAATCATATTGTAGTGCCCCCTATCCAAAACGTCACTTCCTCCGACAACCCCTATAAAACCCCCTGGACGCACGTGGTCCAATGCTCACTAGCTCCAGCAACCCTAACTGGTTATGCTTCTAGCCCCGGCCTTTGCAGCCTGCCATTCTCTCTCTCTTTCCTTCTCCCTAGTCCAGGCTCATTGGCGCCAGTATTCCTAGCTGGCCATGCCTCTGGCCCCTGCCCTCGCGGTCGGCTACTCTTCCACTCTCTTTCTTTCTCTCTAAGATCGTTGTCGTTTCGCTTAACCATTAACCTCACTTCGGGAACCACGCATGGATAAAACTCCATGTTCTCTGTCTTTCATGGTCTGTTCGTTGAGAGTCTATCAGCGTCAGAAAATAGCCCCCAAGTCCACTCACTTACTTGGCAGTAAGACTCACACACTGAACCTGGTTTCCACGAATTATTATGGAGCTATCCAACCATACGGAATCCACGCGTTCACACAACTCCACTCCAACTCCAACGCCAGTACTGTGAAGACAAAAAAGCTCCCACCTTTCGCCATCTCTTCTTTTATCTCTTCTCCTAACATTACTTCTCACGATCGACCGTATCTATGTTATCTTCACAAGTACCTCATCTTTATTCTTTTTATTGTATGAAACGTACGTCTCTTGTCTGGCCAAAAGTACGTGTTCATTCCTCTTTGTTTCATCAATGCGCATCTAACTTCATACTTGGCGCGCATTCCCTTCTCTTTGTACAGCATCATTCCTTCCACATCTACAGGGCCGGCGCGCTACAGTCAAACCACGACGAGGACCAAACCCCCTCGTCTCTCTTCGTTCTCTCAACAATCCATCACTGTTCGGATTGAACAGAAGACAATACGCACGAAAATATCTTCCTTTGTACTTACGTTACCCATCAACAAATTTTCATTGAAGTTCTGTGAGAACTTTTAGAAATATCGTATGAACAAATGCCTCTCAATCAAAAATGAATTCTTGAATCCACCCTAATATTTAATCACATCTTCCTTTCCCTTTAGCCCACCTTTCTACAAAATTGATTGATACTCATTTTGTAGATATTGTATGGACAGATAGGAGTGGATTCAGAAATGTAAAAAAAACAAAAACGGAACAGATAAATCTCAATTAAAAACGAACTAAGGATCCCCCCTCCCCTATCAAATCATACTTTCTTTGATAGATATATATGCCTTACGATTCCACGAAACTATATCACGATTCATTTTGGAGATATGGTATTGACAGTTTGGTACGAATACAGAAATTAATGAGAAAAAAATCCTATAATCGGAAAAGAATTCCTGGATTCACCCCCAAATTCAAGCGGTTCTCTCTTATGATCTTTCTCACACTTCCACAAAAGCTTCATTGAAAACTTTTGGAGATATCGGGGAGTCAGATATGAGCTAACACAGAAATGTATAAAATATCAAAATGGAAAAATTTCTCTTAATCAAAATCGAATTCCTGGACCCATCATAAAACTCAGTTACTTCTTCCTAACAGTGTATCTTACCTTTCCACAAAATGTCTGTTGAATTAATTGAGAACTACCAGAGATATCGTACAGAGAGAGAAGAGCGAATGTAGGAATTTATGGTAAAAAAAAAGAAAAAGTTTTTCCTGTTTTTTTCATTTCTATATTCGCTCATGTCTTACCACACAATATCTCCAACAGTTCTCAATGAATTTCAGTGAAATACTGTGGAAAAGTTGGCCACAAGATGAAAAAAAAGGGATGATCAAATCTGGGGTTAGATCCAAGAATTTGTGTTACATTTGTAGGTATTTATAGGCTTGCTAGGTTGGAAATATTGCCTAGCAAGCGTTGCAAAGGTAAGTCTGTTTCAAAATGTCTCCATATCTGAAACTGTTCAGTCCATCCTGAAGAATCACTCTACCAAGTTTTATGCTTTTAACAGTGAGCAATCCCGATCGAATTCTGCACCGATCAACAACATCTCTATTAAATGCTTTTCGATCGGTCAGTCGGTACCACTTACGTTAAACAACAGAAATGAATAGGAAGGGAAGAGGTGTGATGTCATAGAAGTCATGACGTCATTAACGCTATGATGCAATAATAGAATGTACGAGTTAGGCATTTATGAATTTAAAAGAGCCATTTTTTTAAATATATAACTGCATTTCAACGGACAAATTTCACTAAACATTGGAGGGGTCCCTCTCAAAGAGCTGATTTTTTGAGAATTTCACATACAGATTCAATTTCTAAACATTGAAACACATTTTCCCTCTCGTTTTGAATTCTTTTAACCATCTGAAACTGGAGATATTGACAGTAAAAATCCATTTTTTTTAAACACAGATATATAGCGAGTAAAATTTTCGTACAAATTTGTGCTTGTATCTCGTTTTTCGTTTGAAAATTTCATTATTTTTCTCTTTTCAACATTTAATTTGTTGTTGCTTTTTTTGTTGAATGTGTAATTTTTGCATTCATTTTCAAAGCTGTTCTCTGTCTTCCATAATTTCTGGATCTTGATCTATTATTTGGCTCCAATCGTTGACAACTCTTTGTAAGAAGAACATTGAATTTTTTTCAATGTTCTTTATATATTTTTTCTTTTATTCAATGAAAAATAATTAGAATGTTACAATGACTTGTTTTTTGAATAGCAAGATATAAGATGATATTAACAACAAAAATGCTAAATATTCAATCGAAATATGACCCATTTGAAGCGATGACCGCTTACCAACGATCATCTAATGATAATATGCCATCTCTATAAAGTTTTTTTGGTTTAGTGATCACAAATTCTGTAAAAGAGCGAATCATGGCTTCCTCATTTTTTGACCTTTTATTACGGATATGGTATTCAAAATGCTTGAAATGTAATCTGTAGGAGAAAAGTCAGGTGAATGAAAAGGATACTGCACGACCTCATGTCAAAATTTTCTAATCTTAGATACCGTAGCATGGAGGCGTGGGGTCAAGGATTGTCATGGAGCCTTTCATTCTGTGAGACCCAATTTTTCCAACTTTTAAACCTTCCTTATTGACTTGGGATGACTTTATATGGCCGTTTTTGAAGTGCTTAAGTCTTCAGAAAGCTGCTGATCGTAGGTCATTAGCCATTGCTGTTGGTAATTCTTAATCATTAAGAACAGGTTTGAGACATCCTCAAAGTTTATTATTGGTAACCATATTTCGAGATCAAAGTCTATTAAACATATGCCACACAGTTTGCACTTTTGTAGTGTTCATCCAAATGCTTTGATGACGTTATCATCTGCTTGAGCAGGATTTATCCTAATTTGGAATCGTACTTGAAAATTAATCTTGGGTAGACACCTTTGCCGATAACGGTTCAAAGACATCCACTAATAACGAATAATATTTCTATTCACATTAAATCAACAAAAAGGCTATTACACAAGTAAGTATTTCATTTTAAATATCATTCTCTATTTCTTGTTGAGTTCAACATTTGAAGCATTGATTAACATTATCCAAAGCATACCGATCACCATAGCTGAGTGGTAGAGTGCTCACCCGATAGGGCTATGGTTCAGCCCACCGCTGCATCATACAAGACTTATAAAATGCTACTCAATGCCTCTCCACGCGAAGCACTCAGTAATACAGAGTCTGCAGCCAACGGGTTACGGAAAAATCACGTAGGATACACTGGTTCTCGTAAAATCACCAAAGTTTAGTAAACGTCGAACCTGGTCAATCCCTAGATGGGTGACCATTGGAGAATACCAGGTGCTGTAAGTAGAACGAAGCTTCGACAGGCTCGGCAAGCCGAAATCGGGTTTTACAGATAAATGCCCATGTATCCCTAACCTGGTGACTCCTTCGATGAGGATAAAAGTGGAGAACGATGCTATCAACATTCTCTGAATTCTATGTAGATGAAAAATAAATAAATAAATGATGACAATGAGTACAGTAGTAAAATTCTTTATTTTGTTCCCAAATTTTAGATTAGCAAAAAAAAAAAAAAAAATGAAAGTAAAAAACAAACAATTGTGCTTTAATACATAATAAAAATAATTATTGCAAGCAGTGAAATTTTGAAATAATTATTTTGGATTTATTTCATTTCCCCCACAAAATCCTTCAAAACAAAACAAAAGACAAAAGCTAAATTCCAAGAATTACTAAGTTATTAGAAACCTTTCAAATATACATAAAATATTTTCTACACTACTGTATATTTTTAGGTTGGATTAATTATGTTCTTTTTTATTAATAAAAAGAAATATCGAAAAGAGAAAAATGATTAAGTGTTTGGCTTGAAAAATATTTTCAAAATGACACAGCGGATTTCTTCTATGTATAGTTCTTTTTCCTTTTTCCATTTGTGTGTGTGTGTGTGTGTGTGTGTGTGTGTGTGTGTGTATGCGCGTCAGTGCCGCCAGTTGTCTTTTGCCCACAAGACAAAATTTGTATGGTCTTTGGGTCAAATTAAGTAGCTCAAACATCAAAATGACCAAATACATTAAAATCTCTCATTGGTCTATGCTTAAACGGGTTGAAGCACATTTTTTTAGTAATTGTTCATGTATATTCATGTTGTATCATATCACTGTAAGGGATTGTTATATTTCGTTAATTTTCCGTCAGTATCAAATTTTGATAATTTTTTTTTTAAGTACCAAATGGCACCCTTGATAAGTGGCTGAGTGGTTAAGGGTGTGTGTGTGTGTATGTGTGTGAGCATGTGACTGTGTTTTCCTTTTCCCCAATGTTTTTTGTTTTTAGTTATTCTCCGGTTGACGGGTGCAGCAGATTCCGTTCCCAGATCCTCTTTCACCGTTCTGAAAAAAAAAAAAAAAACTTTCATT
This sequence comes from Thysanoteuthis rhombus, assembly GCA_963457665.1. Lineage (NCBI taxonomy): Eukaryota > Metazoa > Mollusca > Cephalopoda > Oegopsida > Thysanoteuthidae > Thysanoteuthis > Thysanoteuthis major. The sequence continues at coordinate 45,654,275 of OY735219.1, read as the reverse complement.
TTTTAACTCATAAATTTATATAAGAAATGTTTAGTCGTAATATCAAGGGCAATAATTACTGATTAAAGTTACTCCCTTACACCTCAACGTAATCGTATAAAAAGTTTTCTCCACAGAGGAGATCCATTTTTTTTTTTCTCATATTTCTACTTCCACTGCCACTTAGGAGTTATATGAAGTGGTTTATGATACTAAGAGTTAGTCTTATCTCACTATGATTTGAGAAATCTCCATGTGTATGCGTATGAACTGAGATAACTCGACAACTGGCCATTGTACGAAGTTGATATTGCACCGAACATTTCAGTGTTTGACGTTTGGATTTACGGTTTTCGATATGAGGGTTGTGCTAGATTTACAATAAAAATTCATAGGGATATAGTTTTTTCCTGAATACGTCACCAACGTTCATGGGCGTGTTAATGGATTTTAAATGTTTGGTGAGTATAGAGAGGGTGGAGAGAAATAATTTTTCATCAACGTGGAATAAATGAGAGTACATTTTCTCATGTTTTATAGATCTAAATTAGGGTACAAAATTGACAACACTGAAGTGAATTCATTTTTTTTTTGTTATTTCGACTGCAATTTTTGCACTTTTGTCAGTATAGGACATCCAGTTGATACATGATGAAAAGAATAACTTTCAGTTATTTTTATCGATTTTCACCAGGTTTTTCACTGAAAAGCAGCCGACAAAGGCAAGCACGCAACCATTTTGGTTCAATGTTTTGCTCTCGATTGCAATCACAGATCTAATCGTCTCTATTGTTAATCATTACCTATTTACCGAGTCGATATCGACGTTGGAAAACACCAAAAAGGTAAATAATGTACATTCTTATCAGTTTAAAGAGATATTTTTAGGCTAAAATAGGGTCATAGCGACCACGAAACAATATGACCAAGTTGGTTGTATATTACAAGCTAACAAGGGTCAGTTTGGCGTATTTCATGTTAAAAAGTGGTCCTAACTTCTTTTTTTTAAATACATTTCAGAACTTAATTTCTTTACTTTCACAGTCAAATGATTCTTTTTAAAATTCAATTCATCCAGGTAATACCTCAAAGATGCATGACATGTGTCGTTTAAAAAACAGATTTATCCGAGTTTATATAGTTTGCAAAAATAACTTCCGCGCGAAAACTATCTATAATCATCCTTTTAAACAATTACAGTTAATAAATAAGTTTTTACTTATCCAATATATTGTAACGAAATAATTAATACAATTTGAATACGTAGTCCATCCCTTTTAATCCCAACCTCTATCTTGAGATCATCTTTTTCTGAACATGACCCTGAACCATACCTTTATTTGGCGTATGTGTTAGGATAAGGCTTTGGTTAAAAGATTTTATAGTCAAGTTAGATGGTCTTTCGTGGAGACCTCACATCAAACCCCAACCAGGGTTGCCAGATGTCTTCTGTTATACAATACCAAATCCGTATGCTCTTGCCACTGAGCTGTAGGAATCAGCGTTAGATCCAAGTCAAATACTTGAACTCATACCATATTCCGATCTCTTCTGCGCCATGTTTGTTATTAAGTGGTAGTTCAGTATGGCTGATCCAAGTTATTTATTTTATTAGATGAAGTTTTTGTCAATTATTATTAATAAAGGTTTTGCTTGGTGAGCCTTTACAAGTTGTTGATGAACAAATTTACCTCGGACAAGTAATAAAGTTAGAGAAAGACAATGGAAGCGAAAAAAATACGGTGCATAACAATTGGCTGGAAATTATTTAGTGTGAATAGAGACATATTTAAGAGCATCTTGACAATATGCGTAAAGTATAGAATAAATGGATGATACCATGTATGACTCACGGATGCGAAACATGGAAAATAACAAAACGAACAAACTTAGAATGGCAGAGAGAGAGAGAGAGAGAGAGAGAGAGAGAGAGAGAGAGAGAGAGAGAGACGGAAGGAGCAATGCCAAGGATAACTCTAAGAGAGAGAAAAAGATCGACATTTATCAGAGGCGACTAAAGTGAAAGAGATAATAAAAATAATTAAGCAAGAAAGATGGAAATTGGCTGGAAACCTGGCAAAAAGAGATGACAACGGATGTAGCAGAAAGAAAATCACCGATTGGTGTTGATGGGACAGTAAACATAAAAGGAAATGACTTTACACAAGATGGAGGAATGAGTATCATTTGCCAGTAAGACTTGGTTAAGTATAGAACATCGCGTTCGTCATGGAATGAGATGAGCAAAGCCTTCATGCAGCTATTGACTTACAGCGGTAAATGAGGATGATAAAATTTGAAGAAGGAAATGCTTACCCTCATCCAAATGTTTAGTTACTTTTTATCGCAACTAAACGCAGGCCGTTTTTGCAGCCGTGAGTGAATAAATTAACAGTACAGATCGAAATAAAGAATAAGTTCCCGGTGAGAATCGAACTCACGAATTGAATGAATTTATTTACAGCGAGCCATAAAAACATCTCTCGAAAAAAATAACGGGGGGGGGGGAATCAATTTAGACAGAGAATATTTAATCCACTAGAGATTCGCTGGTGACTTTTCCATGGCTTCAGAAGCACCGGAAGATTGAAAAAAACAAAACAAAAACATGTTAGCTGATCGAATTAGGGAAAGTAAAAAAGTAGGCTTAAAGATAAACAGAGCGAAGACTGAAGTAATTTTCAACAATAACGTCCTCCAGAACACCATAAGAATAGAGAGCCAAGCTCCACAAGAGGTTGACGAATTAATTTACCTATGACTGGTAAGAAATTAGAGAAAGACCATGGAAGCGAAATAAAATGATGCATAACGATCGGCTGGAAAATCAAAACTGGAAAATACATTTTATGAAGGTTACAAACGTTCTTCATTTGAATAACACGTAACTGATGAATAAGTTGAAAGGTTTTATTTGGACTAGCTCTGATCACAAAGTTCCAGCAGCTCAATGGTAAGAGCGGTCGCACGTTAAGCAAGCCACCCAAGCATAAACGCTTGTAAGTTTGATTCTCATCTGGTATCCACACCGTTAGTTTATTCACTCACTGGAGAAGGGAGCCCAGCCAGAGTTACGATGAAATGGTAAATGGTAGCAAAGAAGTAATAATAGTTTATCTTCGCCGACAAACAACTGAAGTAATTCAGGAATAGCAATTACGTAAGAACTTTGAATGTAAAGAGAAAGTGTGTAGCTAATTCAATTTTCAAATTGTCACAGATTGAATGTTGTTGAGTAAAATCATCTTTCTGTCACAAGCAACGAAATAATGAAAGGGAAGTAGCTCTAGCGTAAAAATATAAACGTCACCTCTCCTTGGGATGTTACAGAGAAAATATAGCAATAAACTTGGCATATATAATACGCTAAAGACAAGTTGACTAATGGATATCCGTGAAAAACTTTACGACCGTATTTGAATTGCTATGAAACGATTCTCTAATGAGAAATAATAGCAAATTTGTTTCAGTCGAAGAGACTATAGTTTCAACGGGTGGTGTATTCATTCGCTGTCCCACCACAGCAAAATATGACACAAGGTTGAGCTTAACGTGGGGAAAATAGGAACCATCCATCTAAAAATGGCCCCAGCCGATGCAGCTTTGGTTTGCTAAGCAACCAAAGCAACCTCCACCACGAAAGCGTCCACTTGGGGACCTGCTTCGTTAAGTGCAATGGAGCAGTGCTGCCCCGGGAAACTGACCCCCTACAGCTGGGCCGAGTAATAATAGGAGAGCCCAAGAACAAGTCCAAAGGCCTCCAATGCGCGTAGCAGTGCGCAGCCTCAGTAAAACCTCATTGGCTGACGCACTGCACCGGCGCACTCGGTCTTGACACCATCCACAACCCAATCTCCGGCCCATTCGACGGGCAAGTGTCAGTACCTGCGCCTATGATCCCGAAGAAAAGGCCAGAAATCGTGGTGGTGGATAGGAGTTTCAACGGGTGGAAAGAAGTAACCTTTATCGGAAAAGTTTTCACCTTGAAAGAGAGAGACAAGTGTTACGGAGAGCAAACCAAAAAATTGTTCATTATATAAGTAAAAAAAGTTAGTATTGTTATCAGACGACCTATACTGTGAGATCTGATGAGGATCGAACTCAGTAACCAAGGCCAGCAAGATTAATTTGCTAACCATTGCTATATGACGTCTGCCCTAAACTTTTTTTTCCACATTTCACTCGTTAATCCCGGAGGGAGGAGTTCACAGCTATATTTAGATTGAGATGGTTTTATTGATAGGAAAATACTGAATTCTTTTGCCGAGAAGAGCGCGTGGTTTGAAACAGTGGACAGGAAGTAGTTTTTTCTAGCAAAGCTTCACTCCCCTCTTCCCACAAAGTGAAATAGTCCGGTGTTACAACCGGCGGACCAAGAAAATCACAATGTTTATTAGAGTAGATTGTTACTTACAGGAGGAATCTTTTCACCATATTTTGACCAGAATGTCATTGGAATTTCGGTCTTGTGTCCAGTTTTCTGATCAAAGGTGTTACACATGGAGAAGGGAGGAGAATATAAGTGCAAAGTGACAGCTTTTTCACAATGGCTCGGATTCTCCATTCTATGCAAACCAATGGAATCTGGGGAGATAAAATGATAAGCATTCAAGGCGTTCAGATTAGAATAGTGAAGACTGACCTATTTAGTACGATGTGCCAAAAATTGATTTTTTAAACAATAATCCTCAAACCAGAGTGTCACATACATGTAATTTAGTTTTCGGTTAATTCTTATAGAGAAGCGGCCTATTTGTTTATAAAACTGGGACTTAGAAAAAAACTTGATATTCAAATCAGTTCATATGAAACTAAGATGATAAAATGAAATGAAAACGGTCTTTTTTCATAATCCATTGCATGTCTCTGCTAACACTCTCAAAAGCTGCAATCATTCTTAACAATCATATTTACACATGCCGTCAAGAAATGACGACAGAATCTTATTATATTTCGTCAAAAGGCTGTCCGTCTTTTTGTATGTACTTGTCTACCGCCCAAATTACTCGACATAACCCCATGGAATTTTCTGTGAGTACGGATTTTGTCCCCAGTTATCTTTTTAGCAAATTAGTCAGTGGAAACCAACCCCCAAATATGTTTTAGGGGGGTTCAAATCAGCGGGTGTCTCTTTACATGACCATTTATATGGCGAAAAAGATCTTACTTTTTGATGATGTAACAAGAGAAATTTTTTTATTCTTTTTTTCCCGAATGAATTCTCGATATCAAAATGTGGCATGAATACATTTTTTACATACCTCATATCGCGATGCGTTATTGGTTGTACATGAATACGTTGAATAGTGTTGTTAATCACTGCTACCCATAACTAGATACTGTTGTTGGCTTTAGGTTACATATGTTCTGACATTTATATGTATCTATGCACCCGAATTTTGCCCAGCCCTAACCGTTCTTAGCAGAAAGATGAAACTGGTAGGAAAATGTTGTTTTTCTTGTTAAGTTCACCCCAAAATGAGGTTTTAGTGGGGTGGGGGGTCAATTTTCAATGTAAGTTCATACTAAATTGGTCAGTCAGTGTGTGTCCTCCCTCATTTTTTAATATTTGTACATTTTGGGACCGAACAAAAGGTAAGAGAAGTAACTTATTCATTGATCACCCCCTTTTCCAATGATTTAATTGTTCACCCCAAACATATATCTCATTTGATATGCATGTAACTGTTATTTCTGTTGCAGCATTTAATTCCCACTACCTACCACAAACCAAATAAAATACTTTTGATGGGTTCAGGATATTCATAGGTTCTAATATTTATAGACACCAGCTGTAACTTGGGAAAATTCCTCCGTTGTTGACACCTGAACTAAAATTAAATCTCATTGTCTCCCTCATCCCTTCCAATCGTTTTTGCCGGTCTATGATTTCACCTTATTGTTACACAAACATGGATGAAATTCATACGCTAAAAATTTCCCATCTAAATTTCTTTTCTTCCCCTCTCCTCCTACCCTATTATTAAACACATTTCCTTTTCTCCCTCCTCTCTCCCTACCCCTTCAGTAAACTACTTAAATTTCTTTTCACCCCTGTTCCTTTCTAAACAAAAATAAGGAATATTTTAAATTAAATAACATGCTGTCAAAAGACGTTAGTCACTTGGAGGTTGAGAAAAACAACTTTTCTCACAAATCTTATCTGTTGTGCATGTAATTGTCATTTTTGTTATTATTCACCATTACCCAAAACAAACCAGTTCAAAACACTTCTGCTGGGTTTAAGTTATTCATCTTTTCTGACAATTACATGAATCGAATTATGTATAAGGACTTGGCCCATCTGTAAGCGTTCAAAGTAAATTCTACATCAAGATACTCTCCACAATGTGCAGTGAAATTGTTCTTTTTGGTTTTCTGAAAACCCCTACCCCGTTTTCAATGAAGTATTCAATTTACAATATGAATTTATGCTAAATTTACGTGATGAAAATGAGCATGTATGAGTGATTCATAATTTCCCTTGGAATGCCAGTTTTTATTAGTACGCATTTTGATGTGGTACATTTTTCCAAAACATAAAAATCGCAAGTTATGTGGATCATAAGGAGGAAACTTTCATTCTTCACTATTAGGAGTCAAAATCGGAGGGGAACTTTTTTTCCACTTTCAATGGTCAAAATCACGGAATATTTTTTAGTCTTTTAAGAGTCACAATCAAGAAGGAATATTTATTCACATTTGTAGGTACCTAAATCCAAAGATTTTTCTAAAACCTCTAGAGCCAGAATCGGGGTGAGGGGGGGGTCTTTGTTTTCACTTTGAGGGTTCGAAATCGAGAGGAAGATTTTTTTCCAATCTTAGAATACAGAAACAAAGGGCTATTTTTATTTTTCACTTCTAAGTGTCAAAATCGGATATGAAATTTTTTTTACTTTTACGCATAAAAATTGAGGGAAAATTTTATTTCATTTTTAGGGGACAGAATGAAGAAGGAACTTTTTATTTTTAAGGGTCGAAAATCGAAAAGTAACGATTTCATTTTCACTTTCAGGGATTGATATCTAGAGGGTAATTCTTCCACTTTGAGGGTTAAAATTGAGAATTGTTTTCCTTTTAAGTGGTCAGAATTGAAAGGGAACTTTTTTTTCATTTGTTGAGGATCAAAATCGACGGGTAATGTTTCTCTTTTATTGGTCAAAATATTTATTATGAATGATTCTATTATTTGCAATGTACTAATGCAGTTGATTTTAAATAGTATCTTTGTATTAGCTACAAGTATTTTACAGATAGGAGATGTTTTTATTGTATTTAGATAGCAGGTTAAGCGTCATGATAACTACACGTCCTATATATGAGCTAGGTAGAAGTTTATGACAGAGGAAAAGACCTTGCAAAGGGTAGGTGGACTCATAATCATACAACAAGGCGTAGATCCCGTATATGTCTAGCAACACATATACCAACATAGGAGTTCATTCATTAGGCTCTAAACTTTTCACGTCCTGCCTCGAGATGATCTTCCAAAACTTATACTGGGAAAATAAAGGAATCAAAACATACAGCAAATTACGTCAGATTTGCTGACGATATCGTTCGAAATAATGGGGATTCGCTACACAAACACGTTTATGTTTCTCCCTGTTTGGGCCCCCTCGGGGTGTGTAATTGAGTTATGTTTGTTTATAGAAATTTTGAGCGGTGTCGGCATTTTGATGCTATTTCATTTCTTCTTCTTAATAATTCTGTTTTATGTTTTTTTCATTTTGTTATTTCTATTAAAGTAAGATTTCTAATTTCAAATGGCATGGACTTTCAATATTTTTGCGTATGTATGCTTGTTTTAATACTTTCCATTTTACCGTCGATTTGAGATAGTATCACTCAGTTTTCAAGAATACGTCGACAGTGATGGACTATTCTTATATTTTTCATTGGTAAAGGATGATGTATGGTTGACTAATCTAAGTTAAATGGGCGTTTTTGATATTACTATATAATATTTCACTTCTAAGGGTTTTTCTTGCGTTGATATTTCTGCTTGATACACTATATCTGATTTGAGACATTTATTTTGCAAAGCGGCATCTATTTTTGTTTGTACAGTTGCAATATAGTTTGTTTTCTTCGTTTGTATTAATTCTAATTACTCTATTGTTATAATTCGAAATGAGTGTATTAAATTTTTACGTACAGCTAAAGCTAATTTTCAGTTTGATTATTTTACTCAGTTGGGTGCTCGGGCGAGGTAAGTGTTTTTCTATTAATTGGATGAATATTTTTCCCAAGTTAGTTTTTAATTGTAGGTTGAATGAATTTTAGGTGTGTATACGAGATGATTCTCTACCTCTATTTTTTGTTGTTGCTATGTTTTTCTCTATCGGATTTGACTTTTTTTTCATCATATTCAAAATTCATTTTGGTAAAACTGCTATGCTTTAAGGCTTTGATATTTTCATGTCAAACTTTGTTGAATATTATTTCATCTGAGGAATTATATATTAGTCTAGTTTCTGTAGATTTGGGGATCTTTTTAATGATTTTGTTTGGTTGATTGAACTAGTATTGGTATATTCAATGACAGAATTTTCTATTCTGTATGGTTTGTGGGTGTTATTGTTTAAATTAAAATTGATATCTAAAAAAAAAAATGTAGAATTTTAACGTTAGACTTGATTGCAAATTCAAAGTTCATTTTTTATAATATTTTCACATTTTTGTGCGTTGCTATTTTCTATGATTATTAGGACGTCTCCCCGGTGTAGTCCTATATTTTCGGGATCTAGTTTTCTAGTGAAGATGTATGAAACAAACAGAACGATTAGATCCGACATCTCGGCTGAATCGAGACTGCCCATAGAAACATTTTTGACTAGGCCACTGAAACACATTGTTCTGAACAAACCATTCGCGAGTCATTTTAGCTGTATGCTCTAAGTCGTAATCATGTTGAAGGATCCAACTTGAAGCTTCAGCTGTTGCACCGAAGAGGACACATTAGCTTCTAAAATAGCTTATACATCGCACCACTCATGGTTCCTTCAAGCACGTGAAATGCCTCTGTACCATTGAAAGAGAGACACATCCAAAACCATAATACTTCCACTTCAGCGCCTTATGATGGGGATGGCGTTTTGGGATTATACGCGCATCCATCTTTTCTCTAAGCATGACGAGCTGGGGTTTTGTCAAAAGAATGTTTTTCCAAAAATAATTTAGCTTCTCTAATTGGTTACGAGCGAACTTCGTCCGAGAGTCCCGGTGCCTTTTTTTCAACAAAGTCATTTTCCGTAGCGTACGGGATTTTAAACCATTCCTATATAGTGCATTACTAATAGCTCTTTTAGTAATCGATGTACCAGCTGCTCTCAAATCATATTAGATCTCTTTCCGAAATACCATTGGATTCGCTTTAACTGTTCTCGGCATTCTTTGTATTGCTCGTGGCAAAATTTTCCGTGGAGTGCCAGTTCGAGGAAGGTTTTTGGTAGTGCCAAACTTTTTCCACTTCTGAATAATCGGCCCAATGGTACTGGCTCGGATATTTAACATTTTAGCAATTACTCTGTAGCTCAAACCTTCGTTAATTTGCATAATTACAACATTTTCTGTTTGCATGAGAGCTCTTTTGCTTTAACCATGACTACTTTATTTCAAGGAAGTAAAAGCAGTGACTGACGACTGTGATGAAATCATACCTTAGTTAAGTATTGTTGGGGCCTGCGCAGGTATAGATAGGTCTCGACCTGCATTCCTTCTTAAATAGATTTTGATGATGATGATGATGTTTCAGAAATTAAAAATGTCTGATTACTTTTTCCACCGTTACTTTTTATAGTTTATTCAGCATTGTATGTTTGGAAAAAGTTGTTTTTTTTATTCGTAATCGTTAATTCTATAGCAAAACTTAAAGTAGATGAGATCATCAGAAGTATATTAAATGAATATGTGTACAAATACTTATTTCCCATCACTATATATCTATCTATATATATATATATATATACTCTCTTTCTCTCTCTCACTCTCTCTCTCTATATATGCACGTGTGTGTGTGTGTGTGTGTGTTTATTCATGCAATAACATTGCAGGTTGGATTCTACGATATTTTTTCTTGGGAATCAAGTATAGAAATTCAGTTGTTTATTGGGACTTACTTATGATAAAAAGTACATAAAATATTTTCTCAGTTAAAATCGCTAAAGATAAAAAGAGATAAAATAAAAGAAGAAGAAGAAGAAGAAGAAAGGGAAAAGGTCCATTACCATTGATATAAGTAACTTGATTCTTGTCAAATTCCATCTGCCTTGTCATGCGCATTTCCCCTTCGGGACCAGATTGCTCTGGCCAGTCAAAAACCTCTTCTCTGACTTGTCCAGAAAGGACTTTGAGGAAACAGTGCGAGTTGGAGTGGGAATGAATGCAACTACCTTGGCTTTCGTTCCAGCAGAGAATCATAAGGTTGAATTTACCATTGCCTTCGTCGACCAAGTTACGGGTGTATCTGGAGAAAGAGAATTTTTAAAAGAAAAGCAAAATTAATCAAAACTAAGGTTGCTGAGTGATTGAAACAAAGCAAAAATATTAAACATAAAAAACAATTAAGACAGTGCACCGGGCTATAAAGTTTGATTCTCACCTGCAAAACCATTTCAAATTCACAGACACCAAAAATAAGGAAAATGACCTTGCTGAACGTGCTGCATTCGAGTCAATGGTGCATGTATATACATATACGTATACAGCATGTGTATGTGTGTGCATATGTGGCAAGAGTGAGCAAGTATGAATATGAGTATGTGGCATGTGTATATGTTGTGTATGTACTTATGCCTTTCCCACGGGCATTAGTGCTGAGTTTGAACTCAGCTTGCCGATCCCATGTCATTGACCACTCAGCCACTTCGAACCCAATTGTTAATTGTTTGTTTATTCTAAAAAGTATCTATCTAGCCATCTGTAATATCTGTCTTTAAATGTCATTAAAATATAAGATTCAATTAAATGAAATTATTAACAGATACCACGTCTATTGTCTTGCTCTCCTCCAGAAGGGGATAAGAAGCCCTTCCCATTGTTGCAATGATTATGAGCACGGTTATTGTCATCATATTCTCCCAAGAAGGTTTTGGTGATGAATCTTTTTTCTCAGTTTCAAATTTTGGTAAGCAAGAAAGATCAGATCCACTATTTGAAAGATGTCTCTTTCCAAGTCAATAGCAAAACCCAAAAGTATCTTACTTTCCCCATTCTAATTATCTATAATACTAGCATAATGCTCGGCAAAACTTACGGGATGATTTTCATGTGAGTCAGTATTTCTGCCTAGGATTAGAGTATCTAAGCGCTCACCCTAGGATCAAAGTGTCACTCTTCATCCAGTTCTCTGGGATCAGAGTGTATTATTTGTACTCTCAGTCTAGGATCAATGTTTCATTCCACGACACTTTTGCATTGAATAAGAGTGTAGCATTGGTGTGCCCATTTAAAAGCCTCCCCAATACTCCAGTATTCACGCTGATTTAGCAATGCCGTCTCCTACACCTAGTCTACACCCCTTGAAATGCAACTTATAGACACCAGCAAAACATACACACTACAAAAATAACAATATAACAAAATCCTGCCCGGTGGAACTGGATGGGATAACGGATTGTCTACGGTTACACTGAAGAGTTATAATACAACGGAACAGCTGTCTGTGGATGACACAATAATATGATATTTACACATATATAATATACATAGATATATCTTATGTATATATATATATTAAATACATGAATATATATGTACAAAAATATACATGATAGTATATATACATATATGTCTAATATATGTATAATATAAACATAATATGATACGATGAGATCCATGCGACGTGCACATGAAAGAATAATGCTCAATCTCACATGGATAGATCACAATATAGCACAGTATATCAGGAAGAAAACAAGAGTCTTGGACATCATAGAATCTATACGAAAACTTAAATGGCAATAGGCAGGTCATGTTTCAAGACAACCGATGGACATCACGACTCACAACATGGATCCCCAAAGATCACATAAGAAAGCAAAACAGCAGAATACAAGATGGAGAAATGAACAAATTCAGACAATACTGATTCCACAACGCCCATAAAATGTGGTAATCCCCAGGGAAAGTCGATGTCCAACGACAAACAGTAAAAGACTGATGATGATGTAGATATATAAACATACATATAATTAAAAGTATATGCATTCATATATATAGATAAATAAATAAATAGTAGAATGTGGATTCGCTACACAAGCTATATATATATACATATATATACACATATACATATATAAATATGTATATACATATATATATAAATATATACGTATAAACATATAAATACATGTACATATATAAATATACATATATATGAACATATGTACGTATATATATATATACATATATCTCTCGATATATATGAATGTATATACATATAAATACACGTATATATGTGCATATATATAAATATAAACATGTGTATATATGAACAGATAAACATGCACATAGATATATGTATGCATAAACATATAAACATGCATATATATAAACATATATACCTATATTTACATATATATACTAACATACATTAACTTATATTCATATATAAATATATACACATATGCATTTATATATCCCTATATATATGCATATGTAAATATATATATAAACATATATATGTACACACACATATATATATACACACATACACATATATATATACACATATATACATACATATGCACATAATTTTATACACAAATATATACACATATGTATTTGAATATATACACATTTACGTACTTACGCATATATACATACCCACACACACACATATATATATATGAGCTCATATATACGTATATACATACATGAATATGAATATAAGCACATATATATAAATCTATCTATATATATGTTTATACATTTACATACACATAAGTATTGACATATTTGTATACATATTTATACATAATTACTTACACACATATATATATACGTATAAGTACATATACACATATGAATATTTTATATATGTATACATATACCTATACACACATATATATATATATACATGAATATATATGCACGCACACCCACACACACACACACATATATATATATATATATATATACACATACACGTATATATATGGACGTATGAGCCTGTGTGTATTTACATTTATATACATAGATCTCCATGTATGTATGGGTATGGATCAAAAGTGTCAAATCCACCTGGTGGCACTGGATTGGATGTTAGATTTATACCTGCACTAATGAGTTGTAATGTGACGAAATACTTGTCTTTGAATGACACCCTTTTTAATTGATATCAATGCTCCCTCCATAGGGTTGAGCACTCTTAGGTTGGGCACCCATCTACAGAAAGCAATTATGCAACGCTTTCTATCTCATGAATTCACAACTCTGGTAGAAGGTGAATTAAGCATGAAAACCTTGTTGCTTAACCCAGCCCTACTGACCATCCAAGGGTAATGCTGATATCAAGGCCATAGCCACACTAAAAAATCAAAATACGAAATAATGTCTTTTGATGACATTATTAACTACATATATATATATATATATATATATATATATATATATATATTCAAAAATATACACATGTACATGAACATATATATACATGTATATATTTCTCTGTTTCTACCTTGTTTGGGGCCTATTCAGACGAATGATCATATATGTTTCAGTTTCCTGGTATAAACCACACGGAGACCAACATTAACTTACAGATGACTGCAATACCAAGACCATACGCCTTTACACGTAATTCACAACCACCAGCAAAACACACGTACTATACAATTAAGAAGCGAAATAGCAATACGACAAAACAACTCCTCCCGGCTAAGAACACCCATAAATATTCCCTGAATTTCCTAAACAGTAATCTAAAACATACATAATCATCTGCATGAAGAGCTTGAAACACAGCAAAAACAGTAACGTGTTTGTGTGGCGAATGTACCTACTATATTCCCAGCGCTACCAAAAACCGACCTAACACTTTAAAATTCAATGTTTAATCTATAGAGTAAGCCATGAAAATTTTTTTTAAACGAATCAGACATTGCTTTACATCATATTATATTATGTTATATTGCAAACCCGATTTGTACTATATGTACTATGTATTTATATGTTCATTTTCGGCTAAAAAACTGGCATTTAACAAATCATTGTTTTCTTTACAGATTAGTTGATAGCTTTGGCCAAACAGTTCAGTTGGCTGAATTTTACAGACCTTTAGAATAGATGTCACACTATTTAAGCATGTTGCCGCTGCTGCAGTTGGGCATATCGATTTATTTTATTATAAGAGCGTGTGACTAGCAGAAAGTCTTGTCTGTTCTTGAATATACTTTAATGAATGATAAGTAAACATCAAATGCCATAAGAATGACATTGACTGCATTTTCAATAGGTTATTGTTAAATGGTGTTAATACTGCTACTAATAGAACTATTATCTCTAATAATAATAGTAATAAGTAATAATGATAATGATTATAATAATTAGCATCATGATCAGACGTTATGAATAGCTTCAATTCGATGCAGTATTCGGTTCATAGATGTATGCATAATTGCTTGTAGTAATACGAATATTTTGAGCAAAATCAAGCTAATAGAATACTTAATTATATTATATCCATCAACACAATTACCAGTTTTGATTATACAAAACAATGATAATGTTGGAAAAGTGATTAAATTCTAAACAATATCGTTTTTAGTGTTATATGTCTGCATATACATTGCAATTAAGAGAGATACTCAACAAAAAATATGGAATCAGCACTCTCAAAGGGTGTTCATCGAGACCTTTTATTTCATAGTAAAAATCAAATCCCATATACAACACAAAAAAATTGTCCTCATGCATTATTGCTCAAACTAATTTGATTAAGATGAATAAATTATTGGAATTCTTCCCAGATCAAGCAGAGGAAAAAATTATGGAATCATTCAGTGGCGAAGGAAAAATTGTGGAAACATCTGTTAAAAGAAACTCGTAATTTGCATTCCTAAAACATACTAGCTTGAATTTAAACATGCAAATTAGTTTATCGTTAAAAAATAGTACTTGCTGGCAATAACGAACTGTTAGACTTGTTTTCGTTTGAGTTGTGTTAATAGGGTTGTATTGATGATTATGTATGATATGGTCGGACCATTTTTCCGTGTCTATGTGTTCATTTATTTACTACGTTTCTTTCAGGTGTTGTAGGTTAATCACAACTGGACTACACTGGACTCCAAGATACTACTTTTATCGATTAATTGGTTCGATTGAAGAAATTATGCTTACTGCATCCTTCAGTCGACGTATTCGCCAGTTGTTCTCACTGTCAATAATTTATACTTTATTCCATAAGGGCCTGTGTCAATTTCGCTCCCTGACCATGCCAGATTTGTACATGACGCCACGTGTTACGGCTTTCTTATGTTTTTCAATTCTTATTTTCATGCACCGGAATTTTTCGCCTTTATTATGATACCACTAATACACAATATGGAATATACGCAATTTCTGGTCACGATTTCGCAAGGAGGGGGTAGTTTTGGAAAGGTGTGAGCATAGTTGGGAGCACCTTTTTTCGTATGAGAGTATGGCTGTGAATTGGAGTATTGGTTATAATGCGACCCGGATTCATACGAACAGGAGATTTTTCGTCTGAAAACATTCCCCTTAGAAACAATTACCCAGTCGACCTATTGAAGAAAAAAAAAACAGTCAACAAACCAGATGGCACAACGAAATAGAAACCTAAGAGGGTTGAAGCCTTCCTTTAGGAAAGGCATACCAACCAAATGACACGATACAGAAACAGTAGAAAGATAGAAGTAGAAAAAGAGATGCAAAAAGCTTATGATTTTTGAGATAGAAAGAGATATTGTAGATAGTTCAATGAAATACATTCTGGTCTAAAAGTGAAGGGTGTGTAGAAATTATGGTTCTGGATAGTTCTAGTTGAGGAATGGGTAACGCGAAGATGTTGGAGACAAAGGATTTTGCTTCTGTGCGATGTTAGCAGCGACGTTACTGGAGATGTAGAAAGAGGGGGAGAGA
The DNA here is from genome assembly GCA_963457665.1 of Thysanoteuthis rhombus. NCBI lineage: Eukaryota > Metazoa > Mollusca > Cephalopoda > Oegopsida > Thysanoteuthidae > Thysanoteuthis > Thysanoteuthis major. Next base: position 45,638,189 of record OY735219.1, on the reverse strand, counting down.
TATACGAAGACAATGTATGAACATAGACGCAGAGATAAAATAAAATAAAAAAGACACGTGTGAATATTTGAATAGACAAGTAAGACGTACATTTAATACAGGAACATTAATGGCAAATGACGAATGAAAGTAAAATACATGTAATGATAATATCGATACGATTGATCGCGTGAAGAGATTAGAAGAGATAGCAAAAAGTGGGAGCTTTGTTGACATTGATAGTTCAGGCGTTAGAGTTGAAGCAGAAGTAACTGAACTGCATTTGAATTCATATGGCTTGGAGCGTACCAAGGAATGGACATGGAGACCGGGTTTAGTGTATGTGTCAAAGTGCCAAGTTGTGAGAGTGACTCGGAGGCAATTCTCTGACGCTGGTAGACACTCGACGGACAAAACATGAAAGTCAGAGAACACAGTTTTATCCATGCGTATTTCTCGAAGTAAAGAGAATTAGGAGACATCATCATGACTTTCAGATATTGCCATTTAATTCATGAGACTGAGAGGTGTGTACGTGTTTGGAGCACGTGGTGAAGACACGGTTGCGTAGCTACGTAGCACCGGTGAAGTGAAAAGGGCAAAGTTAGTACAGAGATAAGTCACGGTGGAAAAATAGTTAGGGTCAGATCGGCCGGGCGGTGGGGCGAAATGATACCGCTCTTAGAAAGAAGGAAAGAGAGAAAAAGAGTAACCGGCAACAAGTGCCGGAGCCAAATGCGTAACCAGCTAGGAGTACCGGCGCCAATGAGCGTTATATCATGTGTGTCCAGGGCTCTTATAGGGGTCGTCGTAGAAAGTGACGCTTTGGATATCTAACTAAAAGAAGGGTTTCGTATTTAATTCCTAAGTAAAGGTATAGGTGGCGCTACAATAGTAAAGACAGTGAGAAATTGTAGATAGATAAAGAGAGTGGAAGATTGTAGATAGTTATATAGATAGGGACTGACCGATAGATATGAAGAGGATTGGATGAACAGATGGATAGGTACTTGTATTCTGGGGATCCAAATCATAGTCTGTACGACCGCATATGACAAAACATCTATTTCGAAGTGCAGAAGCATTTTTTTTTTGATTCTATCATTTTCATTTACATCTCCAAAGGTATTATAAAATGTTTCAAGCTAAGTTTGGTTCATAACTGAACACACACACACACACACACACACAGAGTTTTCGGTTTTAATGAATTCCATTCTTTAGAAATATTTTTTAAAATCCAAACAGAATTAATCCGCTGATATATAAAACGACAAGCTCTTAGAATAACAAACGTAAGAACAAAATTTGAACGTCAAAACATTTCACAATTTTTTTACTTTTTTTTGTTAGAAAAAAAAAAGGATGGTACAGATGGCCTAACGGTAAACAAACTGCTCTTTGGAAATTACATGAATCCATCTCTCCTCCCTTCAGCTATGGGCAGGAGGGCAGATTGGGCTCTTTTGCCTAGGTTGGCAACCAAGGTATGAGAAGATGACTGATTACAAACCGAGAAAGCGACCCTCATCTCGGGTAAGAAACTTGTTTCTAAAAATGAGAACAACAAACGGAACTCTGGTGAATCTTCGACGGGCTTCGTAAGCCAAAAGTACAACATGATTTCGAAAAGCCGGGAGTGGATTATGATAAATGACTCAAGCGAAATGGATAAAAAACAAAAAATAAAAATGGGCAGCAATCACCTCTCCACGATACATCGAGTAAAACGGAAGAGAATCAAAACAGAACGAAATATACAAAAATGTAAAATATTTTACTTAATCTGGACCAACCAGGAAATAAGTCCGGGTTTTGTAAAATTCGGTCAGTAACCTATCGATTTAGTTTTCACCCAGCATCTACAACCAGTCGGCTTGCGATTAATTCTTTAGGGGTTGTCATGACAATGATATTAAAGATGATTACAGCCATGACATTATTATTGCTGTAATAAAAAACAATATAGAAAACTCTGGGGACCAAAATCTGTTTGAAGATAGAAACTGCAATGACGGGGGGGGGGGTTATGTTAAATATATGGCAGGGGATTTTTCGTAATTCAAATATTAAATTCAGTTTTCTATTTTCTGTTTATTTTTGTGCAAAATTATTTAAAGATCTTTCTTAAATAAGCCAGCCTACGAAAGTGTCTCGTAATAAAAATCTTAGAGGTCCGTTCTCAGGTCATTGTGAATGTATTCCTTTTTCACTCATACATCATCGTCATCATCATCATCATCATCCATTGTTAGTCCAGCTGGGCAAACGCCTTTTTTGTTTCCTTCCATGATGACTTCGATTACACTAATCTTTGCCATGTCTTACCAGCAAACATTTTTGTCAAGTCTTTTCCTACTGCGTTTACTGTCCGATGGGCACGAATCGGTCAACTCCATTTGTTTCTGCTAAGTATCGAACCCAATCTCCATTTTTGTCGCTTAATTAACTGAATATCTTGCACCCTGGTCACCCACAGATCCATTTTGATTTTTTTTCTATCTCTTAGATATCCAGGCATTGCTCTTTCAATGGCACTTTGTGTGATTCTAAGTTGATAATCAGTTCGATCAATTTCCATGTCTTGCATCCATAAGTCATAACTGGTATTAGGCATTCATCGTGTACTTCATGCAATAACTTTTACCTGCTAAGCTAAGCTTAGATAATATGTTTAGGCTCTTCTTTGTAGCTTTGAGACAGTTGCACATTTTCCATTTGACAGTGATCGATCCTGGGTAAAAGCAAGGATTTACAATGCTTATCATGTAAGTAAGCCCTGTCTACTTGGAAAATTGGCGAAACATCATCTTCCTCTCCCATTTGAACTTGTGTCATTCTAGGCTAAGCTTAGTGAATATCATAAATGCTTTCATCCCCAGGATAAGAATAAAAAACTTTAAAAGAAAGAAAAAGAACAAAGAAACTAAAAAATGGAGGGCGAAAGAAGGAAAAAGAGGAAGAAACGAAAAATGGGAAGGATAAAAGAAGGAAGAGAGGAAAATAGAAAGGAAAAAAAGAAAAAGAAAGAAAGAGAGGAAGAAGAATAAAGAGAAGGTGAATAGAAAAAAGGGCCAAATGTTGAAAAAAAGAACCTGGAAAGAAAGGATGTATAAAGAGAGTAGGGGAGAGGGGAAGCAGAATAGAAAGAAAAGGAAAAGAAGTTGGAAGGAAGGACAGTAAAAAGGAAGAAGAAAAAGAAGTAGAGAGAAATAGAAGAAAAAAAAATTAGGGTGGACCTTCCTCGATTGAGTAAACAAAAAAAAGTTCTTGTCTATTGCTTATCCTGTATTTGGCATAGTGTCGTGCTCAGCTTAGTAAATATCCATATAAAGAGGGGACAGTTGACACGCGGTAGGGCTACACTCCATGGTAGCACAAAATACTATCGAATTTACTGCTTCTTATTTTTCCAAGGGTGTGATTCGGAACGGGTATTCATACTGCTGTACTGTCAGGTATAGAGCTGACTCGCATCTGCCAAGAGAAGGACACTCCTGCCAAACTTACGACCTTGGGGCCCGGCTCCTATCCGTGCAGCTTTGGTAGACCATAGCATGCGAATTCTTTGTTTGAAGGGTAGAGTTTGCCCTGGGTAAATTGACTTCATTGCTCAGGCCCCGCCGTCTACGTTCGTACTGCTGTGGAGAACTCACCCCACAATCTTCGATCGTGAAGCCAAGCCATTCACTCAAAGTACTGTACTCTATTGTTACATTTTGAATAGACATTTCTTACTATTATCTTTCTGTAATTGGTTAAGATCTTTCAGTCTGCTTAGTTACTTGTAAGGACATCATCTACATATACATACCCGTACATGAATCATATGCATTTAGCAATGATTAAGAAAATACTTAATGAGCAATTTGGAATGGGGCTTATATTTCCCATCTAGGTTGGGCCTATTACCAGCTTTGAACGACCGTGTCCATATTAGGTCATTTGTGTGTATGTTTTGCACGCATGCCCAGACTCATGGCAGCGTTTGGTTTCTTCAAAGGAAAGAAAGAAAACCCGAGCGAAATGTCAATGGAATATTAAATCTTATTTATTTAAGAGTTTAAGCATCATTATTTCAACAGCAGTAACAGATGTCTTCCCGGTGGACAGCTCAAGGTCTTTCATTGTTTATGACAGACATCAGCGTCAAATGACATCTTGAGGTTAACAACTACGAAATGCAAACGGACCCGGTAGCAGAAGCAAAAACATATGTTCAAAAGTGTGTATGGGGGGGGGGGGTAAAATAGAACAGAAGCGTAGCTATACTGGGGGTTGAGAACACAGGTTGACACTTTGAGGTGTCCCTCCAACATTTAGTGACTTCGCCAGTAGAAATGCAGTAGGTGAACAACTATTTATAAAGCTTTTGGGAGCACGGGGCGTTTTCAAATAGATCCCAAGCCCTCAGCGAAGTCTCTAAACTAAGAAGCACCCAGAGAGCGCATACTTACAAAAAAACTGAATGAAAAGGAAATGTTGACATCAGTTGTCGTGAACCAACTCTCGCTCTTGTAAAGCAACTGATAGCAATTCCCATTTGCACTTGAAAGCAAGAGACAAAGCATTCTTGATTTAAGCAGAATCGGATTTAGTCAGTGAGTCCCTAAGCTATATAAAGGAGGCCCCTATATATATATATATATATATATATATATATATATATATATATATATATATGGAGGCCCTTTGTTGTAAAATGACGCCAGAAAATATTATAGATTGCGGAGTACGAGGCCCTAAGCTGTAGCTCATTTGGTTTATGACTAAATCCGGTGTTGTGAGCTTTAAATATCGAAATGCCAAGTATATTTTGAGCATTCACATAAAAGTTTTAAAAAGATTTATGGTCGGTATTTGTCATGGATTTATTTGAAAAACTCTTCAACTTGGATTTCTTATCACGTTGTGGCCGCTGAATTCTCGAGCTTTCCTTGGGTGTCTGACACATTCCATTGCCACCAAGGAATGTCGAATGAAACCATTTCTATATTCCATTCAGCTGTCCCGTAAGGTTGCCAAAACCAAGAGACACCTGAAGAAAGCGTAGGATACGGCCGCTTCGGGAAACTGATCCCAAGGCAGCTATGTATATTAGTAAAGACTCTTCGTCCTCACACGGTAAGAAGGTAGGAGGTTACAACAGTCGAAATGTTAAGATAAAGACAACAAAGATAAAGAAACTAGTCATTCCTCTAAGCTCTGCACCGGTACTCACATACGCTCGTTTTGGAACCAGTGCACAAAGAAAATCAATGAGCGCAAAAAAGATTTCACATTCTGTAGATAGCTGACTGATATTTTATTGACAAAAATATTGATTCCCAATGTCGAATTCAAAAGTGCACACACTCTTTTGTCTCGGGGAGAAAATTGTACAAGACGATTTTTGCACCCGATGAGTACCTGAGCATGATGATGCTATTTTTTTTAAAAACTTTGTAAGCCGAAATTATCATTTATCTATATGGGGAATTCTTTTGGGGATTCCCAGAATCAAACAAATTGTGATGATGATTTGTTAGGCGGAGTTGTCGCATTCAGATTAACATACGCACGCAAAGATACGCTTGCACATACGTGGATGGATCAATAAAGTTCAATTAGTCCGGATCCTGACTTATGAGCAAAACATTGTTTAGAAATCTTGACTGTTCAATATTCGAGCTATGTGTAAAATTGTGGAATTCCACACCCACGCACACTCCGATGTTAAAAATGGTGCATACATTGTAGGAAATGAAAGAATTCATGAAAGTATTTAAAAAGACTATAAAGTGTCAAAGTCAGTTTCATTCAAACGGTCCAGTGACTACGTTTTACAACTCTACGTTAGCTAACGTCTCTGCCGACTTTCGTCCAATAAACTCATGAGCGCTCAGATAACGGGCAACAATCTGTTCTTGTCAATCATTGCTTTTGAGCAGTGAATTCGATTCTAAGTAGGATCCTCCTACTTGTAGCCATGTACTAAGATGAGCTGAGTAAACAACTAGAAAGCATTTAAAGACTACATACCTCTGCCAACACAATCGTAAGGGCGAGTAATTGTGCATGGATCCACCCCATAATCTGATTAGTTCTTCCAACCTCCCACAAAAATTTGGAGATATCCCATGGACAGACATGAAATTTTGGTGATATTATGTGGTTTCGAATATAATTACACTCGTGGAATCAACTATGCATGAATCTACACCAAAATTCAATCAGTTTTCCCATAACCCATCGTCCGCCCCTCGATAATATTAGAAATATCTCTAGAAGAGAAAATTCTTGATCTGCACCAAGCAACTTCATCCTTGCCTCATAGCTGACTCTCCCACAAAATTTCATAGAGTCTTTTTCGGAAATATTGAATGGAAAGACGGAAAAACTGAAAAACACATCCAAACACATATACCTCGACAAAAATAGTAAACTCAATTAATACGATAAACGAACGACGCATTAGAAACAACATTTGTTTCTGTAATCAAACTATTCGTTTCGAATAGATAAAAAGTCAAGATAAAAGTTAACCTTTACCGAAAAAAAGAGAAGAAAAGTTAATTCCCTTCAAAAATAAATAAATAAAGGTTAATCCCTATTAAAACGTCCGAAACAAAAATGAATTATTATGGCATCAAAAATAAAACAAGTGTTGTCCGAATTATCAATTCATTGGAATTCGGAAAAGTTATAAGTATGTATACGATGTGAATACATTGATTGAAAACATTGTATAGTCTCCTTTTTTTCTTCCTGTACTTTTTATTTTCATTTCAAGAACTGATTTAGAAAAAGGGAATATTATGACGTTGTGTAACGCAAAAAAGATAACTATTTCTCTGTCTTCGCCTACTCACCTTCCCTTCCTTTCTTGTGAGCATTTTGAACTTTTTTCGGGTTGGTCCGAAGGAAAAAGATTTTGGCATTGATATCTTGCGACGTTCGTTACAAGAAAAAGTTTCCAGAAGAAATGAAGGTGATATTCAGTCAAAATAGATCAAACTGTGTTGAAAAATGCATTTTTCTACAAAAATACACGGGTCAGCCCACCCCCAACCAATGTTTTATTTGGAACTTGTTTTTTCCGGAGGCTCTTTCAAAATTAATGGAAGGTTTTGTCGTGTTTTTGTTTTACAATACGCTTATTCCACTTGGTTTGAAAATTTCAACACATTCCTTAAAGAAAGAAAAGAACTTATAAACTTGATACACGCGTAAAATTTTATCCAAGATGTTAAAAACTATCTGGTTTCGATAACACAGACGGGAACCGTTCAACCCAGATAGTTATTTATTTATTTATTTCTCCTTTTTTCTTCCCTTCCTTTTTATCTCAGTCACTTGTTTAACATTTTTTCTTCCTCTCTCTTTAGATAACAGCTTTCTGTCTTTGTAAGGAACGCTGTCTATCTCTCCTTAAACATACACACTCACTCACCAGTTCACTTGATTCCTTACAAATGCTGTTAACCGATTCAAATATGGTCTTGAGGAAATATTTTGCCATTTATAGAACTGCTGACTTGAGTTGCAGTCAAAATTGCTGTCCATTTTCACTTTCTACATTCGACTTCCGGTAATTTTTCTGTTTATCTCTTAGTCAAATTAGTTAATGCCCTTATGTAGGCTATGGTTTCTGTCATCCCTGCCCAGGCTCTACATATCAGTAGTTTCTCTATCTAAGATTCGGTTTGCGCTAAATGAAACAGACTTAGCGAAGTGGTGTCATTCTTTTCACTCAGTGCTATTTTACCTTTAGCAAGGAGGATTCATGCCTTTCCCGAGGGCATTTAGACTGTTCTCCGTGATGTTAAGTGCTTGGCTACCACACACCTCCAATTGAAACAAAATATGTTTATAAATGATTCAGAGTGAATTACAATTCAAAAGCCATTTTAAATGTAATTCCTCGTAGTTCCATCTTCTGCTCTTCTTAGCACACTGACGAAAGCCCGTGACTAAAATGCCATTGTTGTCAAATTACGTCGTATCATGAAGAGTCTCAGTGTCCATGTGGGTGGCTAATTTTCTCGCCCAAATCAGACTGTGTTATTCAGAACAACTTTCGGCATTTGCCATCAGCTTCCTTTCGAAAATATTTCCTGTTTTCACATATGTAAACAAGCAGGGAAGCTTAGCATTGCTTAGGTTGAAATTGTTCAAACGACAATCAATCTTTGGTAACGTGGAATTAGCCCATTAATTGCGGCAGTTTGCAAAGTAATACATATCCATTGTGAGGTAAAGGCACTTGTTTGTTAACGAATGATCAGTTGAAAGATAATTCTGACTCACAGAGGAATTGAGTTGCTACGAATCACAATAAAATTGTAATTTCATTGAGTTAGTGGGGAAAATGCTCTCATACAGCGTGGTAGTGATTAAAAAAACATTTGCATTCCAGCATTTCAGATATTCATCTTTGTAATTAAAGTGCGTGTTTGTGTTTCTAATAGGTGAGGTAACATGTTTATTATAAGCTTATGCAATGCTCTTCCAACTTAGGAATAGAGCACACTGGTGGATAGGTAATTCTGCATGAATAAATATATATATCGCTTAAATTTAACTTTACTGACTGTCTAGTTCTGCGTAGGGCAGAGATAAGATGCCAGCCTCTGGGTCTGAAGCGGATGTTTTGATCCCATTTCGTTGTACTAGATGGGATAATGGATAGTCCATAGCTACACTACTAAAGAGTTGTAATACAACGAAACAGCTGTCTGTGGATGACACAATTACTTGATTATTGTTATTATATAATATATATATATATATATATGTGTGTGTGTGTGTGTGTGTATACATGTAGTATATATATATATATATATATATATATATATATATATATATATACCATTTTCACAAGCACTTAGAATTAGAAGAATTTGCTCTACTGATAGTGAACTCAACAGACACGTCTATAACCTTCAACAACATTTCGCAAAACAAGGATATCCACTAGAAGATACAAATACCCCCCCCCCCAAAAAAAACCCAGGGAAGAAATCCCTTTCACTCTCTAACAAAAATAAACCTGACCCATACCATTTATAACCACTTTCAGCAACACACCCCCACCTTTGGCACATATAATCAATAAGAGATGGAATATACTCACACTCAAAACAGAACTTTAAAAGAAATATCCTTAGAACCATGTGTTATGGCCTACTGCAAATCAAAAACATCAAAGATATGATTACCAGTAGCACTATAGTAAACAATAAAGTCTCACAAATAAAATCCCTAAAACATTTAAATTCTCCTAACCATGCGACTAAAGAAATAGTCAACGCTGCAACCACCTTAAGCACACCAATCCATTCACGAGCTCTACCACAAACAAGACTTTCTATGAATACCATAACTAACTGTTGTCGCAAAAGTATTATATATCTCCTAGAGTGTAATAGATGCAAATCATAATACATAGGCCAGTCCGAGTGGCAATTCAACATTAGACTTAATAACTATAAGCATAGAATCAAATCACCTAATATACCTAAGCTACTCCCAGGAGAACTACACTACCACTTTCCAGACAAAATTTTGCTGTAGACGCTAGATTCATCACCATTAAATAAATAGACCAACAGACAAAACAAAAATTCTAGAATGACATATTGATATGTGGATTAACAAACTTAGAACACTTTCCCCAAACAGACTTGACACTAAACATCACAACCCTAACTCCAACATCATAATCTTCCTACTAATAACAACCCCTAATCCAGACCTTACCAACTGTCTTGTATATCCAATATTGCAATCTTCACACAGTCACTGAGACCCCACCTATAAAACCTGTGCATGGTATTTTATTTGTATCACTCAAAGCCATCAGACTTTCCATGATATCCACAATGACGATTAAGGGCACCAATTATTAAGTTCCTCAAAACCATTACGCAACCATTTGAATAATCATTCCTTATTTTTCATTACTGCTTCCAAAGCAAAACATCTGATATTGAATTTATTCCTTACGGAAACATTCTAACCACTTAAAGGTACACATATACCAAACGCTAAGGAAAATGGGAATCCCTCCTAAACCTGTATATTGTACTTACCAATTCATTTTTAGCCTGTTTAATTGATAGAGAAAAACACCACCTACTTTTACTTCTGAGTGTGTCTCATTTCCCATTGTTAAAGTAGATATATATATATATATATATATATATATATACATATACATATACATATATATATATATATATATATACGTATAGTATATGTAAAATATAACATACATAAAGATGTACATATATAACATATATGTATAAAATATATATATATATGTGAAATACGTATAATATATATGATTTCTGTGTAAGTTTTATATAATATATACGCATTATATATTATAAATCTTGAATATATAATATATATACTATATATATGTACATATAATGCATATTGTATAATTATACGAAATTTATGATAGAATATATACATATATATATCATATACATATGTAAGATATATATTATATATAATACAAATTTTATGAATTTTACATATATATACCATATATAGATGTATATATCATGTACATCATATTTACTATACGCATGTGTATTATATATATATATCATAATATATATCTTAGTATATATATAATAGATATATATGCGTATATATAATCTATAAGACATCCATATAAATATCATATATAACAGATATATAACATATAATATGCATAATAGATGTATGATATATTTATATATTATATTTATGATATATGTATATAAAATATGTATTATAGATTATGCATATATATTTCATTATATACGTCATATGTATTACATGTTTGTTATATATATATATCATATATAAAATCATACATCAATTTGAAATATATACATTACATATTTTGTTATATATATGTATACTATAGATATATTTATGTACTTATAATTCTACATATATCAGATATATTATATATATATATATGTGTTATACATTGTATACATATAGATGTGTATTATATATATATCTTTATTATATATATATGTATATATCATAAATGTATCAAATGTAAATGTTATATATTATATATAACAATATTAGATATACATATATATATATATTATGTAAAATATAGGCATATTTATATATATTATATATACATTATATGTAGATATATATTCTATAAGATATGTATATACATATTATAGATATATATCATAAGAATAAATATATCATATATATCTTTATATATATCATAAGTATACGTGTTGCATATATTTATACATCTGTACATTTATAAATTTTATATATATTTTGTATATGTATGTGATACATAATATTTGTATATCATATGTATCACATACGTGTATATGATATTTATCATATATACAATATATATTATTTATAATGTATAATTTGATATATACATTTATATGCTTTGATCCCAATTTTTCATATCGTTTATCCTAGGTCTTTTTTGCCTCTTTAAATGCGACAGTATGTATTTAAAAATGGACATATTTAGTTCGACAAAATGTATACTAAATTAGTTTGACAACATGTATACTAAATTGTTTTATATTACAAAAAAACTTTTTGCAATGATCTCCCGTCTCCACGTGTTTGATATATCTTTCGGTATAGATAACGTTGATAGAATAATCATTTGTAGAGAATGGGACTACCGCAGGAAACGAACTAGCCATATGTATATTTAAGGGTCAGTTGGTTGAGAATCGACTAGGATGACGGATGATTAAGAGTCGTGAAAGAGGTTAAAGAAGAGGGGATGAGGAAGAATTGTTTTAAAGTCGTTAAAGGAAAGGGGTTAAAGAAAAGAGCAGTTGGCCAAGAGTTGACTTGGAAAAGTGGGTAAGAAAGAGCCGGTCAAGAGTTGGTAAGGAAGTGTGAGTAAGGAAGAGTTGCTTAAGAGTAGATATGGACGAATGGTTAAAGAAGAGTTCGTTAATAGTCATGAAAGAAGAGTTGATAGCGAAGAGTTAGTTAAGAGTACGCAGAAACATCAAGCCACCGACAACAACGAGAGAGAAAATTGAAGAGGCTGAACTAAATAAATTGATCAAGAAGAAACGAAGGGAAGACAGAAGGAGATACACGACGGCAGTCATTGAATCAACTCTTGAAAAAGGTCGGGGCTTCAAAGCTATAACAAACTCCTCAACTTGGGACGAAGGCAAATAACTAGCATACTCGAGGAAAATAGAAACCTAACAACAGACAGAGACAGGATTGTCGAACGTGCCAAAGAATTCTACCAAAAACTTTATTTGTCCAAACAAAGACTACAAAACAATGAGCGAGATACGCAAGACATGAGCAATCGACTCGAGGACTTCCCAAAAGTAACCTCGTGGGAGGTGAAAGAAGCCATTAAACAGACGAAGAAAAGAACTGCCCCTGGACCAGTCGGCCTACACATGAACTTTGGCAGAGCTAGCTCTACCTTAAAAAATAACAAGATCCCATTGATCCTAAAGAGAACAGTGTATAACCAATGCATCCTCCCGATAGTCACTTATGGAGCTGGAACCTAACCAAGAGACAGACCCGTAAATTGAGAACCATGCAACATGCACATGAAAGAATAATGCTAGGCCTCACATGGAGAGACCACAAGACAGCACAGTACATCCGAGAAAAGACGAGAATTAGGGACATCATAGAATCCATTAAAAATCTCAAATGACGGTGAGCTCGCCATGTTGCAAGAATGGCAGACAATCAATGGACATCGCGACTCAAAACATGGATCCCCCGGGACCACATGCGCAACCGAGGCCGGCAAAATGTTAGATGGAGAGACGAGCTAGACAAGTTCAGGAAGTACTGGCTCCGTGACGCCCATGATAGGGAAGTGTAGCAAATCCTGGGGAAGGTCTATGTCCAACGACAGACGTTAAAAGACTGATGATGATGTGAGGAAGAGTTAGCTAAGAATTGGTGAGGAAGAGTTAGTTAAGAGTTGGTAAGGAAGAGTTAGCTAAGAATTGGTAAGGAAGAGTTAGCTAAGAATTGGTAAACACGAGTTAGTTATGAATTGGTAAGGAAGAGTTAGCTAAGAATTGGTAAGGAAGAGTTAGCTAAGAATTGGTGAGGAAGAGTTAGCTAAGAATTGGTAAGGAAGAGTGGGTAAGGAAGAGTAAGTTAAAAGACGATAAGGAAGAGTTGGTTGATTCTTGCGATGAATCCAGGAATTTTTTTAAGGCAAAATATCATTGCGTTTTTCCAAAACCTCAATGTAGAGACTCGTAAATGTCCTACGGCATTTTCAATGAATTTTGATGAAATACTATGGAAGGATGGGCGAACGGGTTGGTAGCTGTTGGTTGAATTTTGGACCGGATAGAGGAATCTTTGGATTGTCAGATATTTCCCTTATTTGAATACATTTTTGAATATGCTAATAATGGTTGTCGACTCGATATCTCCAAACGTTCACAATGAATTTTGATGAAGTTTCGTGGGATGGGAGCTTCAAAATAATCGAATCAGCTATTAAAATTTGTGGTAAATCAATGCACAATTATTTTCCCTATGTAACGATATATGTCCACACTATATACCGTCAAAATTTTATGTCAATCCACACGAAATATCGAAAGAATCTCAATACATTAAAGTATAAATTTATGGAAAAATAGGAAATAGACAATGAAAGAAGTGATTGAAGACTAGGGTGATTCTAGACATTGGTCCAGGTATGCGCTCTCCGAGTACCCAGACATATTTTCTTGATATTACTTCACTAATTCAGAACTGAAATATTGGAAATTATAGATGAATAGAATTGTTAATAAGTGTAGGCGAGTAGCATCACGTTATTAAAATAGGAGAATCATCAAGTATAATGAATAGTATTTGTCAACCGTAGAAGCCTAAAGAAGGTTTAGTTTATTGTTTTAACAAACAGGGGGATATCTCC
>OY735219.1:45526940-45621592 GCA_963457665.1 Thysanoteuthis rhombus | reverse complement strand
AGTTTGGCATATAAAGAAATGTATATATGATAAGGCTGGTTAGATTTGACAATGTTCAAAATATGAATATAAAATCATTATAGAAGATAACTCAACTCTTTAAAAAGAGAAAAATTAACAAAAAAGTTAAAGAGTTTGTTTTTTTCAACAATGTATGATAATGTGTAAGTAAGAAAACTTTATTTGATAATTAAAAGTGTTAAAAAAACATTTGATGGAAGCTTGATGTTACATGACCTGGAAAATTGAACTTGAAGCTTCCATCAAATGTTTTTTTTAACAGTTTTAATTATCAAATAAATGATAATCCAATTCTTCGGTTGAATATATTGATAGAGAATCGATTCGAAGATGTTTTATCTGTGCAATTAATATTCTTAAAGATGATACCCTGATCCATCATTGTTAAAAACATTCTCTGGGTAATCACCAAAGTGAGCCCTGTTTCAAAAAATAATTTGTACAAAATAACATCAATATACAATACACATAAAACCTTACATAAAATGATAAACTGCATGTACAGAAAAAAATATCTATTGAAGGAAGGTGGTGTTTGATCAACACTGCTGGGGTGCTATGTTAATATTACTGTTTTGTTTTTTCAAATTCCCAAAACGGTTACATGGTAAACAATTGATGATCCCAACAAGGAACAATCTATACATTGTACCATAATAACAAAATATGTGAAACAGGAAAAAAACAGGAAATTATATAAATTTTTATGTATAGTCTTTAAAGCTTTATACACACACACACACACACAGATATATATATATATATATATATATATATATATATATATATATATATATATATATTGTTCATTAGAAAAAGAAGGATAGATAGGGTGGGCAAAGATGAATATTTTTGCGTCAAATCACGTCATATAATTTTTTTGAAATCAATTTTCGAAACAAAAATCTGACGCGTGAGACTAAAGAAACTAAAAGACGTTCAATCATTTCATATTGTTAGCGTAGAGTCATGGTTTATAATTAATGAGCCGCACAGACAGATACACACTTCTTGGATACAAATGTAGCACAGCTCGAGAAAACAAGCCAGTGTCCATAACATTAGGAAGGCGCTGTGAGCTAGCTAGTGTTGCAGTCCATTAAAAGTGTAGTGAGATTATTACTGTGAGCCATACATTTGTGACCTTGTGCCAGAATAGCTTCAGATTATTCTTTCTTTTTTTATCAATCTGAAACAAAAAAAGTTTTATTTCAATACAAAAAATGTGTAATCAACCTCACATATATTGAACAGACGGTTCTTTTCTTGATTTTTGAATACTCCGACCTTCTCATTAGTTTGTTGAATTTAAAGTTCCTGATGATATTGCCCTTTCGTGTCGTTATTATGGAGAATGATAGCCATCTACATGAGCTGGAAGAACTAGACGGTTTTGTGCGGTTCGTCGTGACGTTGAGCGGCCTTAGAACTTACTTAGCAGATCAGTTTCACCTAGTCCGCGACAAACTCATACCTGTCGGTCAGTGAGCAGTACTTGGTCAGCTTCGGTCCCTCGGGCGTAGTGTAGAATCGGTTCTTCGAGGCCACCGGGCGTTTACCATCTCTCCTGTCGAGGCTCTAACACAGCGGGAATTCTAGTGGTGCTGAGTTCTCTTTTGAAAATGTCGTTGAGGGCAGCATGGTGAAGAAGAAAGACCGTGCTACGAGAATATAAGAGGGTGTGAAGACTAAATTCGTCGATGTTTGCCCCACTAAACTTGATGTCAAACATGCGTTCACAGCCACTTTTCCAGGGGTTGGGGGGCAATTGATGTATTTCCAGAAGGGGTGCAAAAGGATACATCCTCCTCGCTCCAACCAACACCACTTTTTTTTATGGATTCATCAAGTTGGTGACTGCATGGTTCAAAAAACCCTTAATCTAGGTGCTGGAAAGGACTAATGGGATTCCTAAGTTGAGACACATCCTTAACTGTTTATCCCCGATTTCTATGAGGTTCCAGCTTCCATTCGCTTTCCGCCTCCGGGAGTTGGGCTGATCTTAGGAAAAGCAAATACCTCTTTTGCACCAACCAACGTGCACCCATGCCCCAACCTAGTTCGCATTAAAACCAACATTATACCCTCATGCACAAGAAGCTTGAAACAATATCTGTACGGCACTTACGCAGTCAACTTCTACAGACGTAAACAAAGCGGCCATGATTCCTATTTTTAACCAACCGATTTACGTCAAAGACTGCAAGGTTATTCGTTGTTGTTATACAAAATGCTACTGCCACCAGTTTGGAGTGAGTGATACGTTCTCCAAGTTGCACAATGCAGAGAACGCCCCCCCCCGCCCCATATTCGCAAATGCAGAAAATGCAATTGCAGCAGCAATGGCAATAGTAACAAGAATGACAACAAATAGTAATTATAACATTTATAAAGTGCATTGTTGTTACGCTATGGTTGGCCTAGTCTCTCATATCCTTACAAGTGTAATGAAATAGATTCTCACTGGGTGCCCCACCTTTTTGACTTTGTGCCAGACTAATCTTAGCTTAGTGTACATTGATAATGACAGTAACTATTGCTAATCTAATTTAGTTTTCTCCTGTTTTCCAAAAGTTCTCATTACACCATTTCCCCACCTTTCCATGAATGGTAGTTTGGAATTTCCCGCTCATACTTGAAGCAGTCGTTGCTACCTTGTGTCGCAAGCCATTGCTTATGTACTGTCTTCGATTCCGACCTGGGCGCCTCTATTGTACAAAATGGGTACCAGATTTAGGATGGTGATTAGCAAGATAGTTTCCCGAAGATGGTCCTCTTTTGTGGCTTTATGCCAGACTTATCCACTTTTAGTGAACATATACATGAAGCTTATTCTCAGTGAAAGCATGTTGGGGATTATCTCAACGCCCTCGGTTCCAACGTAGACTCTTTTAGTGGGGGTGTTGGTGGGGGATCAACAGATGAACTAACGAAAACATCTATCAATTAATGTCCTTTGGCGCTAAACGTGTTGACACACTAATTTCCACCATTGAAGCCATTGCAATTCTATGGCTAGCCCAACAAAATATATATTCAATATACAATATCTTATCAAGATGTGAACTCAGTTCTATCTGTGTGTCAGAGCTTTTATCGTGCAAAGGATAATCACAACATCAGATACCTAATCACTTGATTAGTTGATAAGCGGAAGTTGGACATAGGCCTTCCACAAGTGTAAAGCATTGGGGAGGATTCATGAACTTTAACTGGCCACGCTGTTCTATATCATATTAGTAGGGAGGGAGAAGATGAATTCAAGCCTTTCCGAAGGGTATTGGTGCGAAGTGAACACAAACTGTCTCAGCCGTTGTTTGAACACGTCTCTTCCGATCCCAGTCGTCAACCGCTCGGTCACTTGCACATCTTTCAGCTTGGCGTAGAAGAAAAACACCAAAAAAACCAAACCCATTAAACTTCTGGCAGCAAATCCAGATATGCATTGAAATCGACAGATTTTGGCATACGTAAAAGGTTACAACGGTTGTAACTATAACCTCAAAAATAATAAAAGGCAAGGTCACCTTGACCTGGGGCAAATGTTAGCAATCGAGACACGTATCCCATTCACCAAAATAGAGGCTTCGATCTTCACTAATCGCCCTACCGTGGAGCAGGGATAATGCAGAGAGCCTTCCGGTGGGGATCCCTGGAAATCTTAAGGGGGAGACCGTAATCTGACCCGCCGAACTCCGTTATGAGAGTGATAAAAAAAAAATCAGTAGAGTAATGGTTAGCAAGCTGGTCGCACAACCCATCCACTGGAATAGTGGGTTCGATCCTCATTAGGTATGTAAGAACTTTGGCTGTGTGTCCAACTAAGCCTAGCTAAATAAAAACGAATACCTTGCCGTGAAGCAATGGTTAGAAAACTTGTCACGCAAGCCATTCTCTAAATAGGGGGTTCGGTTTCTTAATGTTAAATTTAGTAAATGTATTCAACAATTAGAGCTGAATTAACTGAGGCTTTTTTAGTTTTGTCTGCAACCATGAACAATTACGCTAAAATGTAACATATTTGTTGATAAAATAAATTTCGCACAATGTACTCTTCCTCTGAAACGTTTTTTAGTTGTTTTGTTTTTAAAGAAAGTAAAATCATCAAATATAATTCAAGTACAGGTATTCCTAAATTTTCGAAAGTTTACGCCATTTTTTTCTGAAAATGCGAAAAAACGAAAATATCCTCTAAGCTCAGTGCTAGGTATATGAAATACTATGTGTATAGAAAGCTTTTCTCCAGGCTCACTGCAATGCAAATCTCTATTATCCACGTATATAAAATGTTATGTGTATAGAAAGATATTCTCCAAGCTCACCCTAATGCAAATCTCTATTATCTATGTATATAGAATGCAAGGTGTATCCATTTGTTTCATGTATGAGTAAACTAGTAAATAAAAAAATGCAAAGTATTTAGTTTAATGGTAGAGGAACAAAATAGTGTTATTTATAATTTTGAATGCTTGTTGATTCATCTGAAATCGTTGTGGGATGGGAACAACAAAAAACCACATCATTCATAACGTTCACAACAACAGCAAAGGACAATATTTGTTTTGAAAACAATCCTTTCTGCTTGATCGTTCACCACAGCTCGACTCTCTGACCCAAACTCTTATAGTTAGCACTGCCTCGTGGAAAAAACAACGTGAAATTATTCCTAGTTGTGGAGGAGGGCTCAGTGGCCAAGCAGTTAACGGCATCGAGCAGGGGTCATGAACCTATGGCACGCAACGGTGGCATGCAAAAAAATTTTGCTGGCATGCAGGAGATATGATTTTTTGTTAGTTATATCTTTTTAAATCGGCAACCTCTAATTCATCAATTGTCATCGCTCATTTATTTTTGTCTGAGCAGACTAATTCAAGAATCTTCTCCAACATTTAGTTCTGTCGCTCCATAGGATATTTTCTAAAATACAGGAATAAAAATTATCATCTGCTGCAAGAATTTTCCCTTGTGCACGTGAGTGTAACAGCCGCTCTGAGGAGGGCTCACCACGCCTGGCTAGGAGAATAGAGTCACACTGATCAATCTCTGTATCTTTCTCTTCCTCTCAACCAACTCGCCATGGACCATCATGGCTGAGTACGGCTCATCTCCCCTTTCCCCATGCCTTACATTTGACTGAACACATGTATACGCATACGTATATAGAGAGAGACAGAGATATATACTCATACGTATATATATATGTATAGAAACACGTACATATATACACATACATATTTATATATATACACATACATATATACACATACATATATATATACACATACATATATACACATACATATATATATACACATACATATATACACATACATATATATATACACATACATATATATATACACATACATACATATATATATACACATACATACATATATATACACATACATACAAATATATACACATACATACAAATATATATACACATACATACAAATATATATACACATACATACAAATATATATACACATACATATATATATATACATACATATATATATACACATACATATACACATACACATACATATACACATACATATACATATATATACACATACATATATATATAAATATACATATATATATATATATATATATATATATAGATACATACATATATATATATATATATATATATAGATACATACATATATATACATATATATAGATATATACATATATATACATATATATAGATACATACATAGATATACATATATATAGATACATACATAGATATACATATATATAGATACATACATAGATATACATATATATAGATACATACATAGATATACATATATATAGATACATACATAGATATACATATATATAGATACATACATATATATAGATATATATAGATACATACATATATATAGATATATATAGATACATACATATATATAGATATATATAGATACATACATATATATAGATATATATAGATACATACATATATATAGATATATATAGATACATACATATATATAGATATATATAGATACATACATATATATAGATATATATAGATACATACATATATATAGATATATATAGATACATACATATATATAGATATATATAGATACATACATATATATAGATATATATAGATACATACATATATATAGATATATATAGATACATACATATATATAGATATATATAGATACATACATATATATAGATATATAGATACATACATATATATACATATATATAGATACATACATATATATACATATATATAGATACATACATATATATACATATATATAGATACATACATATATATACATATATATAGATACATACATATATATACATATATATAGATACATACATATATATACATATATATAGATACATACATATATATACATATATATAGATACATACATATATATACATATATATAGATACATACATATATATACATATATATAGATACATACATATATATACATATATATAGATACATACATATATATACATATATATATATATATTTATACATATATATTTATACATATATATATACATACATATATATATATACATACATACATATATATACATATACATATATATACATATACATATATATACATACATACATACATATACATATACTTATATACATACATATATATACATATACTTATATACATGTATATACACCTATATACATATATATACATACATATATATGTGTATACATATATATATATACCTATATACATATATATATATACTTATATACATGTATATACACCTATATACATATATATACATACATATATATACTTATATACATGTATATACACCTATATACATATATATACATACATATATATGTGTATACATATATATATATATATACTTACATATATATATACATACATATGTATATATACATACATACATATACACATACATATACATATATATATATACTAACTTATAAATACATATATATATACATATACATACATATATATATACATATACATACATATATATATATACATACATATATATATATATATACATACATATATATATATACATACATATATATATACATACATATATATATACATACATATATATATACATACATATACATACATATATATATATACATACATATACATACATATATATATATACATACATATACATACATATATATATATACATACATATATATATATACATACATATGCATATATTCTCATGTAGCACAGAATCATTGATAGATTGATGTGTTGTTGAAAGGCCTCCTTCGATAGAGAATAGAACTGAACTGATATCTCCTGAATGCAAGCCGGGACCATCGTATGGAGACCTTTGGATGCCTAGTCAACGGTTCGCTGATTTAGTCCAAAGGAAAACGGGGAGCAATACGTTTGACATCAAATGCGCTATAGAAGCACCTCAAGGAGCCCCCACTACCTGGTTTGGAATCAGAGTTGTCGTTCTCTAGGACTGGTTGCTTTCCCAGGACTAGAAAGCCCAGGTATTTTACCTACAGCTGAGATGAGAAGATATGGATTCATGCATTTCCCGATGGCATTACTGTGAAGTGAACGTTAACAGTCTCGACCAGAGTTTGAACCCAGCTCACTGATTCAACCGTCTGTGCCATTCGTACTTCCTGGAGCATCATATGTATTTCACATGAGATGAGCTAGTACGAAAAACAAGTGGATCGGTTAACAAATAACCGGTGGATTGCACCCAAAACATATCCCCGCAGAGATGAAGATTTATCTTGTAAATGTATCGGACGGTCAGTCTTTTTCGTTGCCCCCCCCCCACAATCAATAGAGCTATTTCTGCTCCTTTTATTTTCATTGGCCATATAAATATAAATCAAAATGAGTTGGAAGTCTAATTTTTGCCCGAAATGTCAAACCTAACTTTTCCTTATTCTTGTTCATTAGATTAAAACTCAAACTAACTGCCTGGATAAGATTTTTTTTTTCAAAAAGAGCTTTGAACTTCGACGATGCGAGTTCAAATCTCGTCGGAAGTTTTTTTCTTTCTTTCCAATTCATGATGCTTGAATCTTATGTAATCCCAACTTAATATTCCCGTATGAAAAAGACTGAATTATTAATCGCTTGTGGTCTTCCATTGTGTCGCCTCGGGGTCAAGTCAATCGTAAAGCTCACCATCTAATACCTGGATCATACAATGGGTCGTAATTGTTTACACTGAAAAAGGCGGCTAGTGCAGCACCTAATCGACAGTTGGAATATCTATCGTGTAACAGGGCTAACACTAAGATATATTCCGAATATATTCTTTTGCCACCACACTGGGAATATATTCATTTGCCATCTCCCGCCCTGGAAAAGTGGTGGCAGGCGCCCACGTTTAATGAAAAATGTACAAATGACCTGATTGTTGAGATAAAAAAACACCCAGAAGTGGACGAAAGAAAAACTAAAAATTATCATCGCTTAGGCTGATCAAGCGAAGAATGAAATCGGTGTACAGAGTTCAAATTCTGCCTGAGATAGTTAATGTTCCCTTTGCATGAATCCACTTCTCCCAATAGACCAGTTCAAGTATTAAACCCTGCTGCTGCTGGTGGTACTATGTAACCTGTGGACAGGGAATTGGCACTTGCAAATTGGCAAAACCGTACAATGGATTATCCTGACATTCAACCCTTCAATGGATTATCCCAACCATTTAACCCATCAATAGATTATCCCGAATTTTTAACCCTTTGACGGATTATTCCGACATATTAACTCCTTAATGCAGAGGTCCCCACACCGGGGTATAAGTTTTTTTGGGGGGGTGGGGCACACAAAAATATTTCATGGTTTTTATCATTAATGAACCATTTTTAATATCGAAATCGTGTTTTCTTAACTTCGGTGATTGATTTGACGGCCGAACCTAAAAAAATAACAAGATTTTTTTTTTAATACGAGAAACTCAAATTTTAAATATGCTATAAATGGGGAATTTGCCAAAAATCACAAACTTGAGTGAATTTGAGCTGAAGAGCGTAGTGCATTTAGTCGTTATGATTAGGTCGTACTGATAAGGTTCGATTTAGACATTAAGTGCGATACTGACTTTTAGTGAGAAATTTATATAATCAATACGTAAGTTAAAAGAATTGAACTCAGATAAGAAATTTCATAAATCATTAAGGCTTAATGGTTATCCCAACTATTTAACCCCTTAATGGATTATCTCGATTATAAGCTTTTATTTACGTTACGTGTATATATTCAGAAGATCAACCTATTTATAAAAAAAACATTTGATTTGGGACGGAAATTTGGGCATTTTTTGGCAGTTATGAAATGCAAAATTCTCCATTTACTCTCAAGGATTTTAGCTGGATAAATGAGTATAATTGGGTTGTCTTTCGTTATTCCCAACTACATTAAATGATTGTAGCTATTACAGCCCACCATATTTTTATTTGCTAAATAAATGTGAATAAATAAGGTAACGTGTCCACGAGGCTGTCGTAATTATTCATATTACCTCAAATAAAAATGTAGAATGGAGGCACGTGTGCGTCAGAGGTAATAGGCAACATGCCACACAAGACTCACATGGGTTTCGTGTTGAGGATATTTAGGCAACTCGGCTGTTATCATCTTATCGAAATAATGGGTTAGGGTTTGGGGTCAGGGTTAGTCTTGGTGAAGGTTGTTTGTTTTTTTCCATCTATCTACATGTATTTAAAAAAAAAATATGGCGGGCAGTAATACCAATAATTACTTAGTTTAGTGGGGATTAATAGACTCTCCTTCCTAAAACTCAGAAAAAATATTTTCCTTCTAACTGACAAATTTCTGAAAGAAACGACAGAAGCATGATTGGAAGCATGTTAAATTACTTCTGGGAAAATATTTCCATACAAATCTTTCCGTTTTCGCCAATCCGAATCTTGACTTCTTTTTGAAAGAGAGTAACTAATCGTTAGTGTGATTTGAATGTACAATGACCCAAAACTTACTCTTGAAGCAGTGGATCGGACACTTGCGTACATAAGGCAATGACAACATGGGCGTTAAACAAACCCAGTCAAAGAAAGGTATTCCATTAACAGTTCTATTTTACGTAATCCCCGATGAAACTAAAATAAACCTACTGTACAGTTCTTAATTGCTGATGAGGATCATTTAAAATGTTTTTGATAAGCAAGAGAGGTAGGCTAATAATCCGAAAAATGAGGGTCCAGATTAGCAGAGAAGGTTTCCCACTCATGGAGACCCCGGGTAAGCTGAACTTGGATGCCCTTGAAAATATATCTTATATTCCTTGAAAAAAGCTAACAAGGAATTTTCTTATTTTGACTGTTTTGAATCTATTTAATCTATTCATTTTCTCCCATTTTTTATTTAGATCTATAGTGTCTTAGGCAAATGACAAGCATCTCCAAGCACTTGGCGCCCAAGGCGACTCTCAGTACCTTGCCCCTCTATACACTCACATACTCTGCACAAACACTAACTATCTTGCTATCATCTGTTATAATCCTTTTAGTAAGCCGTGCTACGTTTGCCCGCCAGTAAACCATGAGGTAGCCTACCTTATTCAAATGCAAATTGTATTGACTGAAACGTTTCCATACACAACTCCACCTAAGAAACGCTTCGGCCCCCTCCTCGGCCATCACAGCTCCGTGGCGATGCACCGGCTACACACACTTCTATGGGATCTGTTGATAGACTGAGTAAGTGAGGAGATGAAAAAAAAAAGACTCAATCTTCATTGAAAATAAATGTTTCATTTTTATTTTTCTTAATATCAAAGCGAAAGTCATGACGGGAGACTATTTTCAATTCTATTAATTTCGACTTCTATTTACCATATCTCCATCTTATTGTAGTTGTTTTTATTTATTTATTTGTTTTGTACAATTCAACTTGGGCTGTCACTCTACGGTAGCAAGCAAAACAACAAAGAATTAAGATGAAGGTAAATAGTAGTCAAAATCAATACAATAGCTATATTTAATATTAAAATTAAATGTAATCATTTTCAATAAAATCTTTTGACACATCACTGAAGTTTTGTTAGCCAAGACTAATATTCAGAGTTCAGAATGTCGCTTCCACGAAAGAAGATAAAACTATATTTGTAAAAATTACCAATCATATTTTTACTTCAATTCATGACACACCTCGAGATTATCGGCGACACATTAAAATGTCGCGAAGCACAGAGTTTGGATAGCTTTGCTTTAAAAGGTGCCGAAGTTCAGCTTGCCCGAGGCACCAGGAACCTTCGGACTGACCCTGATTATGAGCCTGATCACAAGAAGACCCTAATTCAAACTGTGTAACATTCAAAGACACAATAGTACAGCAGATTCGTTATTACAGGTGGATATTATCCAATGAGAAACGAAACTAAACATTACAGACTAAAATGACTTTTCACTACTCTTTTTCATAATCTTGATTACTTGATGCAGCATTATTTTGAGGGTTTACGAATTTTCGTGTTATAAAATAATGCACTGGATCCTTCGTGTGCTGTCGCAGCAAACCATTATCTGACAATAGCCCTACGAAAATATGAAAACAATCGTGCCGTTAGTGACATTAAATAATGCCGTTAGAATGCAAGTTTACTTTGGTAGATCTAATAATGTGGAATTGATATTCTTCGTGGTCGGCCTTGTGTTTTGCAAAATATAAGTTAACGAATGCAAATAAAGCTGGAAAAAAAAACGAACAAGATTAATTGAAATCTAAATAGATAGACAGATATAGCATACATATAACATACGAACATGCACAAACATGGACGGAGAATATATACATTATTGCGCACACAGAATGTATACATATGCAGATACATATACGCACATGCCAAGCTAGACATAGAATATACACATGCGTACAGAAGGGCTTCGTAGATAAGGTGAAGGAGGGCAGGCGCCCACGGGCGCACGTATAAAGGTCTCGCCTATAATGCCTGAGTGTTAATGAATAATTATACCCAACCCGTCCCAGAATATAGCGCAACCTTGCCCCCATCCAGGAAATATTCATTTTTGGCCCTGAGATAGATAAATGTAGCTGCATTAGAATAGAAAAAAAAAAATTTAACTAATGAAAATTGACGTCTTACCTGAATTGGTCAAATTTGGCGAATTTTTTCCAATCGGTAGCATTACTTTCATATAATTCCATTAATGTTTTTACATACTCAATGTTGACTTTGTCCTCCGCGAAGATTTTTGTCAGTTCACCCGTAAGTTCCAGCAGATTCTGCGGAGGTTTGATGGTTTTCTCGTCACTGTATCTTTCCATCCTTTCTTCTTGATGTTTTGTTTTGTTTTTTTTGTTTTTTCACCGTTAAATCGTTTTTTGTTTTTTTAATTATTATAGTAGTAGCAATCCGAACGGAGTCCTATCAGTAACAGATTGAATAAAGTGTTTATATGCTCACTGTAATTCTCCTTTAATCTTCAAACGATAAAAAATATAATTGGTCTAACGAAGGACTGGCTTAACGCGGCTTCTGAGACACGCTTGCCACTCTATCTGGATATATCTTTCAATTGCAGAGGGAATAAGAGAAGGGGAGAGAAATAGAGTGGATTCTCACCCAGCTACTAGTTATTGCGTATTTCTTTCTCTTTCTTTCGCTTATCTCTTCTTATACCTTTCACCTCTTCTGTCTCTTTCTTTTTTATATCCTTTTGTCTTTTCTTTTTTCTCCTTCTTTTTCCATCTTTTTTAAAATATTGTTGTCTTTACTGTTTTTTGGCTCTTTTTCTCAGTCTGCGTATTAAGAAAATATGTTCAGAGTTTAGTTCCCTAAGCAAGCAATGAAAATAAGATACATTTTCAACCAATGAAAAAACAGCCGGTCGATGAATCAGTGCGTAGTACGTTGTGTCCGTGTGTGCGCATGAATGGAGGTGCAGATGGATAGACTGACAGACAGACAGACAGATGGATGAATGGATGCAGGGAAATGTAGTCCGCGGGCGGGCGAGCGAGCGAGCGAGCGAGCGAGAGAGAGAGACAGAGAGAGAGAGAGAGAGAGAGAGAGAGAGAGAGAGTGTGTGTGTGTGTGTGTGTGTGTGTGTGTGTGTGTGTGTGTGTGTGTGTGTGTGTGCATGCATTAGACCAAGAGAAAGGTAGGTAGGTAATTGACTGGGGCAACTTCTAACTTCCGTCCTTTACAACAGTAAACTCCCGTTGTAACGGTACCCATTCTTACGACTCTATTTAATGACTTGTTTTCTAATGGTACGTTTGTTTTTACATTCTCTCAATGTTATCGCCTATAAGTCCATTCATTTTAATTGTTGACCTGTAAGCTGCATGTAGAGCAATAGACGATTAAAAGATAATAAATGGTAATTTTTGTCCGTACTTTCTGGTGTCTTATTCGTATAAAATCCAGTCGTTATAACGGAAAATTCGTTGTAATGGCACTCTAAAATTCCTTAGGGTACCCTGATAAATGGGGTCAACTGTACTATTATTCGGTGTATCACTTGCGATGATGATTTCACCGTAAATGATAACTCGTTGTACATCTGAAAGTAAAGAGAAAGCAGTAATGTCACTACGTTTACAAATAAATACCGGCTACATAGAGATACAAGAAAGCAGAATCAGCAGGCCGAACCCGATGTTGGAGGTGTTCTTTTTCTTCTCTTTCTATTCCTGTAAGAACTGTCGCAGAATAGAACGTATGGGAAGCGAACAGACCGCATGCCGTTATTTATGTTTTGGGGACCATATCGTCTTTTTATTACGTAACAGCTGGTGGGCCAGTCAGCCCCTGGGTTCCTGGGGCCCCCTGCCGAACTGAACATTGGCGTCCTTTAAAGTACAGGCTGCCTCCATTTTCTTGCCGGATGTGCGTTCCAATTGGAGGCAGTGTAAACAAACACGACGTAAAACAAATCCATTAAATAAGCATGTTACTGTGAATTTTTACAAGTAAACTGAACAACCGTAGCCATCAAAGATGGCAAAAGGTTCTAATCCATTTTATATATGTGCATTTATGTGTTAGTATGTTTGCTTGTTTGGTTGTTCCTGTGTTCCTTGCCATACCGGACTCGATGATCGGCATCAGTACTCTTCTAAACCTCATCTAAAAATGTTACTTTGTATTTGATAAAAAAGATTTTTTTTTACCTCTTCGGGTCTGATTCATACGGGTTCGTTAATGAGATCTAGATGTTTTTCACTCTATTTTAGATGCCCCCTATAGAAAACGCCACTGATGTCATAAATAGAATTTATTCTGATCATATCTATTCTTCGATGAAATCTTTTTTACATGACTCCAAATTTTGACCCCACGATTATTCACTTATTGACTGCGATGGCTAGTATAATATCAATTTGTTATTTCAATGTATAAAATGAATAAATGATAACTGAATAAAACTTGGGCATGTCCGTTCAAAAGGTGTTTGATTCGAAGGGGCTGAGCTTGTGTTGGGCAGCCTGTCATGAATGTTATGGACATAATTTTCCGCCCGTCGTAAGAAACAACGCCGTGGTAGTATTTCAGTTAATTCACACCAGTCTGGTCAATTTAGAAATTTAATATCTAAATTTAGATCCATAAACAGGAAGTAAGAAAATATACTCCTATTTATTCCACACTGATGAAAAAATTGTTTCTCGAACCTTTTGATGAAATAAAATAGTTTTGTAAGTAGAAAAAAGATTCCTCAAATTAGGTTTGATAAAATAAGAAAAACAAAAGACTTGTTTATGATGTTGTTAATAACGACAATCAAAAAAGAAATTCATCAAAATTCCGTTACGCCATCTATCTGAAATTTAATTCAATTTAATCTAATTAGAGAGAAAATCTCTCTCTCTCTCTCTCTCTCTCTCTCTCTCTCTCTCTCGCTCTCTCTCAAACTTAAAACTGCAATATATCTGACCAACATAATTGTCGAATATCGACTTCGTAATATATCCAGTTGCCGAGTTATCTTGATGCATGGACACAAGTAAACACACATGGAGATTTCTCAAATTGTAGTCAGATATCACCCGAATTGCCCAAAAGAAGACATTTGGGTAGATTTCAAGCCGGCATCATAGTGGATCAGCGTTTGATAAGAGCGGCGTTAATTCCAGGTAGTCTGTATAGTATTATCTAATTTATTCATTTATGATTTACAGTGAGAAGAAATAAGAACCATAAGTTCAACGATGCAACCACTATTGAAACAGAGAGAAAATGAAAGAAAGAAAAAGACTCTGCTGGGCGCTTATTTCGCCAGGCAGATTGTAAGAGTTTACTGATTTCAGTTTTGACAAATAAAAGTGAAAAAATAAAAAAAAATCTCCTCTCGATTTTGACCAAAAAGTGAAAAATACCCTCCACTCGATTTCGAAACCTAAACGTGAAAAATTACCCGCCAATTTTTACCCTAAAAGTGAAAAAAATCGAGGCGAAGACTTATAGTAAAAAAAGAATGTTGGATTTCGACCCCTAAAAAAAAAAAGATAAAAGATTACTCCTCGATTATCACCGCTCAAAATGAAAAAAAAAGAAATGTCTCCTTGATTAGATCGTGATTAAAATCTTCACTCTCGATTTCGACGGCTAAAAGTTTTTTTTAAAAATTCCCCTTTTATTTCGACCATAAAATTGACCAAAAAATCTTACTTCGGGCTTTCGACCTCTGAAAGTAGAAAATAAATTCCTTTCTATTTCGGCCCATAAAAGTGAAAAGGTCCTTCTTCAGTATTTTTTCCCTAAATTGAGAAAAAAACTCCCCAACCCCGATTTTGACCTCTAAACGTAAAACAAATCCCTTTTGATTTCGACCCCTTAGAGAGGGAAAAAAGATTTTCCCTCGGTTTTGTCCCTTATAAGTGAAAAAAATCTTCCCCGCAAATTTTGACCCCTGAAAGCTTTTTTTCATACTTGAATTTCGACTCCTAAAAGTGGAAAAAATCCCTCCCTTGATTTTGACCCTCAAAAGTGAAAAAGAGTTTCCTACGATTTTATTCCCTAAAAATGAAAGAAAAATTCGACACCTTAAGTGGAAGAAAATTAAAACTCAGTTTTGACCCCTTAAATAAAAAAATTAAAATTCTAAACCTAAAAGCAGAAAAAAACCCTTTTTCCAACTCCTCAAAGTGTGAAATAATTCTCCTGTCGATTTTGACCTTTAAAAGAGAAAGAAATCTCTCCCCTATATTCTGATTCCTGAAAGTTGAAAAAAAATACCCCATAAGTAAGAAAAAAAATCCTCTCTCCGATTTTAACTACTGCCCCATATTGACCATAAAAGTGTTAAAAAAATAACATTTATCTCCGATTTCGACCTAAAAAGTGGGAAAAAACTTCCCCGTACCGAGAAATAAAAAAAAATCACCTTTGATTTCGACATGTTAAGGTGGAGGGAAAATTTTCCCTGAATTTTCCCCCTAAAAATGACACCCCTTCAGTTTTGACCCCTGGGAGAATTTCTTCTTTGAAAAAAACAGTATCAAAAAAAAGTACCACCAATTTTGACCTCTACTAGTGAAGAAAAAAAACTTCAACTCGATTATTAAAATGTAAAGAAAAAAATCCTTTTTTATTTTGACCCCTAAAAGTAGAGAAGATTCTCCCATCGATTTGGTTCCTAAAACGTGAAGAAAAAATTTCCCCCTCAACTTTGATCCCTGTAAATAAAAAATAAATTCCACTCGATTTTGACTCCAAAAAACAGAAAAAGAATCCCCTTGCATATTGATCCGAAAAAGAATTTTTAAAAATCTCGATCCCTAACAGTGGAAAAAAATCTTCCCGTCGATTTTGACGATCGATTAAAGGTAAAGGAAAACTCTCCCCCCTCAACTTTGATCTCTGAAAGTGAGGTAAATTCCCCTCAATTTAGATACCTAAAATTAAAAAAACACACTCACACAAAAGTTGAAAAAATTCCCCTCTATTTTTGGCCCCTAAAAATGAAAAGAACATCTTCACCCCTAAATGTGAAAAAAATTCTCCTCTATTTCGACCTTTAAAAGTGGGGGGAAATTCTCCCGTCAATTTTGAGACCCAAAAGATCCCTCAATTTTGATCCCTAAGAGTGAACACCCTGCCCCCAGCCCCTAAGAGTAAAAAAATATTCCACACGATTTCGATTACTAAAATGAAAACAAATCCTTTGCATTTGGACTCCAAAAAATTTGGAAAAGAAATTACCGCCACCTTGACAGGGTCTAAATTGAGTGGTAATTTTTCAACTTAAGGAAAAATCTTCATCCCGATTTTGACCCCCAAAAGTGAAGAGAAATTCCCTAAAATAGGGGGAAAGCTCTACCGTCGATTTTGATCACCAAAAGTGAAAAAAATTCTCAACGGTATATAGTCATCCAGCTCCGAAAAGGAGTAAGACAAGATGATACCAGCTAACCCAAACTCTTCACAACCTTTCTCGAGATGATCTTCCGAAACCTGGACTGGGAGAATAGAGGAATCAAAATAGACGGCGAATATCTGAGCAACCTCAGATTTGCAGACGACATCGTCCTTTTCGCAGAAAACCTACACGACCTCCAACTAATGCGTGAACTAAACAAAGAAAGCAAAAAAGTTGGCCTGCACATGGATTTCAGTAAAACGAAAATTATGTGCATCAATCACATTAAGAATGAGGACATAACTCAAAATCAAGCGAAGAATCGCTCTAGGATGGCAAACCTTCGGCAGAGCAAGCTCAACCTTCAAAGACAATGCCAATGATTCCAAAAAGAATAGTATACAACCAATGCATTCTCCTGATAGTCACCTATGGAGTTGAAAAATGGAACCTAACCAAGACACAGACCTGCAAACCAAGAAGCATGCAATGTGCACATGATGAAATGGCTACATACCTACGTATGAAGTGCTCCATGAAGACACCGATGAAATTTCAGCGAATTGCATCAAACTTTATCTTTATGACGTTAAAAAATTGAGATTTTGCTCAAATTATTCATTTCTAATTCTCAAATTACTACCAACATGAATATGTGTGTGTCAGGTTGGCAAAAAGGGAAAATTGTTGTATTTAAATTAAATTTATCACACTAAGATGTTTTGCCTTTCAGTTTTATCAAAGATGCAATTTCATATGAAACTTTCATTTATCTAAAGTAACAACGTATTACGATATCATTACTCGCGGGCAACAAACGCCAAGTATTTAAAATTATGAAGAAAATGCAATGCGAAAAATAGATCAAGACATTTAAAAATCGAAATCAGAAGGGGACATAAACAAAGATTTTTATTTTCAGGGTTAAGTTTTTGTGCTCTCAGATGGTCTGTTACTCTCTGAATGTATGATTATTTTCGAATGAGGGAATTTGAGGGTGTTTAGCCTGCTTCAAATTGATTATGATCATGTCTGATGATTAATATTTCATGTTATTTCAGTATCAGATTTGGCGAGGAGATATTTTGAAAAATTCTGATCTTTGTTCAATTGTGTCAGCATTCTAAGATTAATGTGACTTTTCAGATCGAAATTATCGCCCATTTTGTTACGATGATCTAACCCCAATGCTGATGTTAATAGTCTCACCAATATACATCTGGATCTCTTCAAGACCTCTAAACGTCCCCTCTGTGATCTGGTGCCCGGATGTTAACTGCTGCAGGTCATGTGATGGAGGCTCTGAAAATTGTGCTACTATTGTGTATATGGCAGAAGATCCACATCTCACATTGATAAGTCTTGACCACCCAATGCCTTGTCGGAAGTTGGGGATTTTTCCATCCTCGGATCATTGCTGATGGGTACTCCCCTACAACGGAATGTGAGTATACTACAAGCCGTGCTATTTAGAAAATGCTCTATGGTGCCTTCTGACTACATAAATTTGCCTAGAAGCTTTCTTTTTACCCATGACCACGACATTCAACATTGAAATGGAGTATTCGAAGCCAGCTGACCGCTTCGTATACCTCTGATCCTGACATTTGCAGACAAAATAGTTGCTTTCACTCATGCCTTATGTCACATGTCATAATGTTTCAGCTCACCAATATACATGCAAAATCATTTCGCCTTGATTAATATTCAACAAAATGTTATCATAGATCCTTACAACTGAGCATTGTGTTCGATTGTTACGAGATACCTCATACTTGCCATCCTTTGTGAGACTAAGCTTAGTGCATATCTTCAAAATGGGCGCATGCCATGGATTGATGGTTAGGGGGTTCATTTTGAAACCAATTCGTTAGTGTTGGGATTTTAATCCTAATAGAAAGTAATTTCTATTCTTTATTTATTATCTATCACTTGAATTTAAAAAGATCAGCCGAAAAATTTGATTTATTTTGACTCTACAAGAAAAATGTAAAGACAATTGAAAGAAAAGTTAAAATTTTTACCATCTATTTGATGCCATCTTACTTCTCCATCGCCAAGCAATCACAGGCGAAAATCAGCAAAAACAGCCCGTGGCCGAGTAGGCATTCGAGTCGTAATATTTCTATATTTTTTATATTCCTGATTTTCGGTCATTTTCTGAGCTTTGTGGAGGGGAAAGTACATAAGATGCACCTCAAATGTTAACTCCAGGCACAAAGTTTCAAAACTGTACATGTCATATCAAAGGCTGTATCATTGTCGGAGGTTGGACGGCGGGAAGGCTCCTTTGGTAGAATTAATTGAGTGAAAGTTAAAAAATTCTTAATTTCAAAACTATCGGAGATATTGACCTAATATTTTGGTATAGGAATGTCTATGACTTCTTTCCGGTGGAATCTGAGGGACAGACCATTGGAAAGTTCATAAAATTAGATGATTAGACATGGAATCAATCGTATATAGAGAGACAAACAACTCACATGAAAACAGCAGTGTGCCTCCTATAAAGCCTCCATGAACATGCGA
Organism: Thysanoteuthis rhombus; assembly: GCA_963457665.1. Lineage (NCBI taxonomy): Eukaryota > Metazoa > Mollusca > Cephalopoda > Oegopsida > Thysanoteuthidae > Thysanoteuthis > Thysanoteuthis major. The sequence goes on along the minus strand of OY735219.1, from coordinate 45,601,667 downwards.
TACGGTTTTGGGGATTGGAAAACCCCCATCAAACAAAGAACTGTAGAAGAATATCCCAAAGGTCAACATCTGGTGCAGTATTATGTTCATCTGAGTCATGGACCGATCTATCTTTGCGGGAAAACGATTCCGGCCAGACCTACAACCAACATTTTTTTCGACCTGTCGGCCACCTACCTAGGAACCCAAAAGTTCGTGAATTTCTCAATATAACGTTCTCAGAAGGGATGGACCGATTTCTTGGCCGGCAAGGTCACATGATGTTTTACCAACGGACCTCTTTTTGTGAGACTACGTTAGAGACTATCATACATATGTTCAAGACCTTGACGATCTCATGAATCACAAGAATCTGCAAGGCCATACCCATCATTGATAAAAGGATACTCCGACATACCTGGCTTATGATTGAAAATCGTTTGGATGTACCACATGTGACTAATACTGCCTATGTAGAAGTTTCCAAAGTACAGATAATTCATAGATACAATATATATATATGCTCTAAAGATAGAAAACTCAACAGACACAAATTTAACTTATAACAATATCTAACTAAACAATGATATTCACTAGAAGATACAAATAATCAAATGAAAAGGGCCACTGCAATACCCAGAGAAGAAACTCTTACACTCTCAAACAAAGATAAACCAGACTGCATACCACTTATAACCACCTTTTTGCACATATAATCAATAAGAGATGGAATATACTCTCACTCAAAACAGACCTCAAAGAAATATTCGAAGAACCATGTGTCATTGCCTATCGCAAAACCCAAAACATCGAAGATATGATTAGCAGTAACATTAAAATAAACAATAAAGTTTCGCATAACAACGTCCCCAAAACCACAAAATTCTGTCAACTGTGCAACAAAAGAAATAGTCTAAGCTGCAACCATCTTCAGTAGAGCAACACCTTCACTCCCCGTGGAACTACACTTCCGCAGGAAGATATGAAGAGATGTAGATCGACAAAGAACTATCTCTCCTAATGGACTTAACACTAAACTTGAAAACCCTAACCATACAGATCTCTAACATCATAATCCTCCCACTAATGACAACCTCATACACACACCCTACCCGCCTTCATGTATATCCAGTATTGGGAATTTAATACAGTCACAAAGACCCCTACCAATAAAAACAACCTTGGTATGGTATTTCATTGTTACAACTCATAGCCACCAAACTTTCACTGACCAGTAAGGATATCACGTATGAAGTTCCTTGACCCTATTACCCCACCATTTGTACTATCCCAAACCTACCCACACAATCTAGTACTAAACCACTACCCTACAACTCTGAATCTTATGGCCTCCCCAAGACCTACTACTGTTGCTACCATTATATCCTTCCACAAACCAACTCAGACTTCACCACAGACAGAACAAAGTCCCACAAATCATGATGACCCCAAATGAATCCTCCTCCTCCTGAATTCCCATTTTTGTTTCCTAAGCAAAACATCTGATGTTAAATTTATTTTCTACCGAAACCTTTCAACCTCTGTAAGGTACGCACACCACACGCTACTGAAGATGGGAACACCTCCCGAAACATGTTTAGTACATCAGTTAATTCATTTAAGAAATCATTAAATGATAAACGAAGTTTCTTACTCCTGAGTCTATAGTTCACATACATATAAATGTACAGAAAAAAGTGCCACTCATCATGATGACCCGAAAGGAATCCTCTTTTTTTTTTGCTTCCAAAGCAAAACATCTGACGTTAAATTTATTTTCAACGGAAATCTTTTAACCACTTCAAGCCACACACATAACACACGCTACTGAAGATGGGCACCCCTCCCCGAAACATGTACAGCATACTTATCAATTAATTTAATAAACAAAGTCTCCATATACTTTTACTCCTGAGTCTGTCTCATTCCCTGTTGTTAACACATATAAACGTGTAGATAGCGCCGCTCAGAATTGCGGTCAACCTTGAATATTTTTGTATAACCTGTACAATATCCCCACAACACTCGATGTTGAAAACAACGCACAAAAATTGCACGTCGTTTTTAACATCGAGTGAGTGGAACTTTACAATTCAAAATCGGGGTAGCCATTTTATAGCCATTTACAATTGGGATCGCCATTTTATAGCCAAACCTGTTAATCTGTTTGAATCAACCACCATAAAATTGAATGAATATCATCTTACTTTATTTTGTTTATTTCTTCCTTTCTGGTCCCAATGAACGATTTCATCAGAAACCTGACAGAGGTTGATAACGATATATTGTCTTTTTTTTTTCATTAATAGATGAAGTATTGTAACCAATCGTACCAATTTTGACTACTATTTACCTTTGAGCCATTGAGTGTGGTAGATGGCGGAGACTAGTTATCGATTGCTAGAGAAAAATCCTTGTCCATTACAAGATAAACCGTTGCAATAAAGAAGTCCTAGCTCATCGATAGAACTGAGTTATCATCTATCACAATAAGGCGAACATTTTTGTTTACTTAGCCATATAACTGCAAAGACAAACAGATTAAGAGAATTTAGAGAATTGGTCAATTTTCATTTCCGATCCGCGCTATTGGCTTGTTGCCGGTCTGAGTTATGATATAGCAACTAAATAATAAAAATGAAGGTACGTGGTTTTGACTGACAATTCATAATTGATAAAATGATATATGAGAACATTTCAGCAAATTCGTTGATGTAGAAAGTTCAAGTTAATTAGTGAATGAGAACAGTGAAGGTCCTAGGGGCACAGCCGAAAACGGAAAAAAAAACTCGACTACGGTGCATGGAACCCTTGCGCTTATTTGAGTCCCACCTCATCATTATTATCACCAGCATCCATTATACGTCCGTTGTTGGACATAGACCTCTCGATCGTGGGCGTCACGGTACCAATATATCTGGAGCTTGAATAAATTGTCATGCAATCTTATCTTTTGCCGGACACAATTTTGCATATGATTTCTGGGGATCCATCTATTGTCTGACATTCTTGCAACATGCTCTGCCCATTGCCATTTGAGTATACTAATAGATTTTATGTAATATCTGAGTCCAGTCTGTATTCTAATATACTGTGCTGGTCTCCCCATGTGATGTTGAGCATTATCTTTCCCCATGTATTTTAAAATGAAACATAACATAAAATTGAAATCTATGTTTTTCTCACTTTACACACTTTCACACAACAATTAATCGTAAATCAATGTAATAAATCTCAATATACATGGTTCTTAGTTTGACTTGGTTAAGTTACACATTACAGTTCGTAGGTGACGATCGTTAGGTTGAAGACCTTTCTTTTCAAGAAAAGTGAGATCATTTTGTTCTTGAAGATAGAACTAGAGTGATTCTTCGTTAGATTTTATTCTTCTTTTGAAGATTCCATGGAGAATCTCTGTGAGTCAGACTCTCTTACAACATCGCCAGCTCATTGCGATTTGGGTTTTCTAGTGCTTTTCATGATATCTCTGACACCCGTGTTCTAATATGAGCTGTCTTATGACCCCTTCATGTGATTTTAAGCATGATATTCTCCTGTTGTATGGTTCTTATAGCCCAAGGCCCTGATACACAGGAAATTGTTGACAAACATTTTTTTATCTGAACCATTGACGTGTCTAGTCAATCATCAGGTGACCATATATTAGAGAAGAGCCAGCTGTCTCTAGAAGATAACTCGTTGATATGCAAAGTTCGTCCGATTGTACTTTGATTGCCTTTTGGGCCACAGCTGTTGAATCTGGACACTTCATCAGCCTTGAACTCAATTTTATATATATATATATATATATATATATATATGTGTGTGTGTGTGTGTGTGTGTGTGTGTGTGTATATATTAGGTGTATGCAAAAGTTCATAGCACTCTTTCATGAAAACTAATGACGAGAGTTTATGTAGTGGCAATGTTCAAAACCGACTTTTCATTAAAGACTTTTGCAAACATCTAATATACAAGTATAGTTTACCCGTATCGTCCGGAGATGATAACAGTATTTTGATAAATTTTGCATTGCTCTGTAAATATGTTCTACAAACATCTACTTTTCATCATAACCTTTCTCCTTATCAATGCACTAAAGCCAAAGCTTCTCTTTAGATCAAACATTATAAATCATCGTATATTTAATTCCGAAGAATGTGCAGTTCAGATTGTTAATAACTCCTACATAGGACAGGGATATCAGACAAAATACATAAGGCTGTATACTAAATAAATTGCCTCTAAAGTCTTGCACTTAAGAACTTCATGCTGAATCAACCGTTTCGAAACTCTTGGGATATGTATATCGCATGTTCTCTATGACCGCTGAGACATATATGTTTAGATGTCTACTGGGACGAATGTATCACGAAAAATATAGTAAATGGAAATTTCCTGGCTTTCACAATCGCAGACAATGATGTCATCATTGTATGAAACCCACGCTGGAATTAGTTCTCATTGCATGACTAAATTGAAAAGACTTGTGGAATGTGGAATGTGGAATTGTTTTTGTCAGAAAAAAGCCGGGGACTATCATTCGTCTGTCATCGTTGTTTATTTTTTCTTGGATAACTCCGTTATTCCTTGGTATATATTTTCCAGGTAGGCTTAGGAGAGATTCTACCAGGGAATGATGAGTTATGGCCGATCCATTTTTTTTCTGTTTACATTTTATGAGCAAAGATGTTGTTTTTGTTGGGATTGGGAAAATGGCTCAAATCTTACCAATTTTGCTGAAATTTGGCGACAATGTTGAAAATAAAGCAGGAATTCTTACAGTTAGTTCGATTATTTGTTTACATTTTAAACATGAATAATCATATGTCAACATGCAAGTTGTCATGTAGCTTCTTGGGCGCCTAATTACTGAATACGAATAACAGTTTTATCAATTTCGGAGCTAACGGTCCTAATAAACAACTAAGTGCAGTGGCAATTGGTTTATTTTTATGTTTTTTGTCTGGGTACTTCATACTTTCAAGATTTTTTTTACATAGATTTACAATTGGTTATTGTGTGAGATAGTGTAAAGTGAGAAAAACATAGATTTTAATTTTGTGCTATGTTTCATTTCGAAACCTGAGAGGTGTTATGCACTGCAATAGGTTAATCTTGAAATGGTCGAGAAATATGATTAATCCTATAACTCAAGAGCAGCTGCAGAATATGACAGGCGAACTTCAAGAACATATTTACCATTGCATCAAAGATGATGGATACGTTGAAAGATGATATTCCTTTAACCAGATATGCTGTCACTTGAACAGATTCACTTGCAAAAAAATGCCCATACGCTGGCTACGGCTTCAGTCACCTCTGCTCGGGCTCCACATTACTACTTAATCAGCTCATTTATAATATGTGAATTGGACTTGAGGGCGACAAGTAATCGGAGCGTGTCGTTACCAGCTCGGCCAGCCCCACATTTCCTCTATAGGGAAGAGAAGTTATTAGAAATCCAAACTGCTTACCACGTTGCAAAGCAGAACCAAGATAAATATATTACTCAATAAGTCCTTAGCCTGACACTGATCTGAAATGTTCATAGCATAATGTTTAATCTATGCGATTAACGGAGAAGCGTTTGACTAAGTTCATAGACTAGTGATTATGTTGAAACATAAATATTTGTAGCGTAAAAGAAATGCTTTTTTCATCGTCATTGATTCACCTACTTACACACTCATATACGTATACACACACACACACACACACACACATATATATATATATATATATATATATATATATATATATATATATATACAATGAAGACGAAGGGTGTGTGTTTCTGACTATGTTTTTGTAGACTCTTATACAGCTGCATCGTACAAGCTTGAGTATGAAATAACTTGACTCCAGGATTAACATAGGATTGGTGGCAATGACTTCTGTGACCTCTGAAGGTCATTTTTGGATCAAGTCAATTTTGGCATTTTCAAATCTAACGGAAAAGCAAATTAGTGTATGCGGGTAACTTGGCCACCGGTTGAACATAGGATTTGTTGTGCTGACCTCTGCCGATTATTATTATTATTATTATTATTATTATTATTATTATTATTATTCTGATCTCTATCCTTTACAATCTACTGTCGAGTCGTTATCAACAACTTGGGGCAAGATAAGGTTCTTTCCCTTTTTGTTGTTTGTGAGTGGGGGGTTCTTGTTTTTTTAGCTTTTTTTTAGTATACAGATGGCGCTCTTCCCAATATACCGGGAGTGCCTGTAAGCACTATCTTCTGGATTCCACAGTAAGAAGGGTCGCCAGGGATTTGGGCAAAATGTTTTTCACTGCCTTTCATAATCATCCTAAACCTCTGACAATAATGGGGACAGTCTATGTTCTCTGTACCTGGATTTCAAGGTCCTTGTACTTGCTTAGTTTCACAAGTTCCTGTACAGTTATATTTCTATCAGAATTACACTCACGTCGATTAACAGGCACGTTCTTTTCTGGTCAGGTCTACTCACCTGTCGGTATTTATCGTCAAGTTCCTTAGTATCACAGCGTTCTGTTTTGGAGATATTTGAGCATAGAAATGCTCCAAAATTTATGAGTTCCTCTGTAGTCAATGGTTCAACTTTCCACAAGATATCATTGGAAATCATTGAAATCTTTCGGAGGTATTGACAGACGTGAAATTCTTCCAAAATTGTGTGGTTTGAACTTATAAATACAACATGAAATAGGTAATAGTGCAAGGATCTGCTCAAAGATTTAATCATTTCTCCCGTAGAAATTAATTTCAAACATTTAGGGATATCGTGTGGACACTGATTAGCGTATAAAGAAATGTAATAAGAAAGAAATGGGAAAATATTTCTCAATCAGGAAGAAAAACTACCACCTTTTTCTCATCATGCACCCCTCCACTAAATTTCATTGAAATTCATTCAGCATTTTCTAAGATATCATTTGGACATATGAACAAACAACAAACGAACAGACGAACAGACACGACCGAATTCATACACCTCTTTTCAACTTGGTCACCCAGTATAAGTAGATTGTTGTCGTTATTTTTATTGCTATTTTCCCCTTTTTATTGTTGCTCTTCTTTATCTTGTTTTCGTTTTCTTTTTCTTCTTCAAGCGAAAAAACAAAAAACAAAAAAACAAATACCTTTGAACTCTTTCTTTAGTTGGACGCTATTACTGAAATCACTGAAACGATTACGTAAGATGAAACTATAGAGTCACTTGGCCTGAAAACGAGGGCAAAAATCGATGATTATTTATCATCGATTACTTCCTCTCAGATACGTTATCATTATATGAAAGAAAGAAAAAAAGAAAAAAGAAAAAAATACAAAAGAAAGGAAGAAAGAAAAATAACAGGTGTGAAAAATATCTTATTTGTATTAATAACAATATTACAAAACCATAATTCTAACTGACTCTATTTTCATTGTTCTCAAAATTTTCGCTATTCCTCAGTAATTTCGTAAGGGTAACCATGTTGGGAACAAAGAAAATATAGTGTAATGTATTTTACGATTATGATTTGTGAAAGTCATCCATAAATATAGAACTATCAAAATACAACTTAGCATACAACTCATGGGATCTCATTAAATCATTAGCTGAAAAGACAAATGGCCCCCAAAAAATGACAATATCACAACGACATTAGCGCGGAATGAGTTCGTTTTCACACAAGCAGCAATTCATTTATTTATTAGTTGAAGTATTATCAACCACAATCATTAATTTTCACTCTTATCTTTTATCTTATTTTTTTATTCTTTCATCCCAACTTACACAGGTCGTCAGTCTCGTAAACAGATCGAATCGTAGCTCTGGCGATAAAAACAACTAGTACGGTTAATCAGACTTCTCTGGAACAAAAAGGTGTGGGTTCGAGTTTCACTTTATTTCCGACCCAAACCGTATATTTGCTGTCGTAGACTGACAGCTTGAGTGCGTTGCTTTAAAAAATGCAGCTAAACAAGATGAAAGCAAATACTAGTCAAAATTATACATATGAAAGACGCCCTATCACACTAATAGTATCAGTAGAAGCCACAAGCCCCGCCCTTCCTACCATCAAACTACTTCCCTTCTCTCCCCCCCCCCTGCCTTCTTATTAAACTATCCAACTTCCCTTCTCTCCCTTCCTACCGTGTTTGTCACTATCAGTTGCAGTCATACCTCGGCCTGGCCTTCTTCTAATGCTCGTTATTATCCGTTTATAAATCTTTCATTATGGCATCTATTTTCCCACTCGAATTTCCTTCAAGCAAAAGAGTCCATGGTTGCAGACAGAGTGAAGCACCCTCTATATTTTTTACTAAGGAATTAAATACGAAACCCTTCTTTCAGCTAGATATCGAAAATGTCATTTCCGACGACGACCTCTATAAAAGCTCTTGGCGCACATGGTCAAACGCTCATTGGCGCCGGCACTCCTAGCTGGTTACGCTTTTGGCCCCGACACTTGCAGCCAGCTACTCTTTCTCTCTTTCCCTGAGATCGGTATCTTTGGATCCGATCCAAATCATCTTTCCATCGTGACCAATCTCTGTACTAACTTTGTCTATTTCAGTTCACCGATGTTGAGGTATCCCACATACGCACAGCTACTCAACCATGTCTTCACCACGTGCTCTAAATGCGTAAACACTCCCATGAATGAAATGGCAATGCTTTTTACTTCGACAATCTATCCTAATTCTCTTTACTTCGGGGAAACACGTGTGGATAAAACTTTATGTTCTCTGTCTTTCGTGGCCTGTCTGTCAAGTGTCTACCAGCGTCGGAGAATAGCCCCCAAGTCATACACACAACTTGGCAGTTTGGTAAACACGCACTGAACCTGGTCTCCATAATCATGTGGATTCAAAAGCAGTTCAGACACCTCCGCTTCGACTCCGATGCCAGTACTACCAATGGCGACAAAGCTCCCACCTTTCACGATATCTTCTAATCCCTTCACACGATCGATCGTATTAATATAACATTAATACGATCGATCGCATAACATATATTTTATTTTTATTTGTTATTTGTCATTACAGATCCTGTATTAGATGTACGTTTTATTTATCCATCCAAATATTTGTACGCGTCTTTTTTTATTTTGTTTCATCTCCATGTTTACGTTCATACTTGTTATACACTTGCTGCAATTTTTAGACTTTATTTATTGACTGGATTCATATTTATTGTAGTTTTTTCAAGAACAATTATGGAATAAAATAGCCAGTCAACCAGAACCACTTAAAAACAGAAGAAACCCTTGTTGACCAATGCTGGCAGTTTGGGTTGACAATTTCTTATTACGCAAGTGTCTGTTTTGTAGCCAACATTGAAGTCAGGTCGTAATGTCTTATGTTTCTCAAATCTGCAGTGAGCTCGATTTTATCTTCATACTTGAAAATATAAATATCTCATGAGTTCTAGAGCAATAGTTCTTAACCGGGGGGGGGGCGTCGCAAAGGTATTTACGAAGGATCTGTGAGTTTGTCTAATAGGCAGTTCTTTCAATGGGAAAATTTATCTTATATATATTCTTCTTCTTCTTCTTCTTCTTCTTCTTCTTCTTCTTCTTCTTCTTCTTCTTCTTCTTCTTCTACTACTACTACTACTACTACTACATGGCGTCGGGTTAATTCTTACTAATTTTGGTAAATATTCAGTGATGGATGAGTTTGGAAATACATTAACAATGATTACGATAATGTTGCTGATGATTATTATGATTATCATAGAAATAGTGATTATGATTAGGATGACAATGATAATGCTGATGACAATGATAATGTTGATTACGATGATGTTGATTACGTTGATGTTGATAACGATGATGATGATGAAAATGATAAGTGTGATGATAATCATCATCATAATAATAAAATGATGATAATCCTACGCAAAAGGGTCTTATATTCAATCGTTGCCCTCCAACATTATTCTCAAGTGTTAATCTACTATGATGAATCTATATGCATATTTATCTGTTACTCTTTACTACCTCAGTATATGATGATGTTGGAAAAATTGATTAGACACCAGTTTCTTGATTCGTCCATTTATCAAGAAATGGATGAATCAACAGATAAATGTCGGATGTTTTCTCTCCCTAATCTTATATATATATATATATATATATATATATATATATATATATATATATATATATATATATATATATATATATATATATATATATACATATATATATAAAAATTTTTGCTGCAAATTACACTGAATTTTTACACGGTGGGGAGGGGGTAAAATATGCAATATTTTTCCATTTTCCATAATTTTTTTTTTCAAAATCATCTCAATCAGTATCCGTGCATTTCCAGCCGGGATTAACGAATAAAAAAATAAAAAACTGATCAAGACACATGACCATTGACCAGCAAGCTCCTATTTACCAGTACCCACACGAAAACAGGATGAGAAACTATATCGGTTTAACACAGGGAACCTGACACGCGAATGTATAGGAGCAGGAATCTCCTCAAAATTTCCTCGCAACCATACTTACCACATAAGCGCACTTGACTTGGTCATAAGGCGAACCTGGGTCTCTTTGGTCAGGCTACACAAAGCAATGCCAAGGGCATCGCATCTGCGTCCGTTTGGTCAGGAATGATTTTCCAGTTGGGATCATCAGCAAGCTAATCTTGCTAGCTGCTAGTGGGTTCAATCCTCTTTGAATCTTTGATTATTGATGGTATGATACAGAAAACTTCCATGTTGATAGATAATATTTTTTTTAATGGATCTGGGTGCATGTTGTATAGCAATGATCAGCAAGCTAAATTTGCTGCCCTTTAGTGTTTCCCATTATCATCGGATCTCACAGTATAGATTGTCTGATACTAAATTATGATAAGTTAATATATCTGCACTGTGGGACCTTGATTCCTTCAGTTAATGGTAAAAATTTACTGATAAAAATACCCCGTATCTATTATGAACTCTTCAGCTGGATCAAATTTACTGTTTGTTTTTTCTTGGAAAATCGTTTCATAGAAATTCAAATATATCCATTTTCCTGGATCTTTACTTTTCAGGATATAAAACAGGAATTCGTTAGTTTATGGGATGGATTTGATAGTTTCTGCGGTGTGTTGATCTCTTTTTATTTCCTTATGTGTTTTTGTGTGTGAGCCTTTTAGTATCGAGTTTTGAAAGAATAAAGATAAGACGCCCTTCATACATAGATCTCACAGTATAGATTAAATTTACTGTTTCTTTTTTCTTAGAAAATCGTTTCACAGAAATTCAAATATATCCTTTTACCTGGATATTTACTTTTCAGGAGCGATATCTAGAAAAAGTCATTGTTAGAAGCGGTAATAAAATTGTCCAACAAAAAAATGACGGTAACCTTAGAAACTAATTTTCCTGGTTACGTTGTGTCATTTTGCTTATGTTGTATATTATGGCGATAATAAATGAATGAAATAAAAACTTATTGTTTGATTTATTACTTATCTATCATCAGAGGATCAAAAGAGACACAACGTAAGTTTTGAAGTTCTTAAAAAAATGAAAAAATATTCCGTAAATATCAAACAATATATGCTTTGAGTAGTATTTGTCTTTGTAAATACTTTTTGTGATGTGGTGACGTCATGCACTAGGTGACTAGCAAAGGAAACTATTTTCAGAAGCGTTTCTTATCAATTCATATTACAGATATACCCCAAGTATCGAAAGTTCGCTTTGTGCCACTTTTTTTGCTTTTACGAAAAAATCGAAAGTTGCCTTCGGCGTTTGCTTTGCTACACGCCGTTCGAGAAGCAGCTCACACCCATTTCCTCACTCTCTTACACCCAGTCTTCTGTATCTCCTACCAACACAACCTCTGACGATTCGTCCTAACATACCATCATCACCATTTCGGGATTTGGGAACACTGAAACTATCCCATATAAATTAATAGTAATCGCTTCCTCGCTTCACACTGACTACGAAAGGTTCTCACAAATTTTCATCTGAAAGTAAAGTGTTCCTCTACCCTTAGTAAGTGGAAATGTTGCAAAACAAAGAAGCAATTACCCCTCTTTTACAAGAGGAGAAAATAATCCCCTTCATGTTTGCCGGTTTGACGCCAAGTGTAACTCTCTAACGAATTTTCTTAGGCTTTCTGGATACCTTTGTACATATCTTACGACGAATGCACAAAATAAATCAAGATAAAGCACAAATGCTCACAGACACAGTTCAAAGCGATATGGCGTAAAGCGAACTTTTGAAAAGTGGGGGATATATGTATTGAAAGCTCTACTTTTGGATGTCGGGGGAAATATCTATATCTATTTATATAATGGCCGTAACCATAGACTTGAATGAAAATATCTCCGACTCACCATTGTAAACAATGGACTCTTCCACAGAAACATTTTTCGGGGAGGGGGTCCTCTCTAAAGGACCATCGAATCGAACTCAAATTCGCTCTTTGAAAGTTCGCTTCAAGTAACTCTTCTACTTCTTCACTGGAAAGGCAAAAATTGCGTTCAGCTTTTATTTAGATGCGAAACATTACAGAGGTAGTGCATACCCTCTGTCTTCTAAATTCAAGGCTCCTGTACCACCCACGACCACGGCCTCTGATCACTCAGTCTGACCACTTTTTGTTTGGGGGACGACCCCCAAAATTCCTGTATAAATAAAAGTCATTGTTTCTTCGCTTTACATCATTTCAGATAAAAGAAAGGCTCTTATAGGAACGATTTACTTCCGGATTACTTCATAATTTTATCAAGAAGGTAAAAATATTTCTTCTTCTTTTTCTTTCCTTACTTTTTTATTTAATTTTAAAAATTTACTTTTTAGATGTCATGAGCGGCGTACTAACATGATCAATTCAGATCCCAAACTGTCACAACTTTTTGCATTATTTTTTGTTTCTTTTCAAGAGGAAAACAAAGAAAAAAATTTTTGATCGTTCCTTTGATTCCTTCTGAACATTTGTTTTTTCGTTTTTTTTAATCATTTCCTATTTTCCTTCATCTTCTTGCATCTTTATTATTAAACTCTGCCACCGAATATTTTTTCGCTTGGTATTTGTATTCAGTGTGTTTTACGCTATGAGTGGCAGGTTGATGATCAAAATCTAAATACAATTCGACTATTTCCTTTTTCGGTTCTTCCTTCATCTTTCGCCTCCTGTAAAAATAATGGATGAAGTATAGATCAGCACCACCTATGTCCCCTATAAACTCAATATAACCAGGTCAAGATGAGTACCACCCTTTGAGTTGAGATCGACACCAAGGTCCCTTAGTGAAGGTCATTACCACTCAAAAGAGACTAGTCAAGATCAGTACCATCCATTGCGACAAAGTTAAGATAGACACCATCAAAGTCCCTTTGTAAAGGTCAATACCATTCAAAAGACACCGGTCGAGATTAGTACCACCCAATAAGACCAAGTTAAGATCGGCACAATCGAGATCCCATAGGTAAGGCTATTACCACTCAAGCGAACCAATGTTAGAACCGACCATTGACACCTAATTAAGATCGACACCAACAAAGCACCTTTGGTAAAGGTCATTACAACTCAATAGAACTAAGTCAAGTTGAGACCTAATAAAATTGGCATCTCCAAGATCATCACCACTCAAATGAACCAGGATTAATATCATCCATTGAGACCAATTTAAGATTGGCATCACCAAGATCCTTTGGTAAAGGTCATTACAACTCAAAATAATAACTAAAACCTGTTAGGATTTGTACCACCCAATGAGACCAAGTTGAGATCGGCACCGCCAAAATCCTTTAGTAAAGGCCATTATCATCAACAAATCTGAGGTCAAGAATTCAAGCTAGGGTTGAGCAAAACAAAAAAGGTATAACAACATGCAATCTACAATCTAACTACAATTGAAGATATCTATGTCTGCTTGTATGTACGACAATTACTAGACAAACAAGGCAGCACAGCCTCGAGTTTGAAGTTTGGGGGTCAGCACTTCTTTAGAAATCTAATAAAAATAAAACATTTAAAAAATTTGTTCTTTCTTCACGGTTTTGAATAAATTATTTTCTTTGACTTCCACTCTTTAAAATTATCTAACTTTGTATAAAAAATATCACTGTAAAGAAGTAATCGAAATACTTCAGTCGCAGTTTACGACGGACGGAAAATTATTTTACATGCCAATCATTATACTTATAAACAGGTTTTAAAAGTACTTAGTGAAAAACTCATCGCTCCTGCATTAGATCAAATTCCATTTACTTTTATGTGAATCTTAGCAGTTTTCCTTAACCTATTAACTGCAGAAGGTTGCACTGAAGATAAAAACCCTTGTCCTTTGCAAGATAATCTTTTGCAAGCTATTCATCGTAAGCGATTCATTGCAAGTAATTCATTGCAAGATAAAAGCCCCGCTAGGACTGAGTTGCAATCAAAACAGAATTTTTATAATGTTTGCCATAGAACTGCAATGACGGAACATTTCGAGATCCGCAGTCAGTGGGTCAGTCGATCTCATACTAGGGAGATTAGCCGAAATTCAGGTATAGATATATACTAAGCTTAGCTTATTTTGACACAAGACTATGAATTTGGGGCTCCTAGTGAATATCTGAACTCACTTCACAATATTGTTGGTTTGCTAGACTATTCGCTGAACCCCAGTCCATTGCGAGGTACCAAAATAATCTGGCTAAAAATACATCCTCAATTTAACATTAATCGTAATAATATCGAAAAAGTTATGTGAGAGCTATTTCGAAATGGCGTAAAAGGAAGAGGCAATTATCCTTAATCTATATAATATAGGGAATTTTTTGGCGTTCCCAGTGATGATGGCATATCAAACTGAATCATCGGAATTTGGAGTGGTAGGAGATATATGAGACTGGGGTGTTGGAGAGCAAGGGTGTGTGTGCTGTCTCTACAACGGTTCGCCGCAAAACAAACGCTGAATGCAATTTTGGGGACAAGCGGCTTACAGCGAACCTACAAAAATCGCACGTGATGCCTATCTATCTAACAAAATGTGTGTCGCAAATCCAAAACAGATATTCAGTTATTTCTTTTTAATTTCTGTCTGAAATTCTTCAGATGAGGAAATGTCATTATGGAAAGTTTTCTTCGGACTTCTCTCTTCATCTCAAACACATCAATTCGGCCATTGTACAAAAATCTGAACAAAACATTACGTATTAATTTTTTTTTTATTTGTGCTCATTTTTTCGTCTATATTTCTGTTAGACAGTTCGTCTGCCTTTTTCAGGAAAGTGTGTCTTGTCGTTGGTCTTATTCTGCCTATGATCAACTCGATGTTGTATATTTGTCCCGTATGTGCCAGCACCGACCACATTCATCCGACGGAAGCCAGTGAATGGACCAGCTAAAACGTGGGGGGGGGGCAGAGTTGAAGACAGTGCAAATCCCATTCCGTATTAACAACTCATCCCATAATCACAGACAAAAATGAGAAAGCTCTGAAAGCACATGTTTCTGTCGGCACCAGGATGCGTGATTGGATCCACCCTATAATCTCTTTGAGATATCGTGTCGACCGTCATGAGCGTATACATGAATTTAAATAATGGAAAAAACAGAAAAATACCTCCGAATCAGAAAAAATCCTAGATCCACCCTAAAATGTTACCACCTCTTTCTTGGCCATTCATTGCCCATCCTCCAACGTAATTCCATTGAACATCATTCAGCACTTTCGGAGATATTGTGTGTCCATACGAACGAACAGACGAACAAACAAATAAATAAACGAGCAAACTAAGAGTTGAACAGGTTTAACCGAATACATTAACCTCATTTCAACTTCGTTAACAGAGGTAAATGAAAGATTTTATGTTACAGTCAGTACATTAGCCTTATTCTTTCAGTACTATTTGCATTAATTCCTGGACATTGACAATTCCTTTCTTCTTGATTTTCAATGCATTTCTTTTGCTAAATCATTGACCCTATATTTACTTTATACGAATGGCAGCTCTCTTTTGTCAGTAATGTTTGTATTGATTTCAGAGCAATGACAATCCTTTCTTTCCGATTTTAAATATGCAGGTATACCTCGATTAGTGCAGTTAATCTCTTCAAAAATTCCCTGCGCTGATCAAGGTCTTACTATATTTTTTTTATCATCATCATCATCATCATCATCAGCAGCAGCAGCAGCAGCAGCAGCAGCAGCAGCAGCAGCAGCAGCCTTTTAACGTCCGTTTTTTGACATAGACCTTCCCCAGGATTCGCCACGCTTCTCTATCATTGGCGTCGCAGATTCAGTACTTTCTGAATTTGTCTAGCTCGTCTCTCCATCTAATATTTTGCCGGCCTCGGTTGCACATGCGTGAGTCGCGATGTCCATCGGTTGTCTGCCATTCTTGCAACATGGCCAGCCCACCGCCATTTGAGATTTTTAATGGATTCTATGATGTCCCTGACTCTTGTCTTTTCTCAGATGTACTGTGCTGTCTTGTGGTCTCTCCATGAGCATAATTCTTTCATGTGCACGTTGCATGGTTCTCAATTTGCAGATCTGTCTCTTGGTTAGGTTCCATGTTTCTGCTCCATAAGTGACTATTGGGAGGATGCATTGGTTATACACCCTTCTTTTTAGGATTAATGGGACCTTCTTATTTTTGAAGGTTGAGCTTGCTCTGCCAAAGGCTTGCCATCATAGTGTGATTCTTCGCTTGATTTCTTCTTCTTTTGAGGGTCTCATGGAGATTCGTTGTCCTAGGTTAATGTAGTGATCTACTTCCTCCAGTTCTGTGTCCTCAATTTTGATCTTGGTGTTTTTATCTCCGATGTGGTTGTTGCACATGATCTTCGTCTTGCTGAAGTTCATGTGTAGGCCGACTTTCTTGCTCTCTTCATTTAGTTCATCATTAGTTGGAGGTCGTGTAGGTTCTCTGCGAAAAAGGCCATGTCATCTGCGAATCTGAGGTTGCTCAGATACTCGCCGTCTATTCTAATTCCTTTACTCTCCCAGTCTAGTCTTCTGAAGATCATCTCGAGGTAGGCCGTGAAGAGTTTAGGTGAGCTGGTATTACCTTAGCTCACTCCTTTCTGGAGCTGAAAGGGGTCCGAGTCTTTATGTAACCTGATAAAGGAGCTACTGTGATTGTATATATGTTTCAGCACTTCCACATATACTGGATCTACACCTTGTCGAGTGATGGCCTCCATGACCTTAGGAATTTCTACTGAGTCCAACGCTTTTTTGAAGTCGATAAATGCTACGGTGAGTGGTAGTTTATATTCTGTTGCTTTTTCTTTCAGCTGATCTATCGAATGCAGTTGGTCCATGGTCGAGTAGCTTCTTCTAAAGTCAGCTTATACATGGTTAAAATGATTAGTACAGCAATATCTTTGTACGCTAAAACCGGCACCAAAACTGCTCTGACAAAGGTATTGCTGTATCTCTATAGTAAAACCATTTGCAATGCATTTCTATAATAAAATTATTAGCAATGCTTTTATAGTATACATATAATAGCCATCTTTTGTGAGTCATATTTGCATTCCTTTCCGTCCAATGGCAATCCCTTCCTTCTTGATTTTCAATGTTTTTTTTCATTGAAAACCTACTTTAAAAGCCTTTGCATTGACTTTTAACCCTAGGTTATTATCTCGATAAGATGATAATGAACAAGTTGCCAAAATGTCTTCCATTTTTTTATGCATATTTATTTGGTATTTGGTAAACAAAAATAATTATTTAGTGTAGTTGTGACTGACAGAAAGGACCGCAGTGTATTCATCTGGAATTTGTAAGATGTTGAGACGAATTTCTGGGCATTAGTTGTTAATGTAAAATGAAATGTAATGATTCCAAATTTTGTTCGGACAAGTGAATGCCTTTTTCATATTTTTGATGCTGTTATCACAAACTTTCGGCCGATCCATTCTTCATCCTTTGAAAAAGGCAAAGCAGATTTCTTGAGAAAATTGCAATAGAAAAATGATCGCTAATTTTCAGATGAAAAAGCTTTCATTGCCTCAACAAGTCGACACTATTCTGAAACTGTTAGCTCCTTGGTTCTTTCAGGGGTGGGGCTGAAACTGTTATTGTGCTTTGAGAATTTTCAAGGAAGAAGTTTTACATACGAAAAGTGATATTCCCTTTCTGAAGACAAACCACGATCTGACCAACCTTCAACATGCCGAAATTTCGTCAATCTTGAAAAAGTTCAGCTTGCAATGGATGTAGATCGTTGTCGAACCATTGGTGAAATACCTGGGTGTCGCATTTACTCACGGGAGATTTTTCTTAATTTCAGCGATACTATCACAACGATCGTACATGTCATTGTCTCTGTTTCGAATCGAAATCTTGCATATCTACAGTTAAATATGTTCTACATACTTCTCGGAGTAGGGGTTGGGACCGCTTCGGAGATGGCGTAAAATTATTGGGGTTGTAGAATTTTTTTTTAAATTGAAGAATGATTGTATAAATTAAGTTTCTTTAATCTCTATTCAAAGATGTACTTCTGTTGTTTATAACAAAATACCTTTAAATACTTTTCAATTGTTTGATTCATCTTTTTTTCTTTTTGGTTGCGTTTCAGTAATTCATTTTAAAAATTGTAATTTCAATGTAATAAGCAACGTCAAACTTATAGATTTTGAATATGTTGCAATCTTTTATATGTTTGGGTATTTTCTTCCTATGTTCAGTTATTGTTAGATTACGACTAAAGACTGATACATAGTCTTAATGCTTATTACTTTTATAACAATAAGTGACGGGTTGCGAAATCTTTCGTCTCGTCAAAAGGGATCATGAACAAAAAAGGGTTGAGAAGTCCCACTGTTCTGTAATTAACTTCACGTTAAGTGTGTTCTTGCTCCTCTGGTTATTATTTTAGTAACTCATTTTGACTCTCAATCAGGGCAATATTATGTTACCAAGATCAGCATACGGTGTCCCACTGTGGAAATTCATTTTTGAAAATTTGATGTCCGAGATCTTTTCTGAGATTTGATTTGAATGTGTTTATTATCAAGAGACTGTGGCTTCTGATAGCTTGTTCTAAGTAGAAGCGGGTCTGTTTGAGAACTGCAGTGGCTGTTCGGATGTATACTTTCTAGACAGACCGGCTAAAATGTTCTTGACCACCCCACTCTACAACTGTTGAAGTAAATAGCGTGAGAATCAGATAAAAAAGTCACTTTCAATGGGAATTCATTGAAGTTCGCTTTACGCTACTTTTTAACAGTTACGAAAAAAGGTGAAAAATGAAAATAGCATTAACCGTTTGTTTCACCACTAGCTGTTATAAAGGTAACGTGCGCCGTCATCCTCTTTTAATCCCATTTACACTGCAGTTTCCTGTACCTCCCACCACCCAACCTCCAATGACTCAGACTAACATACCATTCTTGCTATTTTGGGGATCTGGGAAAACTCAAAATTCTTCCCATGTACATTGATGATAATTATTTCTTAGTTTATGCTATTTCGGTTTGCGAAATTTTTTTGAATGCTCTATTTTCGGATATTGCATGATATCTGTATATGATATAGCAATGTTGATGACCAAAAGTTTCGGGCAAGGATCAGTTTGGTAAGACTTTTTAGCTTCTTCTTAACGCTATGACATCTCCCAATCAATACCAATTAACTAGAACAAACATCAATAGTTTTCCTGACAAATTATAAAGAAAAGAAAACACATTTGTTGAAAAAACGGCAACCAAATTAAAAAGTACAACCTAATTTTGAAATGATCCAGCTAAATTTCAAAATACAGCGACCAAATTTTAAAATGCACCAACCAAATTTTTAAATACAGCAACTGAATTTCAAAATGCACAAACTGAATATTTAAATCCTGCAACCAAATTTTTAAAAATGACAACCAAATTTTCAAATACAACAGCCAAATTTTGAAATATGGCAACCAATTTTTTTAATCTGGCAACCAGATTATCAAATATGGCAACCAAATTTTTAAAAAATAACAACCAAATTTCAAAATGCACTAACTAAATCTCAAGATACCGCAACCAAATTTTACAATGCACCAACTGAATTTTTAAATACAGCAAAAAAAATTCAGAATATGGCAAACAAATTGTAAAATGATTCAACTCAATTTTGAAATACGGCAAACAAATTTTCAAATGCAGCAACCAAACTTCAAAATATAGCAACAAAATTTTTAAATGCAGCCACTAAATTTTTGAATTCATTGACCGAAACCAACTAAATTTTTTAATACAACAACCAAATTTTTAAAAACGACTACAGAAAATTTAAAATGCACTAACTAAATTTCAAAATACGGCAACCAATTGCTTTAATTCGGTAATTAAATTTTCAAATACAACATTTAAATTTCAAAATATGCCGAACATATTTTTAGTTTAGGCAACCAAATCATGAAATACAGCAACCAAATTCAAATTTCGAATTATGGCAACAAAATTTTTTCAAATGGGTAACCAAATTTCCAAATATGGCAAACAAATTCTGGAATACAGCTACCGATTTTTAGAATATTGTAACCAAATTTATAAAATACGGCTTCCGAATTTAAAAATGCACCATCTAAATTTTTAAATACAGCAACCAAATTTTGAAATTGGCCAACTAAATTTTCAAGTATGGCAACAAAATTTCAAAATACTACATCAAAATTTTTTAATATGGCTACCAAGTTTTTGAATACATCAACCAAATTTTAAAATGCACCAGCTGAATTTTGAAATACGACAAACAAATACTAAGATACAGCAAGTAAATTTTTAGATACGGCAATCAAATTTTGAAAAACGGCAACCTAATTTCAAAATGTTCTGGCTGAATTTTCAAATACGGCAACCGAATTTTTAGATGTGGCAACCAATTCTTTAATTACAACAACCAAATTTTGAATTGCACCAACGATTTGTTCAATATGGCAACTAAATTGTAAAATACAGCAACTAAACTTTTGATTACGGCAACCAATTTTTCAAATATAGCAACCAATTTGTAAGATACAGCCACCAAATTTTTAAAAGACTGGAACACAGCAATCATAATGCTTCTAAATGAAAAAGGAAACCCTAAGGACCTCAACAACTACTGGCCTACAAGCCTACTCAACTGCATCAATAAACCTTTCACAAAAATTATCACCAACCAGATCACTAAAACACTAGATGAAAACCAACCAGGGGAATAGGCTGGATTTAGAAGAAGCTACTCGACCATGAATGAAAGCAGCAGAATGCAAAATGCCACTTGCTGTAGCATTTATAGACTTCAAGAAGGCATTTGACTCTGTAGAAATTCCCATGGTCATGAAGGCCATCACTCTTCAAGGTGTTGACCCTGTATACATCTAATTACTACATCATATATACAATCGCAGCAACTCTTTTCTCAGACAACATAAGAACTCTGAACCCTTCCAGCTCCAAAAAAAAGTAAGACAAAGTGATACCAGCTCACCCAAACTCTTCACAGCCTGCCACGAGATGATCTTCCGAAACCTGGACTGGGAGAATAGAGGAATCAAATAAGACGGCGAATATCTGAGCAACCTCAGATTTGCAGACGACATCGTCGTTTCCACACAGAACCTTCACGACTTACAACTAATACTTGATGAATTGAACGAAGAAAGCAAAAAAGTTGGCCTACACATGAGCTTCAGTTAAACGAAAATCATGTGCAACAATCACATTAAGAATAAGGATATAACTGTCAAAATCGAAGAAGAATATCTATGAACCCACAAAGGATGAAGAAATCAAGCCAAGAATCACCCAATGGCGGCAAGCCTTTGGCTGAGCAAGGTCAACCTTCAAAAACAAGATGATCCCAATAATCCTAAAAAGAAGAGTATACAACCAATGCATTCTCCCGATAGTCACTAATGGAGCTGAAACATGGAACCTAACCTAGAGACAGACTCGCAAACTGAGAAACATGCAACGCACACATCAGAGAATCAAAACTCACAACATAGTTCCCCAGAGATCACATGCAAAACCGAGTCCGACAGAATACAAGATGGAGAAATGAACAAGACAAATTTAGTAAATACGGGCTCCGCAATGCCCATGATAGAGAAATGTGGCAAATCCTTGAGAAGGTCTACGTACAACGACTGACTGATGATGATGAAATTCTGAAATACGTCAACTAAATTTTCAAATACGACAACCAAATGTTTGAAAAAGGTTATCTGAAAACTTAGTTGGCACATTTTGAAATTCAGTCGCTGTACTTTGAAATTTGGTTGCCGTATTTTAAAATTTTGTTGCTGTATTTTAAAATCCGGTTGCCGTATTTAAAAATTTCTTGGCTGTATTACGAAATTTTGTTGCTGTATTTTACAATATGATTGTCGTATTTACAAATTTATTTGCTGTATTCAAGAATTTGGTTGCTGTATTTAAAATTTAGTTGCTGTATTATAAAATTTAGGTGGCAGTATTTCAAAATTTGGTTGCCGTATTTAAAAATGTGTTTCCCGTATCTTACAATCTAGTTGCCGTATTCAAAAATTTGGTTAACGTATTTTGAAATTTGTTTGCCGTATTTCAGAATTTTGTTGATTTATCTGACAATTCGGCTGTTGTACTTGGATATTTAGTGGGCACATTCCAAAAGTTGGTTGCCGTATTTAAAAATACCAAATTTTGAAATGCACCAGCGAAATCCATAAATACAGTAACCAAATTTTAAAATATGGCAAACAAATTTTGAAATACAACAATCAATTTTTTTAATTTGGCAACCAAATCTTCTAAGATGGCAACCAAATTTTTAAACATGGCACCCATAGTTTCAAATACAGTTACCAAATTTCAAATACACCAACTAAAATATCGAACACAGCATTCGAATTTTGAAATGCTCAAACTAAATTATTGAACAGTGATACTAAAGTCAGAAATACATCAACGAAATTTTGAATTGCATAAAATAGATTTCTGAGGAAAATTTTTAATATGGCAGCCAAAGTTTGATTCACGCAACCGAATTCCAAAATGTACCAACCAGATTTTAAAATACAACCGAATTTTAAAATACGACTACCAAAATTTTAAAATACGCTAACCAAATTTTGTGGCAACTTGATTTTTAAATATGGCAAGCAAATCTTAAAATACGCATGGAAAACAGATTTCAAATTGCAGCAACCAAATTTCAAAGAACGGCAACTGAATTTCAAAATGCACCAACCAATTTTCAAATACGGCAACCAAATTCTTAAATACGGCAACGAAATTTTAAAATTCAGCAACCAAATTGTAAAAAACAGCGACCAAATTTTCGAATTTCGGCAACCAAATTTCAAAATACAGAAACCAAATTTTAAGTACGACAACGAAATTGTAAAATGCAGCAGATAAATTTTGAAATACAGCGAAGCAATTTTGGAATACGTTAATCAATTTTCAAAATGCTGCAACCACATTTTCATATAAAGCAAACAATTTTTAAGATACAACAACCAAATTTTGAAAAACAGTAACCAAATTTTTAAATACTGCAACTGAATTTTAAAATACAACAATAAAATTTTAAATACAGCAACAAAAATTCGAAATATGGCAACCGAATTTTGAAGTGTGCCAATCAAAATTTCAAATACAGCAACCAAAACTTTAAATACGGCAACCAAATTCTTAAATACAATCAAATTTTAAAATACAGTAACCAAAATTTTTAAATATACATATTAAATTTTGCAATACGGCAACCAAATTTCTTTTAAATACGGCAACAAATTTTAAAATACAGTGACCAAATTTCGAAACACGGCAACTAAATTTCAAAATGCATCAACTTAATTTTTATATACAACAACCAAATATCAATATAGAACAACCAATTTTTTAAGTACAGCAACCAAACTTTTTAATACAGCAACTGAATTTTGAAATATGGCAACCGAATTATAAAATACTTCAATTTAATTTTTGAATATGGTTATCAAATTTGTCAATACGGCAACCTAATTGTAAAATTCAGCAACTGAATTTTGGATTACGCCAACCTAATTCTGAAAGATGGCAACCATATTTTTAAATATAGTTAACAAATTTTCAAATATGGAAACTAAATTTTTTTCAATTAGGCCCCCAAATTTTCAAATACGTGCACAAAATTTTGATATATTACAACCGAATTTTCAAATATGGCAACCAGATTTTTTAATTCGGCAACCAAATTTTCAAATATGACCACAAAATTTTCAAATACGCCGACCAAATTTTGAAATACGATTACCAAATTTTTAAATGCATCAACTAAAATTTCAAATACGGCAACCAAATTTTAAAAAGCACCAACTAAATTTCAGAATACGACAACTATTTTTTTAAAAGCACCAACTAAATTTTTAAATACAGTTACCAACAATATTTGAATTCAAAAATTAAATTTTTGAATAAGCAATCAAATTTCAAAATGCTCCAACAAATCTTTAAATGTGCAAACTAAATTTTTGAATACGGCAATCAAATTTTTTAATACTGCAACCATATTTCTGAAAACAGCAACCAAATCTTTGAAAACAGTAACCAGATTTTTAAGTACGGCTATTAGATTTTTTAAAAAAGCAACCAATTTTTGCATACAACAACCGAATTTTGAAATGCACCAACTGAATTTTCGAACTGGCGAACTAAATTTGTAAATACGGCGACCAATTTTAAACTCCGCCAACTAAATTTTGATATTGTATAACATGCCAACCGACCATTCAAATACAACAACAAAATTTTAAAATACAATAACGAAATTTTTGAATTTCACAACCAAATTGTAAAATACAGCAATCAAATTTTGAAATAGCAACTGAATTTTAAAATGCATCGACTAACTTTTTAAAATCCGCCAACTAAATTTCTAAAAACAGCAACCAAATATCGAAGTTTGGCAACCAAATTTTTAAAAATGCCACATAAATTTTTTAATTTGGCCACCAAATTTTCAAATACGTTTACCAACTTTTCAAATACAGTAATCTAATTTTCTAACGAGGCGACCATCTTTTCAAATACAGCAACCAAATTTTGAAATACACCAACTAAATTATAAAATGCAGCAGCCTGATTTTTTTAGAAAAAGCCAAGAAAATTTTTCAAAGTACGACAAAATAAAATTTCAATACGACAACCAAATTTTGAAATGTGGCAACAATTTTTTTTTTAATTCGGCTACCAAACTTTGAAATATGGCGAGTTAATTTACAAATACAGCAATCAAATTTTCAAATATGGCAACCAAATTTTCAAATACGGTTTCCAGATTTTACGATACAACAACTAAAATTTCAAATACGGCAATCACATCTTGGAATTCCATCATACGGCGACTAAATTTTAAAATGCACCAACCTAATCTTTAAACACGGCTACTAAATTTTAAAGTACGACAAACAAATTTTTAAATACGACAACCAAAATTTTGAATTCGAGAACGAAATTTTCATATACAGCAATCAAATTTTAAAAGGCATCAACTAGATTTTCAAATACGACAAGCAAATTTTCTTAATGTGCCAAAGAAATTTAAAAATGTGTCTACTAAATTTTTGAATACGGCAACCAAATTTTAAAATACTGCCTTTAAATTCTAAAATATGGCAACCAAATTTTTAAATACGGTAACCAAGTTTTGAAATGCACCAATTAAATTTTGAAACGGGCCATCTAAATTTCAAATACGTTAACCTATTTATAAAATATGGCGACCAAACTTTCAAATACGTCAACCAAATTTTAAAATACAATACCCAAATACAGCAACCAGATCGTAAAATACAGCAACCAAATTTTGAAATACAGCCAATGAATTTCAAAATGTGTCAACTAAATTTTCAAGTACGCTACCAAGTTTTGAAATATAGCAACTGAACTTTAAAATGCGCCAATTAAATTTTCAAAAGCGACAACCAAATTTCGAAATGTGCTAACAGAATTTTTAAATACTGCAACCAAATTTTCAAATATGCACCAACTAAATTTTATAATACGCTAACTAATTTTTAAAATGCACCAACCTAACTTTTAAATGCGGCTACTTACTTACCTAAGTACAGTAAACAAATATCAAAATCCATCCACTAAAGTTTGAATTAAGGCAACCAATTTATTGAATACTGTGACCAAATTTCAAAATATACCAACCAAATTTTAAAACAAAACAATTAAATTTCTAAATACGGCAACCAATTTTAAACTGCGCCAACTAAATTTTGATATGGGCCCACTAAATTTTTAAATACGGCAACTAAATCTTTAAATACAACGACTGAATTTTAAAATGCGTCAATTAAATTTTTAGATACAGCAACCAAATTTTGGAATACAGCCAACTAAATTTCCAAATACAGCAACCAAATTTTAAAATACGGCAAACAAATTCTAGAATACAAGTAAAACATTGCGGAGGCATGAATTTTCAATTGGCAGAAGTGTTTTGGGGCCATATTGGATGAGTATTTGGACATATACTGACCATTAATCCTTATCGATGAATTGTTAAGATAGAGAATTTAGTAATGAATGAATATTAAGTGAAAGCAGTAACCATGCGTTCCCACAGCAATACTCTGACATTATGGAATAGAAGGGTTAACTTGAAAAATGACACGATGAAATTGAAGGATTATTTGGAAGACTCTGAAAGTGGGAATAAGATAACCTTGCGAAGTTGAGTGTATTTACAAAATCAGAACGCTTATCTATACGGGTTTTCGACAGAACCCAGATGTATGATCTTCCGAAACCTTGAGAAGTTAAAAAAAACCCGGAATTACGAAAATATTTTTGCCCTAAAGTATCGGACAAGCGAAGCCCTGGACAGATTACAGATATTTTATCATTAATTGCCTCTGTTAGGGAAATATCTCTAGTTTCCAGGTAGATAAATTGGTTATCAAGGAATCGAGCCCTGCCTATTGCCTAAGCATATTTCCAAAGGGAAAATTATGGATTCCAAAATTTGGAGAGATTAGAATGAAGATTGCTTAGGATAGCTTGATTTCAATATTTGCCAGCCTAGAAGGGGAGAAGTTAATCGTAAACCCTTCAGCCATCGACCCCAGCCACAAGAGGAGCCGGCTATCATATAAGCCATCTATTTTTGAGTAGGCTAAGCAGGGTGCAGACAAGCCCAGAGACACTGCATAGAATACCACGTTCCTTTTCCAACTAGTAACCCAGACCCTTAGAAGAGTATATCCTTAGTGAAGTTACACCAGTAGATATACCAAGAGACATCGAGTGAATCCCCCAAATGACTAATAATTTCGACTTGGGATTTGTTGAAGTTGTACAAAGAGACATACCAAGAGACATCAAGTTGATAAACCGAAAGAGAGACTGATAGTCATTTCATAGTGTCCTCGTCCGCATGAGCGTATAATTTGCCAAGTCGACCTTTAATAATACTGACATAAATCTTGTTGCATATATACACCCAGTGTCAATTGCTCCTTTTCAATTTGTGACGCCTTCAGGGGGGTTGTTCCAGCGCTGAAGAGTCTTTTAGTCGACATCCGCACCCTGTCGGATCTGGAAACAACGTGGGCGAGGTAGGGGTGACTTGAGGCAGAGATACAACGACCAGTCAACTACGGCCTGACCTGTGTTGCATTTCACTAATAAGCGAAGGCTGCGGGGATCGACCCAGGGTGCTTGTTCTCACTACACCGATGGTGGAAGCCTCGTTGTAAAATCATGGCTGTGAATTTGCACAAAAGACAGTCCTTTGACAAAGTAAAGAATTCTAAGGAAGACTGCCCATGCTGGCATTGTTACTAATGGATACACTGGTTCTCGTACGACCACCGAAGTTGAGTGACGTCGAGCCTGGTCAGTACCCAGACGGATGATCGCTTGGGAATATACCAATTGCCGTAAGCGAGAATGGGGAAATGAGTAATGCCACTTCAGGTGCCTGTCGCCTCAAAGTTTATTTTGCATATCACTAGCCGAGACAAGAGAAATTTGTGATATGGGAAGCCTGGTCAATTAAGGCCGATGTCGTAAGGTAACTACCTAATGAGAGAATACCAATTTTACTGAAAAGCCGTAATTGTTCTGTACTTGGCAACTGCTGAGTATAAGGGCAATCACAGAGACGTAGCTCAAAAATAAATTTGAAGAATCAAATGTTTGTATATAAATCCTGAATAAAGGTTAAGTGATCAAATCAAAATCAAATTATTCCACATCAGGGTACTGTACTGGGTACTTCATGGCCTTTCTCAGGGATATGGAAGGGGGTTACTTGATGATGCCCGGTGCTTAATACGTATCCACTAAGATATGTTCTGAGGAAACCTTTTTTGATCCGCCCCTCTCTGAAAATATGTGCACCCTGCCCCATATGTGTATATGAGTGCCAATACGGCATGTGCGTATGCATTATGCACATGCATGCATATATATTCGCATGTACATGTGTGTGTGCGTGCGCGCACGCGCGCGTGTGTGTGTGTGTGCGCGCACGCGCTTGTGTGTGTGTGCGCGCACGTGTGCGTGTGTATCGTTTATGAATATGTATATATATCTTTTTTACATTTACAATGGAATGTTATTCGATAAAAAGTTGTGCTACCGATAAAAGATACGTCTTGGAATCGAGGCTAGCTTCAACTAGATTTGTAAATGGTCATGTTTCATCCATTAGTTATCTCCCATGAGAACTAGATAATTCATGATCTGTTTTCATTAAAACTTTTAATAAGTACTCTGGATATTTTAAATGCATCTGGGAAAGATTGTCGCGCATTTCTGTCGAAATCTGACCAACAACTCACCTAATGCAGCAACACAGGAATATGATAGTCAACATCAAAGTACACACGACGATCACTATAAAAATGATGCCGGTCTTTCGACGGGTTGACTTGACTGGAAAAAAAGAAAAAATATCACAAATTAACGCATGAATTTTGCATTGCATTGATTCATCAAATATTTTTTATTTCACCCGAAAGAAATTTATTACATAGAATTCCCCAAAAGTCACGGAAGGATTTAAAAAATATTTGAATTTGCTAAAATTTAAATTTAAATCTTCCAGCCCTTTCTTGGCTATAAGGACTTCAAGATATCCACATTTTCAATTAAAGAAAGAAGTAGGTTTGATATTAGATTTTAACAAAAAACCTTGGAAGGTATGAGGGAGACAATGAGATGATATAGGCAAAGGGTGAGAGGATGATGATGATGATGATGATGATGATGATGATGATGATGATGATGATGATGATGATGATGATGATGATGATGATGATGATGATGATGAATCAAAACAATTTAGATAAAAACATCGTTAAATCTATCTAGAACACTGGAAAGAGCGCTGTAGTAGTGAGGAGATTTGTTTTGAGGAACTAATTGAAATGTATCAGATGGGATGATATTTGTCTTTTTAATATTTAATGCTTGTTCGTTACTTCCCTCGATGCTGAAGTTGAATGACTTGATTTTTTCACTTTTCCATTTTCAGCCAACTTTCAGCTAAAAATGTTAAGTACACTCGAAAATTCATACAAAGGCTCATAAAATATTAAGTTCCCTATCGATTAATCAATCAAAATAGAATTTGATGCTTTAAAATCAATTAATTATATGAACTTCCCTAAAAAAGAAATATTCATCTAAAACTTGCGCTTCAAACTTATGAACATAATAAATAATTTTGTGTGGATTCTATTTTAGTAAATATATTACTTGAAAATAACAATATTGTATCATTTCTCTGATTATATAATCGATGAATTTATTATTGTAGCTTCTCTTTTCTTTTCCCGATAAATCCACCTACCATAAGTTTTAATATATGATAAAATGTGCCTGACATATTTTTGTTTTCAATTTAATATACAACTTGAATTTTTGGAGCCTTCGTATGGATTTCCGAATGTACTTAATTTTTACCGGTGAAGTTAGCTGAAAAAAATCCGAAAAGATCTGGCCATTTTCAGCTACCAAGAAGAATAACTTTTCGCGATCTTTATACTAGACTATTTTACTACCGAATAAGCCACGATAAAGCAAGTTGATAAATAAATGCAGAAAAACAATCTTCCTTACCGCGTTCGCATCTGGCTCCATGATATTTTCTTGTACAAACGCATGTCGTTTTCTTCAACAGGCTGTGATCAATAAAAGATTCCATACAGTTGCCGTTGTTTTTGCAAGGCAAAGATTCACAGGTTTCTACTTCTGAAGAATAAAAAAATAAATCAATAATTTTATTTTTTTATTGTTATATGAAATATTGTAAACGATTGTAATGAGCTTGAAGGAATGAAGCCCCGGTGTCAAACTAGCAAGGATCACTAACAACTGCAATAGAAACCAGGATTACATACACCATTGAAGGTAGTCTCCTATGCAACTCTTTAACTTTTTGAAATAGTGTTGATACAATGGTTCAGAAAATCAGTATTTCGATCTTAGGATGACTCACGTCTCACTGCCAGTGCAGTTTGAGTATCGCCAATTTTAGAAGTATGAAAACAGAACAGATTTTGCATCGAAATTTGGGCTTGAGCATGGGGCTAGTGGACGATTTTTTTTCGGACTAGCATCCTTATCTGTATTGTTTTTATCTTAACTTTTACGTTAGTCTGCTCTCCGGACTTTCTAAGGTATGTGTCATCCGTAAAGCTCATCCAGAATTCCAGAGAGTATGACAAACTTAAAATCAGAAACTGGCATCTGCTAAGTTCGTCTCAGATTCATGAGTTTCATGTTTGAACGGGATTAACAATATCTTGTGGGTAGTGTGAACGTGGAACATTACAGATTTTCCAATTTTTTTTTCCAATAGGCTCGCTCATATGCTTGGGCCAGGAAAAAGAATGCTGGAAAGCGGATGGTATTGAAAGTACGTAAGAAATATAATTACTTATACGTACTAAATGGGGTTGCACTCAAAGAAGTTGATAACTAAAATAACCAGGAAGTTTGTGTACCGAACCCCCTCCTCCCCACGAAACACGTTAGTGACTATTATAAGAAAGCTAATCAGCATGTTGGTATAATTAAGAAAGGCCTCACTGCATCAAGCTCTACTCAAATAGAGAAGTTAAACACTAGAATGATATGTAATTGACTGGAATATTGTGCTCCTGCTTGGAACCCATATCATAAACGAGATATTGATACATTGAAATCAGTTCAGGGAAGATGTCTGAAACTTGTTATTCTGGAGTTATTCTTCCTTTGCTCGGATTTTTTACCTGGATGGTTAATGGAGATATAGTGGATCATCGATGGGTCTTACAAGCTAGAGGTGAGTTATTATAAATTACCCAAGTAAAATGATTGAGAATTCTTTTTCAAAACAGACGAACAAAATTACTAGATTCCCGTCCCCATGTCCTCCGACACCGTCAATACAAGTGGAAAGATTATTTTTTAAATACTTACTTAACGACATCCCTGTCCCCGTCTTGTAAGGGGGCCATGTGCAGTGATACAAGCCGTTGTCTGTTTTCTGTGCTGGATTAATGTGGAGAATGTCTCCTTCGGTGTGAAATCTGCACAAAGAAAGATACGGTTATCATCTCCGGAACAATGAATTTATCGCATGTTTATACGTTCTTAAAGATTATAGGCGTTAGTTTTCAGTGCAGACTTACTAAAAAAAGCCAATGAATTTTATTAAGAGACAAGTTTCAACTAATCAAAAATTAACATTTGCAGCGATTGGAGCAGTATCTGATTATTGGATTATTCATATTCATGTGTTCAGTTTTCTGCCGTTTTTCTCTATTTGCTCGCTGTATTTCTTAATTTTCACTCTGTATTTTTATTTGCTCTCGTGGTTTTTAATTTTCTTGAAGTAGTTTTTGATTTACTTGCAGTAGTCTTTAATTTGCATGCCGTACTGTTTGAGTTGCATACTTTATTTTTTAAACGGCAGGCCCGAATTTTCTACTTGCTCTGGAAAAGGTACAGATCAGTGATTCTGACGTAAATATATTGAGGGGCAATTTTGAATCTTGGTATGAAGAGCAAAAATTGTGCTGTGGCTAAAATCTGAGTAGTGTTTGATTACACAATACAATCAATCGTTAATTTCACATTCAAAAATAAAATAAATTGCAATCGAAGGAGAATCTGCCAACAGTGCAACAGACGGTTGACGAATATCTAAACAAATAAGTACCGGGTCTAGTTGGTTACTCAATAGAAACCGCTACGTGACTCACGTATTTGGCTGCAAAACGTATTGGGATGATCAATAAAAACATTGAAAAGTGGTGACCAATAAAAAAAGTTATTTATTTCGCTTTGTGTATGGCGGTGATCATTAAAAAAAAGTCCTAAATATCAAGAAACACGTGAGAACACTGCCAGATACCAACCAACGGACCAATTTTGCTTTTCACTAGTTCATCATTCATCGCTCCAGAAGTTACTCCACAGGGGGTGACGCAAGCCATCAAACAATAAAAAAGGGAGAGCCATCTGGACCAAATAACATCACTATCAACCTACTCAGAAAAATTGGTAAAGCCATCACTGGGGAAACTAGCCCATGTATTCAACTTTTGCCTCAAACTGAGTAAAGCCGAAAAGAATAGGAGCATTGCAACCATAATACTGCTATCTAAGAAAAGGAATGGAAAGATCTATACAACTACAGGCCGATAAGTCTTTGCATCTATAATTTTTTTACTAAGTAATAACTAACCGAATCACCAAAACGTTAGATAAAAACCAACAGTTGGAACAGGCTGGCTACCATCGATCATATCAATTTGGTGATCAACTCAAAGAGAAAGCAGCAGAAAACAGACTGACACTTGTTGTAGCATTTGTTGACTTCAAGAAGTCTTTCAACTAAGTGGGAATCGCCCGAGTTATTGATGGCAGAAGAAACTCTTCACAGCCTACCTCGAGATGATCTTCCGGAATTGGACTAATAAAGGAATCAGAATAGACGGCAAATACCTAAGTAACCTAAGATTTCCTGACGGCATCGTCTTTTTTGCTTAGAACCTCCATGATCTCCGAATAATGCTAGACGATCTGAATCGAGAAAGCTAGAAAATGAAACAAATGTCATGTGCAAAGGAGAGATTCTGGACAAAAACACCACCAGAGGAAATTAAGATCAACCCACACCGTAAGTTGAAAAAAAAGGGGACCTGGAAGGGTGAGAGAAGAAGGGAAAAGGAAGGAAGAAAGAGAGATCTTCAAGGTGGATCTGTATGTAAGTCAGAACAAAAACGTCCTTTGCGTATGTAACGTCAGTTTTAAAAATGTTTGACCAGACGTAGGGTATACATTTTCCTTTCTATGCATTAAAACACGGAAGAAATAATAATAATAATAATAATAATAATAATAATAATAATAATAATAATAGAAGATAACACTACCAAACCCTTGGATCAAGAACAAGTCACCTACTTCCTACAGCATATTAAAACAAACGACGTAACGGAGCTCAACAACCTAATCTACGCTGAGGCAAAAATGGTAACAACACAAGGATACAGCTCGAATAACAGGAACAAAAAGCCCATTAGGGGAATAAAATTAGAAAAATATATTTTCGTCCACAGTGAGATGACTACTGGAAAATGCATCATACGTGAAAAGACCACTGGACAAATAGAAGATAAGACAAAAAAGATTGTTTGCAGTAGCAGAGGAAATTCGCCAAAAGAGACTAACCAAAGAAGCATCACTAAAAAGATATTGACAAAGGACTGTCCAGTACACACGGAACCGCTCATTCTAAACAAAAAACGAAGGAAAGTTTTATCGGGACCTAAACGGAGAGAGTAAATAGAGCATAAAGCTGGATGCCACAGAGGCAAAGAACTTCTGGAACAGCATAAGGGGACACCCGAAAAGACACAACAAAGACACAACGGAATGGTTAGATAGCATAAGAAGAGAACTTCAAGACATAAACGACGGAGAACAAACAGAATTGAATGAAACCACAATGAAACATACCTTCAAAAAATAGCCGACTAAAAAGCATTAGGACGTAATGGGATCCACGGATATTGGTTCAAGAAATTTACCACATTACACAACTGGCTCATGTGCATCGAGGCAAGGTCTCAGGATGGATGACCAGAGGCAGACCAACACTCATTCAAAAGGTCACTGAGAAAGGGGACCAGGCAAGCATTTATTGACCAATCACGGGCCTAGCACTTATGTGGAAAATGGACGAAGGAAGAAATCCAATCAATAGACGGCAAACAAATAGATTGTACATAAAGAGAAAAAAGGCAGCAGAGGACTCATCAGTATAGAAGACTGTGTCCAAAAGGCCAAAACATGACTAAAAAAGTATGTGTTAGTTAATAGTGGAGACTTTGTAAAGAGCGCCCGAAGTGGAACAATGAACAACAGAAACGTAGAACAAAGGAGCAGCACAGCAAACAAGGAAAGAAAAAATGGGAACAGAAAAAAACTGTATGGAGAATTCAAAAGACAGATACCGGATGCTGCAGACATGGCTATGCAAAGGGGGCCTTGGGAGAGAAACAGAATCACTCATCGTGGTAGCCCAAAACAAATGTATCAGGACAAACTTTATCAAACCAAAAATTGATAGAAAAAAATTGACAGAAAATGCCATCTCTGCGGGGAAAAGGATGAGACCGTAAAGAACATAATCAGTGAATGCAGTCAACTAGCCAACACAGAGTATAAACACAGAAACGATAGGGTAGCAACAATGATACACTGGGAACTGAGCAAATCCATTTAGAGGAAATTACACAAATATAAGTTCTAAGTAATATAATAAACGCTGCTGTATGCAAAGCACGAAATGCTATCGGGTATAAAATAATGAAACTATAACAAATAAGAAAATACAACCGAAGTGGAAAAAAAAGATAAAGAAAGTGACAGATTATCCAGGGGAAGATTTATCTATAATTGATGAGTTCTCTAAAAGAGTGAACATTAAAACAAAAAATGCAGAGAAGTCAAGAGTGAAAGTAAAAGACTCAACTCCAATTAGAGAAATAATCAAACAGAAGATAGAAGTTAAAGTCCAAAGTGTGAGATGGTTTGAGAACAGAATCAAATTTTACTGCCAAAACCTGATGTTTAGTACAGATGCAAAGGAATACTACAGAGAGATGAGCAGACAGCCAGTTCAGATTAGAGAACAATGATGATGTAGACAGATTCTGAGCAAACATTAAGAGTAATGGTACAACGTTCAAAGCAAATGCCAAGTGGCTTGGGAGAGAAGATGAAAGAATGAAAGAATGAAACCTTACAGGGATGGAGCAATATTGCAGTGGAAGTGCATGATGCTCCGTGGAAGGCACACAAATGGAATTTCCGAGGAATCCCCGATTTCTGGCTAGAAACAATCTCATCTGACAATGTGAATTAAATGAAATCTCTATCCAACTGGAGACCGTGCGTGGTTAAGCAATGGCACCACTTATCTCCTGCCCAAAAGCTGTGAATCAAAAGATATCCTCTCAGATATGGATAAAATCAAACAAAAAAGAAAAAAGTACCGATAAATATCTAAGAAATAATGGAAGCGATGAAATGCAACAAAAGGATAATAAACGAGTACAACAAAAGGTTCAAGCCAATCTAAAAAATGAGTTGAACTCAAAGAACCACATCCAGGCGATCAACACCTTTTGCAAATACGTGTAGTACATACCTACTCTAACAAGCAATGAACACCTTTCACCAATACATGTGGTGCATACCTACTGTAACAAGCCATCAACACCTTTTGCCAATACATGAAATGAATAACTACTCTAACTAGCCATCAACACCTTTTGCCAATGTGTGTAGTGCATACCTACTGTAACAAGTCATCAACAACTTTCACCAATACATGTAGTGCATACCAACTCTAACAAGCCATCAACACCCTTTTCCCAATACGTGTAGTGCATACCGACTCTAACAAGCAATCAACACCTTCCACCAATACGTGAAGTGCATACCTACTCTAAAAAGCCATTAACACATTTTGCCAATACGTGTAGTGCATACCTACTCTAACAAGCCATCAACCCCTTTTGCCAATATATGTAGTGCATACCTACTCAAACAAGCAATCAACACCTTTCACTAATACGTGAATTGCGTACCTACTCTAAAAAGCCATCAACACATTTTACCAATACGTGAAGTGCATACCTACTGTAACAAGCCATCAACACTTTTTGCCAATACGTGAAGTGCATACCTACTCTAAAAAGCCATCAACACCTTTTGCCAATAAGTGTAGTACATACCTACTCTAACGAGCCATCAACACTTTTTGCCAATCCATGAAGTGCATACCTACTCTAACAAGCAATCAACACCTTTCACCAATACGTGCAGTGCATACCTACTCTAAAAAGCAATCAACACATTTTGCCAATACGTGAAGTGCATACCTACTCTAAAAAGCCATCAACATATTTTGCCAATACGTGAAGTGCATACCTACTCTAACAAGCCATCAACACCTTTTGCCAATACGTTTGTGCATACCTACTCTAACAAACAATCAAAACCTTTCACCAATACATGCAGTGCATACCTACGCTAAAAAGCCATCAACACATTTTGCCAATACGGGTAGTGCATACTTACTCTAACAAGCCATCAACACCTTTTCCATATCCGTGTAGTGCATACTTACTCTAAAAAGCCATCAACACCTTTTGCCAATGTGTGGAGTGTATACCTACTCTAACAAGCCATCAACCCCTTTTGCCAATGCATGTAGTGCATAACTACTTTGACAAGCCATCAAAACTTACGTGAAGTGCATACCTACTCTAACAAGCAATCAACACCTTTCACCAATACGTGAAGTGCATACTTACTTTAAAAAGCCATCGACACCTTTTGCCAATACTTGTAGTGCATACCTACTCTAAAAAGCCATCAACACATTTTGCCAATGCGTGTATTGCATACCTACTCTAACAAGCGATCAACACCTTTCACTTATACGTGCAGTGCATACCCACTCTAAAAAGCCATCAACACATTTTGCCAATATGTGAAGTGCATACCTACTCTAACAAGCCATCAACACCTTTCACCAATCCGTGTAGTGCATACGTACTTTAACAAGCCATCAACACCTTTTGCCAATACGTTTGTGCATACCTACTCTAACAAGCCATCAACACCTTTCACCAATACGTGCAGTGCATACCTAGTCTAAAAAGCCATCAACACATTTTGCCAATACGTATCGTGCATACTTACTCTAACAAGCAATCAACACCTTTTCCCAATAAGAGTAGAACATACTTACTCTAAAAAGCCAACAACACTTTTTGCCAATGTGTGAAGTGCATACCTACTCTAACCAACCATAAACACCTTCCACCAATGCATGTAGTGCATACCTACTCTAACAAGCCATCAACACCTTTCACCAATACGTGCAGTGCATAAATACTCTAAAAAGCCATCAACACATTCTGCCAATACATGTAGTGCATACCTACTCCAACTAGCCATAAACACCTTTCACAAATGCATGTAG
The DNA here is from genome assembly GCA_963457665.1 of Thysanoteuthis rhombus. Classification (NCBI taxonomy): domain Eukaryota; kingdom Metazoa; phylum Mollusca; class Cephalopoda; order Oegopsida; family Thysanoteuthidae; genus Thysanoteuthis; species Thysanoteuthis major. Next base: position 45,564,234 of record OY735219.1, on the reverse strand, counting down.
GGCATACCTACTCTAACAAGCCATCAACACATTTTGCCAATACGTTAAATGCATACCTATTTTAACAAGCCATCAACACCTTTTGCCAATACGTGTAGGGCAAACCTACTCTAAAAAGCCATCAAAACATCTTGCCAATAAGTGTAGTGCATACCTACTCTAACTAACCATCAACACGTTTTGCCAATCCGTATAGTGTATACCTACTCTGACCAGCAATCAATACCTTTCACCAATACGTGCAATGCATAACTACTCTAACAAGCCATCAATACATTTTGCCAATACGTGGAGTGCATACCTACTCTAACAAGCCATCAACACCTTTTGCCAATCCGAATAGTGCATACCTATTCTAACAAGCAATCGACACCTTTCACCAATACACGCAGTGCATACCTAGTCTGAGAAGCCATCAACACTTTTCATCAATACGTGGAGTGCATACCTACTCTAACAAGCCATCAACACCTTTTGCCAATCCGAATAGTGCATACCTATTCTAACAAGCAATCAACACCTTTCACCAATATGTGCAGTGCATACCTAGTCTGGAAAGCCATCAACACCTTTCACCAATACGTGAAGTGCATACCTACTCTAACAAGCCATCAACACCTTTTGCCAATGCATGTAGTGCATACTTACTCTAACAAGCAATCAACACCTTCCACCAATACATGCAATGCATACCTACTCTAAAAAGCCATCAACACTTTTTGCCAATACGTGAAGTGCATACCTACTCTAACAAGCCATCAACACCTTTCGCCAATACGTGTAGTGCATACCTACTCTGAAAAGCATTCAACACCTTTCACCAATACATGCAGTGCATACATACTCTAAAAAGCCATCAAGACGCTTTTGCCGATACATGTAGTGCATACTTACTCTGAAAAGCCATCAACACCTTTCACTAATACGTGTAGCGCATACCTACTCTAACAAGCAATCAACACATTTCACCAATGTGTGAAGTGCGTACCTGCTCTAAAAAGCCATCAACACCTTTTGCCAATACTTATCGTCCATACCTACTCTAACCAACCATAAAAACCTTTCACCAATGTGTGTAGTGCATAACTACTCTGACAAGCCATCAAAGTTTTTTCACAATACGTGAAGTGCATACCTAATCTAACAAGCCATCAACACCTTTTGCCAATACGTGAAGTGCATACCTACTCTAACAATCCATCAACACCTTTTGCCAATACGTGTAGGGCATACTTACTCTAAAAAGCCATACACACCATTTGCCATTACGAGTACTGCATACCTACTCTAACAATCCATCAACACCTTTAGCCAATAAGTTTAGTACATACCTACTCTAACGATCCATCAACACCTTTTGCCAATACGTGTATTGCATACCTATTCTAACAAGCCATCAACACCCTTTTGCCAATAGGTGTAGTACACACCTACTCTAACAAGCCATCAACACCTTTTCGCCAATACGTGTAGTGCATGCCTACTCTAACAAGCGATCAATACCTTTTGCCTATACGTGTATTACATACTCACACTAACAAACCATTAACATATTTTCGTAAAACATGTAGTAAATTCCTACTCTAACAAGCCATCAATACCTTTTGCCAATACGTGTAGGGCATACCTATTCTAACTAGACATCAACGTCTTTTGCCAATACTTGTAGTACATACTTACTCTAACAAGCCATCAACACTTTTTGCAAATACGTGTAGTGCATACCTACTGTAACAATCCATCAACTCTTTTTTGCCAATATGTGTAGTACATACCTACTCCAACAAACCATCAACACCTTTTGCCAATACGTGTAGTGCATACTTACTCTAACAATCCATCAACACTTTTAGCCAATACGTGTCTTACATACCTACTCTAAAAAGCCATCAACACTTTTTGCCAATACGTGTAGTGCATACCTACTCTAACAATCCATCAACACCCTTTTGCCAATACATGTAGTATATACTTACTTTAACAAGCCATCAACACTTTTTGCCAATACGTGTAGTACATACCTACTCTAACAATCCATCAACACCTTTAGCCAATACGCGTAGTACATACCTACTCTAACAAGCCATCAACACTTTTTGCCAATACGTGAAGTGCATACCTACTCTAACAAGCATTCAACACCTTTCACCAATACGTGCAGTGCATACCTACTCTTAAAAGCCATCAACACCTTTTGGCCAATACATGTAGTGCAAACTTACTATAACAAGCCATCAACACCTTTCACCAATACGTGTAGAGCATACCTACTCTAACAAGCCATCAACACCTTTCACCCATGCTTGCAGTGCATACTACTCTAACAATCCATCAACACCTTTTGCCAATACGTGTAGTGCATACCTATTCTAACAAGCCATCAACACCCTTTTGCCAATACGTGTAGTACATACCTACTGTAACAAGCCATCAACACCCTTTTGCCAATACATGTAGTGCATACCTTCTCTAACAAGCCATCAACGCCTTTTACCAATACATGAAGTGCATACCTACTCTTACATGTCATCAACACCGTTTGCCAATACGTGTAGTACATACCTACTCTAACAAGCCATCAACACCTTTTGCCATTACGTGAAGTGCATACTTACTCTACCAAGCCATCAACACCTTTTACCAATACGTGTAAAACATACCTTTTTTAACAAACCATCAACATCTTTTGCCAATACGTGCATTACATACCCTTCAACAAGCCATCAATACCCATTCCCAATATGTGTAGTACATACCTACTCTAACAAACCATCAGCACCTTTTGCCAATGCTTGTAGTACATACTTACTCTAACAAGCCATCAACACTTTTTGTCAATAAGTGTAGTCCGTACCTACTCTAACAAACCATCAAAACCATTTGCCATTACGTGTAGTACATACCTTCTCTAACAAACCATGAACACCTTTTGTAAATACGTGTAGTGCATACCTACTCTAACAAGCCATTGACACTTTTTGCCAATCTGTGTAGTGCCTACTCAGTCTAACAAGCCATCGACACCTTTTGCCAATACGTGTGGTGCATACCTACTCTAACAAGCCTTCAACACCTTTTGTCAATACGTGTAGTGCATACCTACTTTGAAAACCTATCAACACCTTTTGCCAATACGTTTAGTGCATATCTACTCTAACAAGCCATCAACACCTTTCACCATTACGTATAGTGCATTCCTACTCTTACAAGCCATCAATACCTTTTGTCAATACATGTAGTGCATACTTACCCTAAGAAGCCATCAACACCTTTTGCCAATCCGTGTAGTGTATACCTACTCCAACAAGCAATCAACACCTTTTACCAATACGTGCAATGCATACCTACTCTAAGAAGCAATCAACACATTTTGCCAATACGTGAAGTGCATACCTACTCTAACAAGCCATTAACACATTTTGCTAATATGTGTAGTACATACCTACTCAAACAAACCATCAACACCTTTTGTCAATACGTGTATTATTAACCTATTCTAACAAGCCATGAACACTTTTTGCCAATACTTGTAGTGCATACTCACTCTAACAACATCAACACCTTTTGTTAATACGTGTAGTGCATACTTAATCTAACCAGCCATCAACACATTTTGCCAATACATGTAGTGCATACCTACTCTAAGAAGCCATCAATACATTTTGTCAATACGTGTAGTACATACCTACTCTAACAAGCCATCAACACATTTTGCCAATAGTTGTAGTGCATACTCACTCTAACAAGCCATCAACACCTTTTGCCAATACGTGTAGTGCATACCTACTCTAACAAGCCATCAACAGATTTTTTCAATACGTGTAGTACATTCCTACTCTAACAAGCCATCAACACATTTTGCCAATACGTGTAGTGCATACCTATTCTTAAAAGCCATCAAAACCTTTTGCCAATACCCGTCGTGTATACCTACTCTAACAAGCCGTCAACACCTCTTGTCAATATGTGTAGTGCATACGTACTTTACCAAGCCATCAACGCCTTTTGCCAATACGTGTAGTACATACCTACTCTAAGAAGCCATCAACACATTTGTCAATACATGTGGTACATACCCACTCTAACAAGTCATCAACACATTTTGCCAATACGTGTAGTGCATACCTACTCTAAAAAGCCATCAACACCTTTTGCTGATACGTGTCGTACATACCCACTCTAACAAGCCATCAACACTTTTTGCCAATACGTGTTCTACATACCCTTTAACAAGCCATCAACACCCATTCCCAATACATGTAGTACATACCCACTCTCAAAAACCATCAACACTTTTGTCAATACGCGTAGTGCGTACCTAATATAACAAGCCATCAAGACTTTTTGCCAATACGTGTGGTAAATACATACTCTAACAAGCTATCAACACCTTTTGTCAATACGTCGAATGCATACTTACTCTAAGAAGCCATCAACACATTTTGCCAATACGTGTAGTACATACCCATTCTCACAAACCATCAACGCCTTTTGTCAATGCCTGTATTACATACTTACTCTAACTAACCATCAACACTTTTGTCAATATGTGTAGTGCGTACCTAATATAACAAGCCATCAACACTTTTTGCCAATACGTGTAGTACATACCCACTCTCACGAACCATCAACGCCTTTTGCCAATGCCTGTAGTACATACTTACTCTAACTAGCCATCAACACATTTTGTCAATACGTGTAGTACATAACTACTCTAACAAGCCATCAACACCTTTTGTCAATACGTGGAATGCATACTTACTCTAACAAGCCATCAACACATTTTGCCAATACGTGTAGTACATACCCACTCTCACGAACCATCAACGCCTTTTGCCAATGCCTGTAGTACATACTTACTCTAACTAGCCATCAACACTTTTGTCAATACGTGTAGTGCTTACATACTCTAACAAGCCATCAACACATTTCACCAATACGTGTACTGCATACCTACTCTAACAAGCCATCAACACCTTTTGTCAATACGTGGAGTGCATACTTACTTTAATAAGCCATCAACACCTTTTGCCAATCCATGTAGTACATACCTACTCTAACAAGCACTCAACATTTTTCACCAATACGTGCAGTGCATACCCACTCTGAAAAACCAATCAATACATTTTGCCAATACGTGAAGTGCATACCTACTTAACAAGCCATGAACACTTTTTGCCAATACTTGTAGTGCATACCTACTGTAACAAGCCATAAACACCTTTTGCCAATACGTGTATTACAAACTCACTCTAACAAACCATTAACACATTTTGCTAATATGTGTAGTACACACCTACTCCAACAAGCCATCAACACCTTTTGTCAATACGTGTAGTGCATACCTACTCTAACAAGCCATCAACACTTTTCACCGATACGTGTGGTGCATACCTACTGTAACAAGCCATCAACACCTTTTGTTAATACGTCTAATGCATACCTATTCTAACAAGCCATCAACACATTTTGCCAATACGTGTAGTACATGCCTACTCTAACAAGCCATCAACACATTTTGCCGATATGTGTAGTGCATACCTACTCTAACAAGCCATCAACACATTTTTTCAATACGTGTAGTACATTCCTACTTTAACAAGCCATCAACACATTTTGCCAATACGTGTAGTGCATACCTACTCTAAAAAGCCATCAACACTTCTTGCTAAAACGTATGGTGCAAACCTACTCTAACAAGCCATCAACACCTTTTACCAATACGTGTAGTGCATACCTACTTTAAAAAGCCATCAACGCCTTTTGCCAATACGTGTCGTACATACCTACTCTAAGAAGCCATCAACACATTTCGTCAATACGTGTGGTACACACCTACTCTAACCAGCCGTCAACACCTTTTGTCAATATGTGTAGTGCATACCTACTCTAACAAGCCATCAACACCTTTTGCCAATACTTGTAGTACATACCTACTCTAGCAAGCCATCAACACCTTTTGCCAATACGTGTAGTGCATACCGACTCTTACAAGCCATCAACACCTTTTGCCAATACATGTAGTACATACCTACTCTAACATGCCTTCAACAACTTTTGCCAATACTTGTAGTGCATACCTACTCTAACAGGCCAAAAACACCTTTTGCCAATACGTCTAGTACATACCTACTTTAACAAGCCATCAACACCTTTTGCCAGTATGTTTCTTGCATACGTACTCTAACAAGCCATCAACACCTTTTGCCGATAAGTGTATTACATACTCACTCTAACAAGCCATTAACACATTTTGCCAATACGTGTAGTACATACCTACTCTAACAAGCCATCAATACCTTTTGCCAGTACGTGTAGTGCATACCTACTTAACAAGCCATGAACACTTTTTGCCAATACTTGTAGTGCATACCTACTCTAACAAGCCATAAACACCTTTTGCCAATACGTGTATTACAAACTCACTCTAACAAGCCATTAACACATTTTGCTAATATGTGTAGTACCCACCTACTCCAACAAGCCATCAACACCTTTTGTCAATTTGTGTAGTGCGTACTCACTTTAACAAGCCATCAACACCTTTTGTTAATACGTGTGGTGCATACCTACTTTAACAAGCCATCAACGCATTTTGCCAATACGTGTAGTGCATACTTACTCTAACAAGCCATCAACAATTTTCACCGATACGTGTGGTTCATACCTACTGTAACAAGCCATCAACACCTTTTGTTAATACGTCTAATGCATACCTATTCTAACAAGCCATCAACACATTTTGCCAATACGTGTAGTACATGACTACTCTAACAAGCCATCAACACATTTTGCCAATATGTGTAGTGCATACCTACTCTAACAAGCCATCAACACATTTTTTCAATACGTGTAGTACATTCCTACTCTAACAAGCCATCAACACATTTTGCCAATACGTGTAGTGCATACCAACTCTAAAAAGCAATCAACACTTTTTGCTAATACGTATGGTGCAAACCTACTCTAACAAGCCATCAACACCTTTTGCCGATAAGTGTATTACATACTCACTCTAACAAGCCATTAACACATTTTGCCAACACGTGTAGTACATACCTACTCTAACAAGCCATCAATACCTTTTGCCAGTACGTGTAGTGCATACCTACGCTAACAAGCCATCAACACCTTTTGCCAATTCGTGTCGTGCATACCTACTCTAACAAGCCATCAAAATCTTATGCCAATACGTGTTGTACAAACCTACTCTAACAAGCCATCAACACATTTTGCCAAAATGTGAAATGCATACCTACTCTAAAAAGCCATCAACACCTTTTTCCAATACCTGTCGTGTATACCTACTCTAACAAGCCATCAACATGTTTTGCCTATACGTGTAGTACATACCAACTCTGACAATCCCTCAACACTTTTTCCCAATACGTGTAGTGCATACCTACTCTAACAAGCCATCAACACTTTTTGCCAATACGTGTAGTATGTACATACTCTAACAAGCCATCAAAATCTTTCACCAATACGTGTAGTGCACACATATTCTAACAAGCCATCAACACCTTTGCCCATACGTGTAGTGAATACTTACTCTAACAAGCCATCAACGCCTTTTGCCAATACGTGTTATACAAACCTACTCTAACAAGCCATCAACGCCTTTTGCCAATACGTGTTGTACATACCGACTGTAACAAGCTATCAACACATTTTGTCAATACGTGTAGTACATACCTACTCAAACAAGCCATCAACACATTTTGCCAATACGTGTAGTGCATACCTACTCTAACAAGCCATCAACACCTTTTGCTGATACATGTATTGCATACCTACTCTAACAAGCCATCAATACCTTTTGGCAATCTGTGTAGTGCATACTTACTCTATCAACCCATCAACACATTTTGTCAATACGCGTAGTACATACCTACTCTTACAAGCCATCAACACTTTTTGCCAATACGTGTAGTGCATACTTACTCTAACAAGCCATCAACACCCTTTGCCAAAACGTGAAATGCATACCTCCTCTAACAAGCCATCAACACATTTTTTCAATACGTGTAGTACATTCCTACTTTAACAAGCCATCAACACATTTTGCCAATACGTGTAGTACATACCAACTCTGACAATCCATCAACACCTTTTGCCAATACATGTCGTGTATACCTACTCTAACAAGCCATCAACATGTTTTGCCAATACGTGTAGTGCATACATACTCTAACAAGCCATCAACACTTTTTGCCAATATGTGTAGTACATACCTAATCTAACAAGCCATCAAAATCTTTCACCAATACGTGTAGTGCATACATACTCTAACAAGCCATCAACACTTTTTGCCAATACGTGTAGTGCATACCTACTCTAACAAGCCATCAACGCCTCTTGTCAATATGTGAGGTGCATTCCTACTCTAACAAGCCGTCAACACTTTTTGCCAAGATTTCGAAGTGCATGCCTACTCTAACAAGCCATCAAATCTTTTGCCATACCCGTAGTACATACGTACTCTAACATTATAAACTGGAACATAACTGACATACGCAGAATTGACGCCAAAACAAAGAAATGTTCTTCACCAGCAGAATGCCCACCCCAAAAGCAGATGTAGAGTGGATCTACCTTCAGCAAGATAGTAGAAGTATAGGACTGTCATATAAAACTGCAACCATGGGCCTTTACGCTTTTCTGTTGGCAATTTACGACTGGATGTTGACTCGATGAAAGAGCAAAAAAAGCTTCACCTAGTTGTGAGAGAATCCAAGGCATTTTGAGATGAATTAAACATGACCGACATAAACTAAAAAAAAAAACTCACCCAAGCTTCAACGAAGGTTGCAAAAATGTAAAAACCATAGCCAGACGACAAGGAATCTCAATGTTGAAAAAAAACACTTGGAACTGGAACTCATGCCCGGCCAACATCCATTCTGCACCCAAGATGCTGATGTAGATAATACCAAAACCCATCAGTGGCTATGAAGTTCAGGGTTAAAAGCTGAAACACAGAGTTGCTGCCCAAGACCAAGTTCTTCCAATCAGTAAATACCTAGAACATGTTATTAAAAACGGTGCTAACCCCAACTGCAGGTTCTGTGATAGACTATTGACAAAATCATATCTGGATGTTCAGTTTTAGCACTGATTGGATACAGAATTGAACACGGTTGTACATCCAATGGATATTGGTATGAACGCTACCCAGAATCTGTAACTGAAACTCAGGATGTGGCAACATAAAGGGATTTCTCAGTACACACGGATCGAACCATCAAAGCCAACCACCTAGACATAATAACTAAGGATATGAACGAAAAGGGAGGTCGATTAATAGACATGGCCATTCCACCAGACAAAAACATATCTGTGAAAGAGTTTGAAAAATTGTTTAAGTACAAAGCGTTGTCCTATTGCACGGAGAGGAACGGGTCGGGCTTGTCCTGACGCCTTCGCAACACTAGTTGCAGGGACTGGAGCAATCTTTTATGGGTGCTCAATCCTTATCACGATCCTTAAACACGATCTTGTGTCACATCTTGCTCTGATGGGGCGCAATCAAATAGGATACCAGGAGACCCAGGTATCTATGAGGTACAAAAAATATCCTCATATCCTTCACAAAGCACTGTTCATGTACATGGTCTTCCATACAACTATGTACTGTTTCTTGTGTAGCCTCTTGTACTGTCTGTACCTTTGTATATATATATATATATATATATATATATATTCAAAATGTACCTTAAGTTTCTCGTCAAAGCTCAGTGTGCAATGAGTACTACCTGACATCATCATCATCATCATCATCATCATCATCATAATAATGATAATACTAATAATAATAATAATAATAATAATAATAATAATAATAATAACAACAACAACAACAACAGGTGGCAATTGTTATAATAATATCATCATCATCATCACTGGATAGAAACAATGGTGTACCTAATGATTCTCATTAGGGGTGCAGGCGGAAAATGTGGATCCATTAGGAAAAGGTGAAGAAATTAGGCAATTTAATCCATTTCAAAAAGGAAGAAATCGGCTGATCGAAACATCATTGGGAGACGTGTAGGGCAAAATCACAAACACATTAATAACACACATACAACACAGCATTCACAAATACGCCTTCAATGTTGCCAGGTATTTGTTATTTATAGCTATAACTGTCTTCAAAATGGCAAATAAGTGGCTCAATATTTCCATTCCCAGCAAACCTCATAGCTAAAAATGTTATATACGTATGAATACTCATTTAAAGCACATTTATCTAATCAAATAACTATGTGCTGGGACAACAAATTTTCACTAGAATTGAATATTTACTTTTATGAAACTTAGATTCAATCGGCCATCGTAATTTTTTAAATTCTTTTATCGGCCAAATTGGGAAAAACAGCCAGATGTAGTCGAAAAATGGCCAATTTGGAAAACCCGGCCCTAAAGTGAGTACGAGTTATCTGTAACCGCGGTGTCTGTGACTCAAGGACTCCCCGTATATCATAAATTATTTTATGTTCTCTATTGTATGGTTGTAACGTTTTTTCAAGTGTTTGAGTGACTTTTTAGCCCCCCCCCCGCCAAAAAAAATCCTTCAAGAACGCAACTCCACTTATAAAGTAGTCAATGGGAAAATAGATTTTGCGTTAAGAAATTCCGCGATACGATCAATTTTTCAGACGCATTCCTTTCATAACGCAGGAGATGCCTGTATTTTAATATCGATAAAAAGATTTGTAGCACTAACCTCGTGCTGATATCAACTGGTAAAAAGGGTATTTTCCATTGTTTTTTTATACACAGACAGTGGATTTTTGCACAGTTTAGCTAAATTATGATGAAATTAGATCTTTTTGATGATTTCATCCTTTAGGGGTAAAATCTTCATTTTCCGTCAATTTTTGACGTGCAGATTTCGTTGTAGAAAATTCAATTACTCATCACTATGGCATCGGAATTTTTATTTTGCCAGTAAAAAGCATTGACTTCTAAACGGCCAAAATCGACACAGCAATTAATAGAAATATGTTTTCCTTTTTTCGACAAAAAATTGCTTTTTCCTTTCAAGCAAAACAAGAAAAAAAATTTACTTTTTAAATGCATTTTTAAAATAGGGTGTCGGATATTTTTTCAAAAGTTGTGCGTGCATTCCTAAAATTTACATATTTATAAATTTAAACATCATACCATAGATTAGATGCAATTAAAGGTTATTTATATGTTTTAAGATTTGCCAATTGAAAAACAACTGATATTCAAAAGCCATCCAAGTGAAGAAAAGGGCTCGGAAAAGCTCAAAAAGCCAGTCTGAAATTATGAAGCCAACATGGTTGTAAAAAAAAAAAACAAATTCATGAATTTTGGCTGTAAAAAGGGCCAATCTGGCAATCTTGACCGGAAGCTTGCAAACTGTGGGTCGAAAATAGTTTTTAAAAATTGTGCTTCGACACAACAATCGAAATAGAAAACGCAGAGTTAAATGAAGTGGACCACTACATCTAAAAAAGCTAATCTCATTGGAATCTTCGAAAGAGGAAGAAATCAAGCGAAAGTTGGCAAGCTTTCGTAGAGCAAGCTCAACCTTCAAAGAATTAGTTCTTTAGAGAAAGGTCTAAAAACGATGTATCCTCCCGATAATCAACTATGGAGCTGAAACAGGGAACCTAACCAAAAGATTGTCCCTCAAACTGAGAGCCATGTAACGCACATAGACCGTGTCGTCGTTGGCCAAATCCAGTAATGTCTTACCTGCTCCTAGTTTTGTTGGAAGACCCAATGACCTTACCGTATGGAGTTATCCATACCAGGCCTAAGTCTTTCTTAGGGATGTTCCAGCCATAACATTTCAGCTTGGCATCTCCACCTTGCAGTATTTTCAACGTTGATTTTTTGTCACCTGAAAGAAGCGATCTGTCGATAATAAAGTGGGTTGAGACATAGGCGTAGCTAGGGGTTTGGGCAGGAGCACTTGATACCTCAAGGACCCCTTTCAAATATTTTGTAAAATTTGATGAAAAGGGAAAAATTCAATAAATAGTCAATATCAAACAAACCCAATTTATGCAATTCATCTACGCACAAATATATCATTGTTATTGTACTATGCCAGTAGAAATGTAATTGATGAGATACTATTTATAAAACTTTTGGGGACCTCCTCTATTGAGAAATCCTTCTATTGAGCCCCCACTGTTAGAGGCCCGGGGCGTTTTCAAACAGCTACCCCTTCCCTAGCTACGCCTCTTGATTGAGAACACAAAGTTTGTGCTCGTTTAAATACTTATGAACAAATGGACATTATTGTAAGCATGTGTTATATGTGTATAGAATACTTATTTATGAGTTGTTTTTCTATACAATAAGGTTACTTGGTTTAGATCAACAAAATATGCTCATGAGAATTTGAACATCCACAGACACTGTGTGTTCTTCCATGTGATTGTACTCTTTTCATATATGTATTGGTGTAGTTTCCAGCTACTTAATTAACTAGTTTGTCAACTCTTCCAAATAACAATCTTTTCATTTTCAATCTCCACCATTGATTCAGAACAATATCCTAACTGCATAGGAAAACAATATTTCGGTTCAGTTCATTTGAAAACTTCATTCAACTTTAATCCCTGAATTATAGTTTTCAGAATCACAAAGCATAACTTAAATGCATGCTTTGTTGTGCTGATTGCAAAAATTGATTGTTTTTTTTTTTTGTTCTGTTTTTTTTTGTGTAAAGTTTCAATTTTCAAGTCATACCAACCAACCCATACAAAGCAAAATTACAGTTCGTAAAAATATCTATAACAAGTACTGTATATATATATAAGGTGTTTATAAATTCTTAGTTTCTTATAAGACTTTACTTATAGTCTGTGTGCTCTTTGGTTTATACATATTGGCGAGTTCAATTAAGGAGTTTGTAATATTGTTTTCAAGCTCGTTGATGTCCTCTTCTGGTTCGGTGAGGAATTAATTTCTGTTTTTCAGCTCCAGCTTGAATGATTTTTTTTTACGTTGAGTGGTTGCAATTTGGCACAGAGCATTTTCCTCCATTGCATCTTGGAGTGAAGTTGAATTTTGCCTGTTATCGTTCTGTAATCACTTTCTACATTGACTTAATTTAGGACCTGGATGTATTTGACGATGTCGCTCTTGTCCATAAGGATGTTGTCAATTTCGTTCTTTGTTCTGTGATTAGAGCTCCTCCAAGTCCACTCTCTATTGGCTTTCTCTTTGAAGAAAGTGTTCATGATTTGAATCTGTTTGCTGAAACAAAATTGACAAAATCTTCACACCTCTTGTTCCTTATTTTGTATCCATACTTGCCGAGGTATTTTTCATTACCTTGTCCTACCTGGGCATTGAAGGCTCTCATGATAGTGTTGAAAAATCTTTAGTTCCCTTGGAGTATAGAATTAGAGTCGTCATAGAACTTGCCTATCTCCTAGTCGGTTTACTGTGAAGTTGGAACGTAAACTTCGATGGTGTTCAGTTTGTATCTCTTTGAGAGACACTGGCAACATGGTTTAGACGGCTTTGAGTTGTTCTTTGGAGGTGGGGATTTTCACCTTTTTTATAAGAAAGTCAATTCTGCTATATTTCCTTCTTCCTTTTCATTGTTGTATAGAAGATTTTTGCTGTTTAGTTCGATTAGTTCTTCTTCGGGTCTTCTCATTTTTCCTATATCGATTATTTCCCATTTGATGTTTTTGATTCCATTTTTCAGATTGGTTAGGTGCATGTAAGTGTTGTGAGTTCTGGTGTTATTAGTGCCAAGGTACATTGTTGGTGATGTTCTTAATGTTGTATTTGAGTAGTCGCACTTGGGATACATCACCCAAAGAAAGTGATGTGGCTGGGCTTTTTGGGATCAATGACCCAGTAGGAGTGGCTGATATATTTTTGATCTTGCAAACCATGGGGGTGTTAGGCTATACCTTGCCACGCTGGCCTATGACGTGTTAGTAGGGAGTTCGGTAGTCGGTACTATTTGGTGGTATCCATCACTATTCTAAGTATCCTGTGGCAGGTTGCACTGGATTACATCATTACAGTAGAAGGGATTGATTCCCAGCCTGACCTTCAATCGCTGGCAGATAGTTTTGTGAATGTCTTTATTGAAATCTTCGTTTGAATTAATCTCAGGGATTTGTATATTGAAGAGTTACATTCGTTTCTGAATATTTAAGCTCTCGAAAGTCTATCTGATTTGTCTTCGTCAGTTGTGATTTTCAATCAATATTCCCAGAGTTTCAGTTGTGAGAATCTGAGTATGATTCGAAAGTGACTCAGATATATATATTTTTCTCTCTGAGTGTTGTAGTGGGTCAGAGCAGTAACCCTCTCCCCGTGGCGTGTTCTCTTTTTCCTTGTGGCATAATTCGACATCCCTCCTTTCCCTGTGATGTGTTCTATGTCTGCTGAAATCCATTTACATGAGAGCGGTTGCTCTAATGTTTGCAGATACTTATAAAGGGGTAGATCAGTGGTCATTGTTGTCTAGATTTACGAGTATCTGGATGGGCGATATTGGATTGTTCATACCTCTTATTTTCTTCAAGTTTCAGCTTTAAAGAGTCCTACGAATTTATTGAATAGTTGATTTGCAACTATATATGATCACGGATCAAGGGTCAACCAGTACATGAAATCAACTTATACACGAATATATTTGGTGACTGATTAGAAAGTTTACCTTGATTACACATCTTGTCAATGCAGATTCTTTTTTCGCCTTGATCCGATTGACACTTTCGATTTTTGGGAAAACACTTCCGCTTACGGTACTGAATTCCGATGTCGCAAGAGGTTGTACAATGGGACCAGGGGCTCCACGCCACCCAGTGAGCTTCAGTTACAATGGTTGGAGGCTTTATATCTTTATTCAAAATTGAAAAAGGCATTTTGATTAAGCAGAACAGTAGCAGAGATAAATGAAAAATTGTAAACAGCTATTCCACTCATAATAATTACCAATGTGCAGATGTCTTATTTTGTCCACGCTAAGAGGCGTAACTGACATAGCGGAATAGAATCCCATTCATGTAACTAAAGTAGTAGTATAATAGTCTCATTCAGGTTCTCATGACTTAATGAGAATGCTGAATCTAAAGGATAATTGGATAATAGAAGTTTAAGAAAAGAAAGAAAAATCCATTTGTGGTCAACCATGCAAATCCTAAGCATCCACGGATATAAAATGCAATATGTGTCCATTTATTTAATATATGCCGTTATTTTTGACGTGGCAGGTAAACTAGTCCTATTATAATTCGTTAAATGTTTGTCCTTTTCTCATTGCATAACACGAGGACAACTGAAGCTATCCACCAATCTCGGGGTATGTATTTATTATATAGGATTTTGAAAATTCAAAAAGATTTCCGAGTGAGGGCGTCGATTTACAACGCAAGTATCATGCTGATCTGTACCCTTACATTGTGTCCACCTAGTTAGCTAAACAGGCTCATTATTTTTTTTATTTAACCGAATAAAGTAGACATTTAACTGAAAAACCCACCATCAAGACGAATTTCTATCTTTTAGAAGAATCCGAAATCACTACACTAGAATGCTGATCGTTGTTCTATACAAGGTGTCCAATGAGAATACAAATATATAGCTAATGTATAGGCCTCCCTCGCTATGCGAAAGTATAGTGTTCCTATGGAATCTTTCATCTGTTGGGAGAGTGTAAATGAAAGAAGATTACTCATGTGTGTAGTTGAATCCTCACTTGACGCCCCATTTTGTGGATGTGCACCAACTTGGCGAATAAAGATTATTCTTTTGGAGAAAATAATCTCAACAACCCACCGTTCACCGTTTCAAAAGTGATTTCATGCTTGGGTTAATCTTTTCTGTTATCACCGCCTGCCCACCGATTCCTTCGTTTCGTTATGACTGTTGACACGAGAAATCTCAGAAAAGATGTCGATATTCTGTCCGAAACTTTTTCATCATTATAATAATCATTAGTAATAACGACTCATTTATCTAATGTAGAAGATTAACCATAAATAATCTATTTTGAGAAGTTTTATCTATCCCTTTCCCACCTTTTACATTGGGTGGGTTGGGGAATGTCATGACAGGTGGTCCAAACAACCAACACACACACACACACACACACACACACACACACACACACACACACACACATTGTGTATCATATAAATTGGACTTGTTGACCCATGCTGCCAAATAATGACGGCAATATTTAAATAATTTTGCAATTGTATTGTTCTTCTGCATTTTCTCGTTTCAACCAGAGCGAACTCGAAGTTTTTACACATTTGCAAAAAAACACATATAATACACACACACACGGCGTAAGTAAATTACTGACATTCGCAAACAGTTTTTTTGTCAATGGGTCCAATCAAGTGATTGTTAAGCCTACTCAGCATTTATTTTCAATTTAAAAAAAGGTCCTATGTTTGCATTGTGATACCAAATGTCAGAAAGTGCCAAGAAAACTAGTAAGAGGGTTCTTAGAGGGCGGGTATGAACAAGGAGAATGGAATCGGTGAACAAAGTTCAAACTCCGGTTGGAACAGTTGGGGTTTTCATAACGTTTTCTCTCGGACGTTGTCGTGGTATCACAATGCTGACAGAGAATTTTGTTTTGAAAATGAGAATACTTTTGAACAGACTAAGGCCAGCTTATTTAATGCCGATTTCTCTAGAAGAAAATCATCTCAGCAACCCACCAGCACTGTTTTGCCCTCTCGATTCTTTCATTTGGTGATTGCTGTTGTCAAGTGAAATGTCTGAAAAACGAAATGAAGTGTCAGATAATCCTTGGTTATTTGGACGTATAACATGGTAATTAAACACAGAATACAAAGGATAAAAAAAGAACGTAATGATCAGATATTGATACAAAAATCAAATTAAAAGTCAATCATTTGTTTTTATCTTTATTTTTTGTAAATAGGTGTAAAATATGGTAGTTAAACACAGCATACAGAGGTCCAAAAAGTCATATAAAGGCTCCGAAAAGTTCAACTATACAACGTATTGATCAGATATCAAGGCAATAACGTAATTAAAAACCATTAATTTGTTCTCTATTTGAACAGTGGAATGATATTCAGCGCGAGAAGAACGGCGTTATTTGGCATTTTTATAAACAATGATTTACAAATGTCAATATACTGTTCGAAAATTTTCTCAGTTTGCAAAAAAAAAAAAAACAACAAAAGCACGTAATTGTTCTGGTCTAGACTGATCTAAATAGGGGTTATGAAACTTTCCGTTTGAAGTGCTGAGAAAATGAGGGATTTCGGGATACATCACTCAAGTATAACTTACTCTGGCAAAAACTTATCTTTGTTTGCAACGATTGATATGATGTTTCCCTTCCAACAGCTCTAAGAAAAATACTGAGAGCAAAGACAACCGCTCTTTATCGCTTTTATAGATCTCACAAATGCCCTTGATCTTGTCAGAGACAGCCTGGTCAGGATCTTGGCCCAAATTGGTTGCCTGTTTAAGCTCTTCAGCATGATTCAGACATTTCATACCGATATGAAGGACACTATTCAATATGAGAGCTCTTCATCGGAGGTTTTCAACATCAGCAGTGTGGAGCAGGAACATGGACTCGTCCCCATCTTGTCCAGCATCTTCTTCGCTATCGTGCCTTCGAAAAGTCTACCTCTGCACCAGATCGGATGAGTAGCTGTTTAACCTGTCCTGATTGAGGGCAAAGACGGGAGGTGCTCACGAGGGAAATGCTGTTTGCTAACAATACAACATTGGCCACACATTCTAAGGGGCAGCATCTCATGGACAACTTTTCAAGTGCCTGACATGATTTTAGTCTAACAAAAAACAAGATGATAGTTCAAAGTGTTGAACATCAATCTGCCATTACCATAAAACATTACCAAGTGGACCTACAGAAGGATCGGCAAAGCTATCGGAGTATTTGCCAAGTTGATCAAGAGGGTCTGGGAAAACAGGAAGCTAACCATTCACACAAAGACAACGTGTATAGGGCTCGGGTGATTAGCGTACTGCTCTATGGCAATGGGTTCTTGACTCTATACGCTAGATAGGAGTAGTATTTCAAGGCTTTCCACCTTCGCAGCCTGAGACGTATCCTGTCAATCAAATTGACTGACCAGGTCACAAACAACGAGGGGCTTAATCCACGCTCAAATCTCAAACATCTTCACCTTTTTCCGACAACGCCATGTTCACTGCATGACTGATAGTGGGTCCCAAAGGACTTGCTGTACGGGAAAATGGCCACGGGCATGTGGGCGCAGGGTTGTCCCCATCTTGAGTTCAAGCATGTCTGCAAAAGAGACATGAAATCTCTGGCTATCAACATCAAGGGTTAGGTGGACGCAGCATGCGATCGCTCTCGCTAGCGACAAGATCTCAGCACCGGTTCAAGGTACGGGAGATGAGAGACTTAGGCGCTCCCACCAGAAGAGTAGAGGTAGATGAACGCCGGAAGAAAGTGCCTCCAAGTGCAGTCACTGTGGACAGAACTGACACTCTTGTGTGGGTCTCTACAATCGTGGCAGACGCTGTAGTTCTGTATCTATCTATTGTTCTGCAAGAAAGGGTGAGAATGGAGTATTTCTTTTCCAGATATGCATTGCAGGTATCTTAGTATTTTTGACTTAGGTAGACATCTGCCACCTGATGCATTATTCAGCTATGACATCATCATTTATGGCGGCCGCTCTAACACGAAAATTCTCATATTTCTTTTCATACTGGCCCAGTTTGTGTGAAACTTTCACAGTTTCAACCAATTTGACCTTCAGAAAGATAATAGGTGAGGTAAAAGCACAAAATTGTGTCCGAAAATACTTTAAATCACTAATTTACAGGGGGTTCATAATCAATGCTTATATTTACGAGTAGCATGTAATGAAAGCGAATGTTATTGAACGGGAAATTCAAGAATCAATATAAGTTTTAAAATATTGTTCTTGTTTTGAGAGCATTTCACATGGTTAAAACTTTATTTCGTTGTTTAGACAAATATATTCGTGGAGTTTCAAATGTATTTATTGATTATTCAGTATTTCGAGTAAACATGTAGGAGTATGTTTTACAAGGGGGAGTACTATGTGATAGTAAAAGGCATGTTTAGGTTTGGAGAAGTGGGTAGAGACATTTCTGAGAACAGTCTATCAAGTCTGATACATGAAAGTTTCAAATGCTACTTCAAATACAGCTGAGTATTTTGTCGGCGGGAAGAGGATCATGTTGATCTGGATGTCAAAGAGGTTGGGAAATTAGTTGATCGTGATAGGCAAACATCAGAACACTGACTGTTCAAGCTTCTGAGGAACGGCTCTGATTGACAAGGTGCCTGGCATTTACATCCGGATACAGTGCGAAAACTTCAGCTAGTTTTTGCTCTATTTGACTTTATAAACCACCAGGTCTTCTTTTAAGTCTAGAAGTCACGAGAAGATTGCTAAAGACAGTCCTAGAGGTACTTGAAATGTTCATGAAGGGGAGGCACGTTCTGAAACAGTCTAACCCTAAATTTACAGCTTTTGCCGCAGATATGTCATTAGAACTAACCATCAATATATCTCAAAAGAACTTATCAGGTATCATAGGGCGTACCAAACAGTTTGTTGCTGAATGGGAGATAACACATCATGAGCCACTTATGATATTCAACCTATTTCAAGAAGTTACTCCATTGTCAAAGATTTCATTATTCAACACAAAATTCCAAAGACTCAAACCCACGTCTAAGAAGCGAAGGCATATTCAATGTTTGAATATGTATTACCAAAAAGTAACTTATCTAATTGATTCCCAATATATTACAAAACATAGTTAGAAAAGCATTACACAAGACATAAAGCAAAAGATTTTAAATGCATTTAAAACCGGTGATAGTTTGTATCCTACACTACGAAAAACAAGGTACGAAAATAAAGCAAAGATTTCAAGTAGAATCCACAAAGTCTTGCAACCAACATTCATCATCACATCATCATCAGTCTTTTAGCGTCCGTCGTTGGACATAGACCTTCCCCAGGATTTGCCACACTTCTCTATCATGGGCGTCACGGAGCCAGTACTTCCTGAACTTGTCTAGTTCGTCTCTCCATCTAATATTTTGCCGGCCTCGGTTGCACATATGGTCTCGGGGAATCCATGTTGTGAGTCGTGATGTCCATCGATTGTCAGCCATTCTTGCAACATGGCCAGCCCACCGCCATTTGAGATTTTTTATGGATTCTATGATGTCTCTAACTCTTGTCTTTTCCCGGATGTGTTGTGCTGTTTTGTGGTCTCTCCATGTGAGGCCCAGCATTATTCTTTCATGTGCACGTTGCATGGTTCTCAGCTTACGGGTCTGTTTCTTGGTTAAGTTCCATGTTTCAGCTCCATAAGTGACTATTGGGAGGATGCATTGGTTATACACCCTTCTCTTTAGGATTAACGGGATCTTATTATTTTTGAAGGTTGAGCTAGCTCTGCCAAAGGCTTGCCATCCTAGTGTGATTCTTCGCTTGATTTCTTCTTCTTTTGAGGGTCTCATGGAGATTCGTTGCCCTAGGTAGATGTAGTAGTCTACTTTCTCGAGTTCTGTGTCCTCGATTTCGATCTTAGTGTTCTTATCTCCAATGTGGTTGTTGCACATGATCTTCGTCTTGCTGAAGTTCATGTGTAGGCCGACTTTCTTGCTCTCTTCATTTAGTTCATCTATCATTAGTTGGAGGTCGTGTAGGTTCTCTGCAAAAAGGGCTATGTCGTCTGCGAATCTGAGGTTGCTCAGATACTCGCCGTCTATTTTAATTCCTTTACTCTCCCAGTCTAGCCTTCTGAAGATCATCTCGAGGCAGGCTGTGAAGAGTTTAGGTGAGCTGGTATCACCTTGTCTTACTCTTTTCTGGAGCTGGAAGGGGTCTGAGTCTTTATGTAGCCTGATAAAGGAGCTGCCATGATTGTATATATGTTTCAACACTTCAACATATACTGGATCTACACCTTGCCGACTGATGGCCTCCATGACCTTAGGGATTTCTACTGAGTCGAACGCCTTTTTGAAGTCGATAAATGCTACGGTAAGTGGTAGTCTATACTCTGCTGCTTTTTCTTTCAGTTGATTTATCGAGTGCAGGTGGTCCATGGTCGAGTAGCTTCTTCTAAAGCCAGCCTGTTCACGTGGCTGGTTTTCATCGAGTGTTTTTGTGATTCGGTTAGTGATGATCTTTGTGAAAAGTTTATATACTCTTATTGGCCTATAGTTGTTGAGGTCTTTCGGGTTCCCTTTTTTATATAAAAGCATTATGATAGCAGTATTCCAATCGTCTGGGACTTTACTGTGTTTTAGACACAGGTTGAAGAGGACGGCCAGTTTCCTATTGATGGTTTTACCTGCTTTTCGGAGTAGGTCGATGGTGATGTTGTCTGGTCCAGGGGCAGTTCCTTTCTTTGTCTGTTTAATGGCTTCCTTCACCTCCCACGGGGTTACTTTTGGGAAGTCCTCTAGTTGTTTGCCCGTGTCTTGCGTATCTTGCTCATTGTTTTGCAGTCCTTGTTTGGACGAATAAAGTTTTTGGTAGAATTCTTTAGCACGTTCGACAATCCAGTCTCTGTCTGTTGTTAGGTTTCCATTTTCCTCGAGTATGCTAGTTATTTGCCTTCGTCCCGAGTTGAGGAGTTTGTTTATAGCTTTGAAGCCCCGACCTTTTTCAAGAGTTGATTCAATGACTGCCGTTGTGTATCTCCTTCTGTCTTCTCTTCGTTTCTTCTTGATTAATTTGTTTAGTTCAGCCTCTTCAATTTTCTCCCTCGTTGTTGTCGGTGGCTTGAGGTTTCTGCGTTTTTCCATGAGATTTTTAGTCTCATCCGAGATTTTGCTAATGGGTTGTTTGCTCATTGGCTTGAACGTAGAGGCTACTTCAATTATTGATGTTGTCATTTTGCTGCTTAGTTCGTTGATGTTGGTGCTGTCTTGTTCAGTAAGAATTCTGAATCTGTTCTTCAATTCGAGCTTGAAAGATTGAACGTGCTACACCAATGAAAAGGAAATCAAGCAGTTTAGATCAGCGTATGATATAAGTTACTCAAGCTCGGGAATATGACCTGTAAGGGTTCTTTCAGTATAATCCGATAATTGTTTGATGGAGAAGGGTCGATAAGAATACAAAAAGAGATAGAAGCATCTTATTGCAGTACCATCAATGCTAAGCTGTTTCAATCTGACGAAAAGAATTGTTATTGCGAAACGCAGAACAGAAAACCTTAAAGTGGAGTAATTTCTGCTTTCTTTTTAGTGAATCACAAAGAACATTGGAAGAGTAGCTCATTTTTTTTTTACAAATATCACGGAATATCACTGGAACAACCTAAAAGATCAAAAGGGTTTTCGGCATCTGCTTTGATAGCTTAGTTGACTCAGACACCATGTACTACCAACCACACATTTAGTGCCTTTTCTGGTGATGAATACGATGAGATATCATTCAACAGTACATTTGAGTAAAATAGTATCCAAGTAAAGCATCCAGAGATAAATTGTTTGCCAGTGCTGTCAGTAATTCATTCAAAACATGCCTCCCAACATATGTTTACAAGAATCGTTCATGTTTGTGCTGGTACTGACATAATGATGATAGTTTTGTTCCACTGAGATACTTTTCATCGATTTGGTGTACTAGAAATATGGTTGTGCCACTCATGAAATTTATTAAAAAATGGGCTCAAACTTCTGCTCTTTGCTTCCAGCCGTGCACTATCTGGAGCCTATTGTACAAACTCGGTGCCTAGAGCATATCTAGAAACCTTTGTGGCTATACTACCATGAGAAGAACATAGACATTAAAGGATTGCCACCCAAAAGTAGAAATACCAAAGGACATTGAGATCATACAACCATACCTACCTCCAACGTCACTGTATTGATGACATTATTGTTCACTTAGACATATATGAATTTGGTTTTGAAGTAAAAGAAAATGTTTTGCTTCCAACTGAAAAACTATACCAATGACTTTAAGGGGTATGTTTAAGATGTGTCAAATGTTCATGCACTTGAAGGGAAGGTGAGATTGCTTGTCGCTCATTTTGTAGGTGTGAAAGTGCAAAAATTCCCTTTGGTGAAATCTCGACATTTTTAAACACTCTTTTTAAATTTCTATTCTGATATCATTTAATTCGTGAAGAACGATCAATAAATATTTTTGTTGTATCAAAATTAATAAAGATTACAAAATGGAACAATAATAATAGCATTTGTATCAACATATTAACAGCATTACAGTATTTTACGGCTTATAAAACGTGCTGTTTTCTGAGTTCTGTTCCGGGAGGCGAACGCTTTACCTATTGTTTACTAACACCAATGCGCTATACAAATAATGTGAACAGCCAGCCGTTGGTGTGTATAGATTTGAATAGATAAGAGCGTTAGAATAACCCGATACTGTAGAGGTCTATGAAAATCAGAGAAATTAGAGGGCTGTTTTTAAAATTATATTCGAGATTATACCCGCAAGAATTGAGGGGCGCCTCATGAGATTTTGCATTTCATTTGCCGGAGAATGCCATAACTACAATTGACTCAATTTTCATGTAAATCGGCCGTTTTTTAACGAAGATATCTCTCGTGATCGAACGGCCGTCATATAAGCACTGTTTATGAATACCTGAAAATAGATGATTTGAAGTATTTTGAAGTAATTTTTTTTACTTTTACGTCGCCTATTATCTTTGTGAAGTTCAAATTAGTAGAAACAGTGAAACTTTCTTGCAAATCAGGTCAGTATTATGACAAGTTTCACGATCGAGCGGCTTCCATATGATGATGTCATAGCTGGAAAATGCATCGGGTGGCAGTTGCTTACCCCAGTCAAAAATACTTACAAAAACATTTACTATGCATTTCTGGAAAAAATCCCTTACTTAACCTTTTTACAGAGCCCTAGCAAGATACAGAACTACTGCTTTGCCGGTCCAGATGAATAACATACTCGAGGCGTAGATCTGTCGTCTCTCAAATCTGACGGATGCTATCATTAACTACAATTGAATCAACCCAGTGTGTGTGTGTTTGTGTGCACTGCGATTACTCAACAACTGGACATGGTACTGAGTTGATATTCGCCAGCTATATTAGTCAACACACAAGGCATTGAAATAGAATTCATAGATAAAAAAAAAGAAATTATTCTGATACATACGATGCTCTAGTTCAATACCGTAGTGTATTTTATCTAGATTTTCCTTTTCGTCGATAGGTTTTCGCATTGAATGAATTCCCTCCATATTTTCATATGAGTGTCCAGGTTTTTGTTTTGAGTGATTTTTCTCCATGTTTTCATAACTGTTTCCAGATTTTTCTTCAGAATGAATTTCCTCCATGTTTTCATATCTGTGTTCATGCTTTCGATCAGGATGAATTTCCTCCATATTTTCATATCTGTGTTCATGTTTTCGTTCAGGATGAATTTCCTCCATGTTTCCATAACTGTCTTCAGATTTTTGTTCAGGATGATTTTCCTCCATGTTTACGTATCTGTGTTCATGTTTTCGTTTAGGATGAATTTCCTCCATGCTTTCGTATCTGTGTTCAGATTTTCGTTCAGGATGAATTTCCTCCATGTTTCCATAACTGTCTTCAGATTTTTGCTCAGGATGAATTTCCTCCATGTTTTCATATCTGTGTTCATGTTTTCGTTTAGGATGAATTTCCTCCATGCTTTCGTATCTGTGTTCAGATTTTCGTTCAGGATGAATTTCCTCCATGTTTCCATAACTGTCTTCAGATTTTCGTTCAGGATGAATTTCCACCATGTTTTCATATCTGTGTTCATGTTTTCGTTCAGGATGAATTTCCTCCATGCTTTCGTATCTGTGTTCAGATTTTCGTTCGGGATGAATTTCCTCCATGTTTCCATAACTGTCTTCAGATTTTCGTTCAGGATGAATTTCCTCCATGTTTTCATATCTGTGTTCATGTTTTCGTTCAGGATGAATTTCCTGCCAGCCAGAGCTTTTCAGAAAGTTTTCCAATGATTTTTCCTCTTCGCCCCCATTGATGGAATCAGCACCTAAAATGTAAAAAGGAAAGTCAGAACATGAGAAAATTATAGCGATAGTAGGGGATGGAAAAATCTGGTATGGCGGATCATTTCTTGAGTCAACGTTGTCCCCTGTGGATTGAAGTCCAGATGGTTGACTGGTGGCATCGTTGAAGAATGAGAAATGTTGCATTTATCACCTTTTCAGTCGAATGAATAAGTCGGTCCAGTGTAATTTTCAATACCACATTGTTTTATTTGCACAGCAAAACAGATTTGGGGTATATGCCTTTGTATAATTTTAGATTTGCCTGAGTTCTTGTTTGACAGTTTGATTACGTTGATATAAGTAAGCCTGTCGAAAAAATGAATTGTTCTAGTTGATACTTTATGTATAATAGAAAGTTACCCAACCTGTTTGTCATGATGTTTCTCTCTGACAATTGCGTTTTACCACCAAAAATGGTTGTAGGCTTTAGATATTTCACTCAAAATGGTTATAGGCTATAATGTCCAAAGAATTTCGTGATTTTTAACTCAGGGAACAGCACGGTTTATATGCTGTTAAACACTGTAATAATGTTGTTTTGTTAGTACAAATGCTTTTATCATTGTTTTTTTTTTTATATTTACAGATTTGATCAAAATTGGTTGAGTTTAACAAAATTTATCATAAAATCATTGATTTGTGTAAAAACCCAACTTACTCATATTAAAAATTATGACACTATTTGAGTAATTTTGCAATTGCGTAATAGCTAAGAATATAGAGAAAAGGTGTGAAGCTGAATCAGTTGAGAAATTGTCACAGAAATGTTATTGTGTACAATCATCTTTCTCTCCGAAAATGACGAAATCATGAAAATCGTCTAAGGTTAGTAAATGAGCCATTGATTTCATTCACTCAACATTGTTTTTTTTGCATGACATGCAGGACCCGTCAACCAACACATACTGCTTAATAAAGTTAGATATATGGCTGTATTGTCGATCACAAACAAAAACTTTACCCTGGATAATTTTCGCTCCTTTCTCGTCAGAAAGAGGTTTGTCCCATACGTCACTCATCCAAAAGTTTTTCATGGATAACTTCTCCAGTTCAAATTGACTCGTTACAAAAAAGAGCACTGTAAAAATAAAGACGAACATATACGTGGGTTAATCAGTACTCCGTAGCCTGATAAAGAAAAATATTTATTTTACTCAACAAATATTTTTTCATCAACATGATATTCTTCGTTGCCAATGCATTTAAATCAGTTGCAAAGATTGAACATTGATCAATGATAGTACCTGGATATTGATCAGAAACTAACTGAATTTCTTATCTGTGCAAACCCTAACACAAAACAATAATCCTAACTTCCAGAAACACTCAGCTAACTTGCTGGTATTTCATTGACTCGACCGATGAATACCTCAATGAGCATGCATGGGACATGTTGCAGATCTCAGTAATTCCCTGCAGCCACACCCAACGAACACAACCCTAGTTATGGATAGCCGTGGAACATACCCGAATAGAGAAAGCAACGCAACGGATTCGGGACCTCGAAGACTGTCGCCCAACTGCCGTAACTCAAGCGAAAGAGCTACACGTTAATAGATTCCTATTTCTAATTTGGGGGCACTTCAATTTATGAGCAATGGCCACTTCCCTTATTTCTATTACATTTGCCCAAAATAAGCCTGGGAGATTAACATTTCAATTTTTTTTACCTGATAAAATTAAAAGGAACGGAAGCTTTTTTATTTTAAAAGGCATCACAAAGGCTCCAAATAGGGTTTCAATATTTCCCTGTAATGAATGAAAAGAATATAGTAAATAAAAAGGAAGAAATTATCATTGTCAGTTTTTGAGCAGTTAAAGTTATATATATATATATATATATATATATATATATATATATATATATATATATATATATATATACATAACACAGTAAAAAGAGCTATTAAAACATAAAAATAAGAATCACAAGAATATATACCCGGTGAATGTTAACATTACGAGCCTGTCGCACTCATCAGCAACCAAAAAACATATTGCCGGTTGTTGGAGAGTGTAGGAAGTTTTTAGTTATTGTGTCGGGAAGTTTTTAGTCATCAAAGCACACAAAACATGGGAAAAGATACAGGGAGGTTTCCGCAGTAGAGAAGTCACATCTTCAACCACTTTTCCTAGTATTTATTTCATCCGAATTTTAGTTACCTGTCATTACAATTAGTCTGACGATCAACACATGGCTGTTAGGGAAGAGCGCGGATCGAAAATCAAAATGTACTCCTTTAGCTCCGGGATGCTTGCTTATCCGTCTCAAAATGGCTATCTTTCCAACAGTTAGACGCTGATGACGAATTTCAAATTAAAGAACCCAACCCTAACCCTAAAAATACTAACCCCAACATGAACAGCAGTCTTCTCAAAATGGGAAAGGTAACAATTACCGAAATACCACACAAAAACTTGAAAAGAAAAACACTGGTTGAGAATGCTTCATCCAATTAAAAAATAAAATTGAGATAATATTACAACAAATGATATAATTTTCCATTATATGCAGTGGTGTAGTGCTAAAAATAGGATCGGGGGAAGATGTCTAGACTAGTGATGGAGGGGTGCTTAAGGCCCACCTTCTGCTGCCCCAGATTTTTTATTAATTTAGCCAGAAAGTTTTTAGGTCATACGGGAATTTTCAATTTTGATTTTCTTTATCAGTGAATTGTTTTCGTATTGATTTTTAGTGGTATAGGTCTGGATAGTTACCGAATAGAAACCGTCAAATGACCTATGTCTTTTGGCTGCATGCTTTTAGAAAAATTCGAAAAGGGGTGATCAATGAATAAGTTTTTGTAGGACTGTGATCACTAAAAAAGAAGTCCAAATTTTAAAAAAACAAATGTGAATGTTGACGTAAACGAATTAAGGGACCAAATTGGCATAAATTTACATTGTAAACTAAATATCCTATTAAAAACTGAGGTAAAGGTTTGTTATTTGTTCGCAAACTGAAATAAGGAAAGGGGTTAACTAATAACGCAGACCTATGTGGCTCCTGCTCCGCTATTTGCGTATTAGGGAACAAATGAATGCAGAAAACTTGACCATTTAAATCTGTATTTCTTCTAAATTTGATAATAAAGGATATAATTTAATTTTAAGGTTACTTTTAGGATTTAGGATTAGTTTTAAGGCTGCTCAATGAATTTTATTATGAGTGGCTAATGTATTTTCTTTTTAATTTCATAATTATGTTATTACTAGCAAAATCAACCCTGAAACAAACCCTAACCTTGACTCCCAACCCGATCCCTAATACCAAACAATAATCCTTTATGATTAGATTTAATAAAATACAGTTTTCGAAAGAAAAAAAATAATAACATAGATGATGAGAAGTAAATGAATAAATTTTCAGCCCTCTAACTCCATTAGTGCAATCTGTAGATGTGATACAAGCATAACCAGCAGCCACACCAACTGAAAAACTGACGAAGCCTATGTCGATGCTTACAGTTTGGTTGAAGGTTTTTAATATAGATAATGAGGGGATGTCCTTTTCCCTCTCCCAAAAGTAAGTGAACGCCGTTCTCATGCGGTTCCCACAGCCCTATATTACAGTGTAAATGTTCATGTTTACCTTACCGTCATTTATTTACTCGTCTATTTCTGTCTCCTTCACTGGAGATTGCGATAAATCCCTTTTTAAAAATCTCTTTTCCATGAGACGTGTAAATATTATTTGTTTTTTTCTTGAAACAATCAATCTCTCAACTTTTTGCTTCCAATCTACAAGTCACTTTGAATGACGCCACATTGCATTTATGACGTCAACCACTTTTTATCGCTTTATTAATCTTTTCTGATCCCCCTCTCTATCTTTAAGAAAAAGAACACAATAGCCGCCTGCCTCGTGGCTAAGGAAGTTGCACATTTCTTACTAGTACAGAAGTCGGCTTTCAAGATTAGGTAAAAAGCCAGGTATAAGAATGTTGATTTTCAAGATAGGGTAGGTTTGCCGGTGATTGTCACTTTTTCTGCGTTAAATTCAAAACATTTTTTTGCATTAGATTTCACTGCACATCACAATGCAGCGAAATCTAGTGTCTAATGTCTGGGTACTGCATTTTTCCTCCGGAAATTTTGAGTTTAGGATTTTGTGTTAATGTTTAGAGTTAGCGTTAGTGTTTAGGGTTAGGGCTTACTAGTCAATTACAAAACAAATGAAAGCAGCCGACTAATCATTGGGAGACCGTCGAAACATAAACTTCATTCTGCGCTGGCACTTGGCAGTGTACTAAGCTAATCTTAGAAAATATCAAAAAGCCTGTATTTCGAATGCTGATTTTAAAGACTGGCAGGCCCTCTCCACATGGAGGATCCGTACAACACAATCTTCTTATCATGATCCCTTACCCCATGTTTGATCCTGCACTGTGAGTAAACATCAAGAAAACGTTCACGAAACTTTAGTGCCGAAGGTAATTGTGTGTTAAAAATAACACATCAATGGATACACACTCACTCTTTCTCGACCGGGGCGGGGGTAAATAAAGATATATCCGAATATCAGCTGTCAGATAAAGGAATACGGAATGCTCTGACATGGTGACCGCTCGATCCCCGGCCTCTAAAAGTCTCAACCTTCATACTCCCTCGCCTTCGGTAAGAAGGCTGGATCCTTGTGAAGGGGCGCTCCAGCCCTTCCTAGCGGTAGCCCATGCTCGCAACTCCAAACGTCCACAATGATTTAATTCCAACAGAATTTCAGATTTTTTAGTCCAATGGTCGATCCCTATAACTAAATCCCAAATATCTCTCAACACTTTGCTCATCCTCTCTTTCACACACACATTTTCTTTTCCATCTCTCTTGATTGGAGTTCCCCCCTTCTTTCTCTCACGATTGCATTTAACACCCCCTCGCCCCTAGCAAAGGATTTCTTTGTCCCTCCCAAAAGTATAGGGTGAGCTCCTCATTACACTAAGATTGGTAGTGTCTGAATTAATCCCTGGTATCTGAGACATGCCAAAATGCAAGTACCAAGAGAATTGGACACTTTTTTATCTCTACCTACGAGTATGCCTCAGGGTCCCCACATTAAACTTGACCTTGTGTTGCCTGTCGCTCCTTTTTGGGAGATAAATAAAAACCTCCACCTCAAATTACCCTTCATCAATCATCCCTTCTTTTCTGTTTCTTTTTCTGTCACTGCGACATACAATGTATACCGAATCATTAATGAGACCAAAGAAATGGATGCAAGGTCAAAAAAGTGAAATGAGCATAAGATCGAAGAAATGGAAGGAATCGATTTTAATGATAGATCGTAATCTTGATGTCACCTCCCTGGTTTTATGTATGTGTCATATGACCTTTATAGAAATGCTTCATCACTTCCTGTGATTCCCTATATAAATAAAAGCATATTCCGGCAGAATAACAGAAACCTGCCTTGTCTGTATGTTTCTGTGTCCACACGTTAAGTGCGATTCTTCGGTTTGATGCATCATCAAGTCTTTTCGAAAAATAAAATTTTAATAAAATCCAGCGACCATTTTAATATAATCTCTGGATAAATGTCTTGTAGGTGAAGCCTGCTTTTTTAACACACTCCTGAGACGGATGTTTTCTGCAAATATCCGAGGTACTACCACAAAGTTCGAGAAATTTGACCAGCACGCGAACCGAATGTAATACAGACTTTTGCTGTTACCCTTTGTGAGTAAGCAAACAAGGAACCACTTCTGAGGCGACCGTGGAAACTAGGTATTTCAAGTGAGTATTTTTTTTTATGGTCAAATTCCATGAGGGCATCCTGCACAAGCTGAAATACACTTACAGACATCCCTTACCTAACACAGTCGCCAGTTTTGATTATTAAATTAATTATGACAATCCCTTTATGGACGTGGTAGCAACTATTTTGATAAACGCAATTCCAAAATTTTGAAATAAAGAAACTGATCTTTTCGTTTCATTTCTTTTACTGTCGACAACGTGTCAATCTCCATGCGTTATCAATGGAATTGATAGCGGACATTGTGACATTGTACAGCAAGCAAGGGGTTGGTTGAAATTTTTTGATCAAACTTTAGAAAAATGGGATAAGTACTGAGTCCTGACTTAGATGCTGCATCGAGATTTCCTGCTGTAATGCAAAAACAATCTTGGTTGCGCTAGGGTCAAACGCCTTTGCTTCACTAAAATCTAAAAGGTAAACAAAACAGAATTAATTTCTCCATACAATGTTATTCCAAAACTTCATTATTAGTAGTTCCTATAAGGGAGAGGTACGCTAAAGTTTAAACCACCTATATTGCTGATAAGCAAGGCATAAATCCATCAGTCTTGTTGGTAATCCCCTAGCACAAAGCTGGGCCCCGTCGTACATGCAAGTAAGCTAAGATTGACATGAGATGGAACAGAACAGGACAGAAAAAATGAATAAATGAATAAAATGAAATAAAATAAACCTCCCAAACACTCACTCTTAATCCTTTTTTCCCTACCCTTTACAGCATTGCATACAGCCAGGCCTGTTTGCTACTCATCACGAGCAGATAGAATGGGTGCTAAGAGACGGTGATGCTCGAAGGTCACTCCATATATCACCTGCAGTGACCACTCCACCAGACCCCTGCCAAAACTTCAACGTGGCAGGGCATGGCCCAATACTCCTCATGATATGCACAATGAAACTTATACCAGCCGTTCCTGCTGGTTCCTCGGTCACATGAGGCCCAGCCACATCACTCGTTTTGGGTGGGGTTGATGTGCTCAAACGGCGACTACCCAAACAATACACCAGGAAAACGCCCGTTCCTGCTGGGTCATCGGTACCAAAACGCCTAACCGCATCACTTACCTTAGGTGGGAGTGATGTGCCCCAACAGTGACCACAAACATAGGAAGCGACCCTAGAATGGTAAGGTGTTAGATGCAAGTAAACACCAATAAAGAGGGTAGAAAATTGTTCCACACCAAACAGCAACCACTGAACGTACCAAAGGAACTCACTCAGCACTTCAAACTAGAATTGACAAACAGAATTAAGATACTGACCGATGAGAACGACACCAACATCAACGAAATCCACGGCAAAATAACAACCTCAATAATAGAAGTTGCCACTATGTCCAAACCAAGAAGCACACAGACCCTTAGTAAAATCTCTGTCGAAACCAAGAAACTCATTGAAAAACGTAGAAACCTCAAACCACCGACCCGACAACAACAAGGGAAAAATAGAGGAGACCGAACTAAAGAAAACAATCAAAAAGAAACTGAGAGAAGACAAAAGAAGATACACGACAGCAATCATCAAAAGCACTCTCGAAAAACATCGGGGCTTTAAAACAATGAACAAAGCTCTCAGTATAGGACAGGAACAGATAACTAGCATACTCGAAGAAAACAGAGACATAACAACAGACAGAGATAGGATTGTCGAACTCGCACAAGAATTCTACCAAGAACTTTACTCTTCAAGACACGGGCAGCAAAACAACGACCAAGATACGCAAGATGCAGACAATCTGTTTGAGGACTTCCCAGAAGCCACACCATGGGAGGTTTAACAAGCCATCAAACAAACAAAAAAAAGAAACGCTTTTGGATCAGATAACATCACTATCGATCTACTCAAAAAAGCTGGTAAGATTGTCAACAAAAAACTAGCTTTTCTATTTAACTTATGTCTATAACAGAGTAAAGTCCCAAAAGACTGGAACACAGCAATCATAATGCTTCTACATGAAAGGGAAACCCCAATAACCTCAGCAGCTACAGGCCTATAAGCCTACTCAACTGCATATACAAACTCTTCACAGAAATCATCACCAACCGGATCACTAAAACACTAGATGAAAAACAACCACGGGAGTAGGTTGGATTTAGAAGAAATTACTCGAACATGGACCATCTTCATTCAATGAATCACTGAAAGAGAAAGCAGAAGAATATAAAATGCCGCTTGCTGTAGCATTTATAGACCTCAAGAAGGCATTTGACTCTGTAGAAATCCCCATTGTCATGAAGGCTATCACTCTACAAGCTGCAGACCCTATATACGTCAAAGAACTGCAACATATGTACAATCACAGCAACTCCTTTCTCAGGTTACACAAGGACTCTGAAGCCTTTCAGCTCCAAAAAGGGTAAGACAAGGTGATACCAGCTCAACCAAACTCTTCATAGCCTGCCTCAAAATGATCTTCTGTAACCTGGACTGGGAAAATGGAGGAATGAAAATAGATGGCATATATCTAAGCAACCTCTGATTTGCAGACGACATCGTCCTTTTTGCAGAGAACCTACACGACCTCAACTAATGCTAGATGATCTAAACGAAGAAAGCAAAAGAGTCGGCCAACACATGAACTCAAGTAAAACAAATCAATCACAATGTATTCTTGGTTTAGAATTTGAATGTCTTTGATGGTGTCGCATTTGTCCGTTAGAATGTAGTCTATTTCGCTTTTGGTGCCATCATTGGGACTCTTCCAAGTCCATTTTCTATCGGGGTTCTGTTTGAAGAATGTATTCATGACCTTTAAGTTGTTTTCGGTTGCAAAGTTTACATGATATTCGCCTCTTTTGTTCCGTTTTTTATATCCGAATTTTCCAACACATCTTTCATCTCATTGTCCTACTGGTGCGTTAAAGTTTCCCATTATGATATTCAAGTATTTTTTTTTTTTGTATCTTGCAGTAGGGAGTTCAAATCATCATAGAAGTTTATTTCTTCTTCGGATGATTGCGAAGTGCGAGCGTACACTTGGATGACATTTAGCCTATATCTCTTTTAGAGTTATATGGTAACGCTGGTAATGCGGTCTAAGATAGCTTTAAATCCTACCACGTTGTCTTTGAGGTCCTGATTGATGAAGAAGCCTACTCCACTTTGTTTTAATTTCTCTCTTCCGTAGCTGTAGAGGTGTTTGCTCTTCAGTTCAAGAAGTTCTTCTCCTGGTCTTCTCATTTCGTTGAAACTGATGATGTCCCACTTGATGTTTTTATTTCACTTTCAAGATGGGTCAGGTGACAATTTGTAGAGAGTGCTCTGACGTTGTAAGCGCTGATGTATAATATTGTTCTCTTGTTGAGGGATTTGGGTTTGGGTTTTGTGGTCGCAGTTGGGGCACATCACTCCCACCCAAGGCCAGTAATTCAGCTGGGCCTTTTGGGACCGCTGACCCAGCTAAAAAGGCGTTTTCGTGGTGTAGTGTTTAGGTAGTCGCCGTTTGAGCACATCATCCCCATCCAATGCGAGCGATATGGTTGGGCTTTTTGGGACCGAAGACCCAGCAGGAACAACCGGTATAATTATCATTGTGCGAACCATGGGGAGTGTTGGGCCATGCCCTGTCGCGCTGGCCCATGACTTATACAACAAGATTTTAACAGTGAGAGTCCACAGACAGTGACATTTCAAACAAAGCTAGATTAGTGGACAAGTGAATGGAATAGATAAGAAAAATAATCCAGAAGTTTTGGTTTACTGATCCATTCTTGTTCTCGGGTTGCTTTAAGCAGTAGAAAAAATTCATTTTTCTTTTTACTAAAGAGTTCTACACTCGAACCCAGCTTGGAATAGCAAGAATTCATCATTGGAGTCCGGCCTCTCTTGGAATCTAATCGTTTTATAGTCGTACAAAAACATCACAATTTTCGCTTAATTTTCAATGTAGATGAAACAAAGTTCGGGCATTTCGCTGACGAACATAATGCCTAAACCCATTCGTCAAAAAGATATTTTATGTATGAATCTGCATGGTTATTGTCCAAAAATGTTTATATTTCATTAAAAAAAATATACTTACTGAAACATTTGTTGATTTCAATTTTTCGTTGTTTTTTTTGTCTTTTTTCGCCGACGGTCATAGTTGTCTTCCTTCATCCGTTGACGATTTAAGAGAAATCTTTTACAAAATCACAAAAATAATATTAGACGTCTTGATGTATTAAAAAAATTTCATAGAATAGAATTTAACGAATGATCGCAAATATCCGGCTGAAAATCATCACCCTATTTTTAAAAAGTTATGAAAATTTAATAAATTTCGTTTTAAGGTTGTTAAAATGAAAAAATTTTTATCTAAAAAAACGAAAAACTACTTAACATTAATCACAAAGTAAAATTGGACTGTTTTAAAGTCAATGTTTACTTTTATCGTTAATGTTTATTTTTATCGGCAAAATATCAATTTATAACTTTTTTCACTGAAAGTGAATATTGCTCAAACTACTTTGAACTGTATTCTATAAGCATTTATTTCACATTTGATGTTACTTTCTTCACATTATTATCATATTATGTGCTTTATATAGGAGCCATACTTGGGTATTATGATTCGCTAATACTCGATCATAGATCCACTGTCATTTTTAATAGATGGGCACCGGAATACTCTTTAGAAATTTAATGAAGGGGAAATACTCAGCACGATCTACTAGGCCGTAGGCTGAATTGGAAGTTGATTCCAACGCTCAAGGTAACAGCATTTAATTTTGATGAATCATCGTCCTCTCACCAAAACATTTCCATAAAGGCTAACTCTTCTGTCGCTGGCCCAACTTTCAGTGGAAGGAGGTGCGGGCTGGCCAAGCAGGTAACGGTTCGGAGAAGGGACACTGCGAGCTGAGAACCAACTCCGATGAGGACAGTTTGTTTCACTTCGCAATGATGCCCTTGGGAAAGACATGAATCCATCTCTCCACATTCGGTCATGGATAAAATAGCGCATGAAGTGAGTGACACCACTTTGGTTGATTGTCACCTCTAAGTCAAATCCACATATCGCAAAGCGGCCGAGCAAATGGTGATGTAGTATGTGAAACGAAGAATCGCGTTGGCTTCGACATCATTTCACTCAGCGATCGCTCATTTATCCGTCTTCTTGATCCGTACAAAAACTGAATCAATTTTGCTGCCAAGGGATTAGGAACCGTCAGTTAAGTTTCATAGTGTGTCCGCCACCGCGTAAGGGCACTACTTACGCAAGTGTATCGAGCAATCGACTTAACAACCACTTGATGGATAATTCTGGCTAGGGACATTTTTTATATTTTATTCTTACGAGAAATTGATTCAATTCGTTCATGAAATAAAATCCGATTTTTGACTGAACAAAAATATATAGGCATATTTTAGAGAGCAAAAATGAGTCGATGCTGAATCTCTTACACCTGACAGCACCAAATTTGCGAGATCATTGGCAACAACCAGGGTTACAGTTTTAGCAATTTCTGAGCTAAATGAGGAGTTTTTATGGCTATTATAGAGTGTGAAAATTCTGTATGAAGATTGGTTATCTAGGCGACCTCTGATATTCTATCTATCGAATACTTATCAATATTCTTGAAAACAAAATAATATACTGATAAACATTTATACTAATATCATCTGATTATCAGTACCAACCATTCAGGGAGATAATAATTACAACTGACGAGTTTATCATTAGATTCGATATTTTTATCAGATATACAGTTTCATCTGACTGCAGTGTAAAAGGGTCAAAGACCGGAGTACAAGACCTACATTGTGACCATCCTTGTTAATACTAGTCTCACTTGATTTAGATTCGTAACCACGATAATCCATGCATAAATGACATAAACACATCGATTCAAGTGTTTCAAGTTTATATTTAATCCAACAAAGTTTGGCACAAAGGCATGAGTTTCCAGAAGCTATTTTTTGGCAATATCCCCAAGATGAATATGGGTGACCAATATTTTTCAAAACTTGTGAGCACAAGGCTGAAAATTTACATAATTAGAAAATGATGTATCAAATTAGAAATTAGATGCAATTAAAGAATTATTCAAATTGCGTCAGCGAATGGCTATAAAGATGATCAGGAGAAATTAATTTTAGTATCTCTTCATATTCTAAGTGAGCAATGAATTTCTGTATTTCTATATTTTATAATTTACCAACGAAAAACACATCAGAGATACGGTGAGAGAACGAAGGGCAAGAAAAGGGCCAAAAAGTCAAATCGAAGCCGAAATGGTTGAAAAAAAACAACAAATTTCTCAAATTTAGCTAAAAAAAGCATTCTTTCGACTTAGGCCGAAAACCTGCTAACCATGGGTCGGGGGCAAATTTTAGAAAGTGTTCTAAATTCTAAGTTTGAAATGGTCTTCCGTCTAAATTGAGGGATATATTGACTGTGTAACAACGGAAGATACTTTCATATAAGTTTCTATATGATACAACACAATTCATATTTCACAGGCACATAAATAATACATAAACATATAAATACGTAAATACACATGC
>OY735219.1:45089045-45509045 GCA_963457665.1 Thysanoteuthis rhombus | reverse complement strand
TATCTGCCCACACAATATCTCCAAAACTTCTCAATAAATTACAATGACATTTTGTGGAAGAGTGGTCAATGGGCAACAGAAGCGATTAAATTTTAAAGTGAATCCAGGAATTATTTTAGAGTTCTCTTACATTGCAGCTACATAAGAACTGATTGCCTTTCAGTATTAGTGACAATGGCATCAGTACTTTTTAGTTTGGTGCTGTTTCTCTTCTAAATTGAAATCTACATTAATAGTGATTTTAGAGGAAGCAGTTAGTGGCATTTCTACCCCAAGTGTAGAATAACTTTTTTTTACAGGGCAGTGTCATTACAGGAACAAAAGAAAAAAAAAACCCGTTTATGCCAGGTATTTGATTCTTTTGCATATAATACTGCTATAGTCGCCCAGAATTCATTTTATAAAAGTCTTCCTTTCATTAGCAAGACTTGCTCTGTTGTAATTTAGTTTAAAATCAAAAGATAACAACAAATGACACTGAAATCGAAAAGCATAAGAACTCGTCATCACTCAATTGTAAAAGTATAATGCAATTATACAAGTATAAGAACTTGACATCAGTACATAATTGAACAACCGGAGTGTCAAAATATGAAGTCATTTAAAGATTCCATCAAAGAATAAATATGATCAGTATAAATTCTATTTATAACATCACTGGCATTTTCAACTGGAAAACATCTAAAAAGGAGTATGAGAAGAAAAAAAAAAAAATTTTTTTGAGAATCTAGATATTATTGATAAAACCATCAGCATAAAGCCCCCAAAGGTGAAAAAAGCTTTGTTTCCAAAAATGAAAAATAATGTTTTTAGAAGTGAAGTACTTATGCCAATTTTCAAGTCTGTAGACAAAATGGTACAGCCAAGAGTGCTAGAACACATACAAAAATAAAAAGGGATAAGAATCTTTACCACCTTTTGCAAATGGTCAACATTCAAAATGCAATTATCCTACACTGATCATGAAAAGTTATGATTTTAACAAACACTACAAAAAAAAATGTCCATATCCAAAAGGTTTTATACCACAGATATTTCATATCTTGCAATGAATGAGTACTAAAAGTTCTCATTTGAAATAATTTTTTCTCAATGTGACATATGCCACAAATTCAGCAAACTCTGAAGACTCTTTTCTTTTTAACAAACCATGAAGGTAGATTTGCAAATAAAATGGAAATCCAACAGATTTGGCTATTCCTCTTAGTTTTACTTTGATCAGATCAACCAAACTAGAATTTTTTTTTTCAAGTACGTTTATTCAGTAATAATATATATTTTTTTTTTAAATCAATGAAGAGACACAATGTAAATTTAATGTATTAAAGAAAATTTCCATAGGTTGTTGCTTCTATAGAAAACTTCTCATACAAATCCATAGCAGACCTGAAATGACAAAAAAAAATGTTTCAAAATATGCTAGTGCCATATTCATTCACAAATGAGGAAAAAAAACAAACTCAGCAATGTATGAATTGAGCAGAGATATAAAAAAATTAGTATCTAAATTATTATTAGAGTTTTCTTAACAATATCTATACCGAAAGTAAATCTGATAAAATATCGCAGCAAAAGATCAATGACCTTACAGAAGGCCATAGTAAATTGTAAGAAAATCAAAACTTTTAACATTTCCCAAATTTTTTCACAAGGTTTACAGGCTCTATATCAGGAATAGTCAACTTTCACAATTTGAATTAGTAATAAATTTTGAAAAAGGTGAGAAAATTTATTAAAATACTGTCTAAAATCCTATTATCTCTCATTGGGACAATTATCAATTGAAAATAAAACCACTCCTTTTCTTCAGTAAAGTTAAAAGCATATTAGACGATGATGATCAATAAGGCTGTTTCGTAGTTTGGCAATTTAGTAGTTTAGATAAACTTCAAATGTGTGTTTGTGCAAACACAAAAAAGAAGGCAAGCTTTCCAAATGAAAAAAAAATTCTCACAATTTGGCCATGTGAGGTGGCAGTTGTCCTGCTCCAGTTGATGGAGCCTGATGAATGACATGATCGGCAAAAAGGCAGACACTTGGACATGCATGTTTCTGCAAGGAAGAAAACAAAATAAAGTTCAATCACATGGAAGTAACAACAAAAATAATAGAGCAGTATTTGCAGATTTCACTCAATGATAGAACAGCAACTAAGGAGAGGAGATCATTCCACAAGAGGTAGGTAGGGAATGCTTGTCATCATACTACCTGCAATTCCATTTGTTTGAATGTGGCAACTAATGCATATACATGAGAGTGCATATTCTAGCATTTATGCATATATTGATATGAATAGTTTTAGGCACAATTTCTCCTGCTTCTGATCAAAAAAGAATGCTGAATAAATGAATTTAATTCTGAGAGA
Organism: Thysanoteuthis rhombus; assembly: GCA_963457665.1. Taxonomy (NCBI): domain Eukaryota; kingdom Metazoa; phylum Mollusca; class Cephalopoda; order Oegopsida; family Thysanoteuthidae; genus Thysanoteuthis; species Thysanoteuthis major. Next base: position 45,506,680 of record OY735219.1, on the reverse strand, counting down.
TTCATCAGAAATTGCACCAGATTTTTAGCTGTCATAAAGTATATTGATTTGTAAAATTTGTATTATGAAACACTGTTAAAACCTATTCTAGAATATCGTAATAATTAAACATCAATTGGTTTACACATTTCTACATAAACCTCATTATAATTCATCGAAATGTAAAGGACAGTCTACTGCAAAAACCATACAACATAACAGCACAAAATTTTCTGTCTGTATCAATGTGCTTTTAGGAAATGATTTTAGCAAATTTTTCTTCAAGTAGCAACTTTCATCGAAAGTGAGAATGTGAGAGAGACAGAGACTCATGAGAAATGGGAAGGGGCAATCTTTTCTAATAAAAAACTATATCTTATCAGCAAAGTGGATTATTTAAGCCTGTATTTCTTTTTTCGAAGTCATGAATTATATTACAGTTACTTGACCCAACATAATCTTCAAATGTTCCATAAAAGATCTTGCTACTAATATTAATGACTGTACAACTTTTACTTCAAGCTAATCAGACGATTACAGAATTGGTCAGTTCAAAATGATATGTACTTAAAAAACAATGATCAACGCTAAAATCTTGAAAAGTCACAAATCACCGGATTCTGTTTTATGAAAATCACAAATATGGGTACAAAATGCTTAGATGCTTGCAATGGCCTGCCATGTGATTGAGAGAGCAGCACATTTCCCACTTACGCAAGAGGTCAGCATCGGAGCCCAGGTAAGAGCTAAAATATCAACTGAATTCCATGGTAAGAAGGCACTCTCCACTGAGAGAATAGGTGCAATCGATAAATTTAATGCACTGCAATTTCTCAACAATTGGCCATTGTATGAAATCAACATTAGCCAGATACATTAGTCAGCACACAAGGCAATACAGTATCAAGGTTGAAGTTTTTTGGATCAATGGTTCTCAAGTTATCTACTGAAAATAAATAAAATTTAAAAATTTTAAATCTTTCCTCAGTTTCTGAAAATCCATTTTTAAGAACAAATCAAACTAAACACTATCTGATCACCATCCATCAAATAATTCATCAAATGTCCATATGTGTAAGCTTACTGTAAAAACTACTGAATATAATCCGATAAAATTTCGTCAGTATCCCTATGAACCCTTTTAGAAAATTCAAATGCCTTTTGATTTCCATCAATTCAGCTCCCTATTTTATGAATTCTTTTGGACATCAATTTACACTGCTCACTGGGGCGGGTATTTAATCAAGTTTTGTTGATTTTTTTTGTTTTCATAGGAGTACACCCTACCTGTTCAGTCAAGTAATAATAAATTGGAATTCATAATAAGGAAACTATAAATTTTGGCTCATGTGAGTTCATCTGGAGTCCATAAGACAAGTAGATAAACTCAGGCATACAAACTCGCCAATAAAATGAAAGATGCTTACCTTTAAAAGATGGAGTTCCCATAAACAGGTGTTGCTGGCATTACAATACTCAGGATCATCTAATTCAGGCAAAAAGACCCCACTGCCTGACAGGTAATCATTCTCAAACATTATTTCTGAACTAGAAAAACTCTGCAAGAAACATAGAAAAGTTTTGCATTAGAGAATATTTAGTGCAAATATTTTGGGAGAATGGGTCACATCTCTAAATTGATGATATAGGAAAAATCATTTATGTTTTGTAAAATTCTGAATATTTACGAGGAAAAATATTTTGAAATACGTAATGGCTATATCTACAGGCTCTCTGTTGAGAATGACAAAAACCATAACAATGTTCAATCTTCCATCGTCTCCTGTCTGCAGGTTTTTGGAGCACTATCATCATTGTGCACCGAAAGATAGAAGAAATTATGGAATAAAAGTATTTTATTAATTAAATACCAATTATCTTACTGCTTTTTTAAATTCTCACTTAATTCCCTCCCAACAATTTCATTGCTATAGAGCAGGGTGCAAACTATGGTCTGCATCCTCATTTCATCTGGCCTGCCAACTTCATTAAATATACGATGGATGATATACTTCTGAAATCCTCTGCTCAGGAATGGGTTTCAACATTTTGCACAATCAATTGATGTGAAAATTCATTTCAAAGATGAAGTATATTATATATATATATATATATATATATATATATATATATATATATATATATATGTGTATATGTGAGTCAGTTTTGATTACAGGAACCTAAAAAATTGAACCAAAATTGTACCCCTACCAACAAAAAAAATCAGTTCTTATTGATTGATATTACAAGGAAGATCATGTAAGTATATACTCTAATAATGGAAAACATTAAAACATTTCAAATACCATCCCTCCACCCCAGTTTGCAGACAACCTGCAACAGAGCACCACTTTCATACATTTATCTTAATTAATCATCATTCTAATTTTGTTTCCAAAATCCCACTAATTTTCCAATTTAAGCTCATCTTTTAAATATTGTAATGATTCACTCAGAATTGCACTAATCAGCGACTTCACTTGGATGCATTCATCAAATTTTCAGATGCTCAAATCTCCGTTATTCTAAAAAATTGTACAACTATGCACAGAACAGAATTTGTTAATACAGATAGATTAGTGAGCATGTGTGTGCTCAATCAAAAAACAATAAATCTTTGGTCGATGACACAATGAGATGGGAAGAGATGGGCATTAAATAATTGATGAGAGCAATAGAATGTATATGTATAGGTAAGCAGGATAGACATTCAGAATGTCTTGATAATTAAATTTCACATGACTCATTTCTGGTATAAATAACTGATGGAAATTCTGTAGCATTAAGCATCCTTTTTAAGATTATGTTTTAGCCCAATTTTGCATAGTGGAAATATCAAGTGTTATTCATAGGAGGAGGAACATGGAAAATATTAGTAAAATCATTTTTATAGTCTAAGTAAAGAGCCAATAATTGTTTTGTGCTCAATTAAAAAAATTCAAATAATCCTCTGGAGGGCAATGTAAATAGTAAATGAAATTTCAATTTAGACTGAATAGCAGAAAAGTAATTATCATATGTCATTTGTTCTAGGTTCTTTTGTCAAGAATCGGCACCTATCCAGCAATCTTCAAATGATGGTTTGTTTTTTTTGCACATCACTGATAATTCCAGAGATTTGCTGTTAGTATCATAGAATTTCAACAACCCTTAAAAGAAACCGGCTAAAACTTAACAAAACTTTTAATTTTAAGTATGACTTTTGTACTTGGTATTCAAGTTTTAGTAAAGATTGACTATACTTTATTTCCAAAGCACAATTACTGCAGATTTAGACATCTAAAAAGAGACTATTTCTATCAAATGTTTACTTACATGAACAATACTTCTCACAACTCCCAGGAGAGCTATAGAAGCTTCAGGTAATGTATGAAGACACAGTGTAGAAAGACGCTTCATGAAGGCCACAATACGTGATTTGGTCAACTGTAAAAAATAAGTTTGCAAGTTGTTTGGAGTATGAAAAAAGAAAGTGAATTGTTATGTCATAAATCTGAGACAATATCAGTTTACAAGTATGCAAGTCAACACGTCAGTTCAAAGACATGTAGTGTACTGGCAGTTGGTGGCTCCTCTTCCATTTGCTACGATCCTTTCAAATAGGGGAGGCGGCAACTCCATTCCCATTTTTTCTACAATCACACAGCTTATGGCATACTTAGTTGAGTGCTCAAAGAAATTTCTCGTAATGAAGAGTTTTCCACATTCTCTGCTTATACCAGGAATTGAACGGGATCCTTCTGCATGTGAGGCAGACATTCTAAACATTACATTCTTAGTGGTTGTAGAAAAAAAGAAAAAAAAAAAAAAAAAAAAAAAGAAGCAGTACACTAGATGAATAGGAAATATTGTCTATTAGAATAATAGAATCAATAACTCACCTGCTTCTTACGTTTGAAAATCATTGCCTCTAAGCATTCTAAGATTATATTAATGTCAGTATTTGTACAGCCTGAAAAATAAAACCAGAAGTAAACAAAAAAAAAAAAATTATGTAAATCAACAGATTCATTGTTAGTAACAAATAGATGAGGTTTATCAAGACACATTCAGCCAGAAGTTAATCTCATTTCAAAGGATTCACACTCAGTGACAAGTAGATAAGGTTTAATAAGGCACATTTACCTGATCTGAATTCACAATCAGCTCTGTTAATTTTTTTTTTACATAAAAAATTGAAAACAATTCAAGGCAAATTCACCAATGCTGAATAGATGTAACATTATTTCATTTTAAGAAGAAAATTTAAATTACCACAGCTTAATAGTTTATTCAGATATGAAGAGGAAAAAAAACAAGCAAAACAACAATAGTCAGAAAAAAAAAATCAAAAATATACTTTCTGATTATAGTCAGATTAAAGGATATAATTTTAAAGATAGGAGAGACAAAATGCTTCAATAATGTTTATATTTCTTGATATCTATGCGCTCATCTAAAAAACTTGATTTTTCATTAATGATAGATATCACTATGCTGCATGTTCTTTGGTATTTCTTTATGATGTAAAGCAGTACGAGTCAGATGTCTATTTTTACAATTGGTTTTTATCATACATAAGGAACTTAGAGCTAAAAAAAGAAAGATACATTGGAGAGAAAAAATATAAATTAGTTCAGAAAAAAATAACAAACCTGCATCAACTTCAACTAAATTTGCATAAACATGCTTATAAAATTGTACAGGATCAACGTTCAAGACCTTCCCTTGACCTGACAATATGATGAAAGCAGTAAGTGCACAATGAAGAGATTGTTGAGCTGTCAGCTCCTATGAAAAAAAAAAAGATGGAAAATAAATTTACACCAATGACTTGATATTTATTTGAAAAAAAAACAAAAAACAAAACAAAACAAAAAAACAAACTATTTTGTATCTACCCACATCAAAATTTTCACACATAAGCAGCTACTTTTTTCAAAATGTGCTATATATCATATTTATATATAACAACTGAACCATTTCAAAATAATTGTAATGAAAATCTACACTCCCAATAATTATTCTTTTGATTATTACAGAATATATCTAATTTACACCAGTATAATCTTTCAGCAATATTTGCTAGTAATTGATTTTAATCTGTATCAAGCATATTAAGATAACATTTTCAGAACTGAACCAAATTTCTAAAGAAACATTTGAAAGTATTAGAATTATTAATGCAAGTTGATGTATATATTTTACAAAAATTTGAACCAATGATAAAAAAAAGGAACATGCAAGTGGGTCAAATTCAATCCGTTTAAGTTTCACTGGGATAAAAAATTTTTCCACATAAATGAACTGTATTAGTTGACCAAAAAGTGCTGAAAATCGTATTCAATTTTTCCTTGATATATCTTCATGTATGTCTGAAAAATCAATCAAAAAGCTCACCTTTACAAAATAAGATGGTATACATAACTGATGTCCCTATTGTGAATCAACTGTGACATCACGGCCGACAATTTTCATCATTAGCCTTAGTCTCCACTAAAGCAAAAGATTTGTTTACATAAGCCGGTAATTATGGTGTTATAATAGTTTATGTGATTTTATTTCATTATAACTAAAATAGTTAAGCAAAAGTTAATACATTTTTATATTCATTTTTCATTGTATAGCCAATTTATCATATATTCCTTTTTTTCCAGTTGGCGATCCTGGGAGTGTAAATAAATATTTATTAACACATATTGCATTCCATTTGCAATAGATATTCTATGTTATAAAAAAAAATATTTGTACTAAATTATTTTGTATCAGAATTTTTCATAAAAATTATTTTGTATTTTTTGTATTTATTCGGTAACGTAACTATGTTAACTTTTCTTGATTGGTTTCCAGACATTATTAAACAAAAACATTATTCAGACACTTGTGGTCTCATTTCTGAAGTTTCTTTTGCAACTAATTTTTTGTGCTTTCAATCCTGAAGATCATCAACTTAACAGGGAATTTTGTCAATTTTAAAAAAAAGTTGATTTTTAAATTCAAGGAAAAAATTCAGGAATGTTATCAGAATTACTTTACTCAGCCATATTGTGGTCAACTGTGACGTCATGTGTAGAAACATTAAGTAATGTAATACTGAGTTGGATATCAATTTTTACAGATCAATACTGCTGAATTCAGTTAGCTATAAAATAATTAAAGGTTCAAAATAATGTTTTTAGGTAACAAACAAACAGAATTTAAAGTAAAAATACATTCAGAAATTTGTTTCAGCTGACCTAAAAGCAGTTTTAGCAACAATTTCACCATTTAAATTTTTACTCAATATTGATTTCTAAATATTCCATCAAGACTAATCTCAACTAAATAAAATAAATGATCTTACATATGTAAAATTGTGTGTTAGAATACCATATTTTCTGGCATGTAAGACACACAGCCAAATAAGATGCACTTCAATTTTTGAAGGCATATTCTTGTTAGTTATTTTCTAACAGCTAAGACTCTTACGTTCATCTTGGATATAGCTAGGTTAATTTTTTGTTCTTTCAATTCAATGTAATTTGAATTCGATTACTAATAACAACATCATCCAGAGCAAGAAAAGCTAGTCACAATAGTTTTTTTTACACATTTGTTTGCATATTTAAATTTACATAAATGGTGAAGTCTAATAGCTATTAGATGTATTTACAAATTGATTGGTATCACCCAATCAAAAGCTTATGATAATATTAAGTCATCTTATACATCGTCAATATGCATTTCGATTAACAGTGTCATATAAATGATTGAATCTGTTCTCATTCCCACCATCAAAAACTAGATCCATTCAAAAGTTGAAGTATTGTTACTCTTGTTAACTTACCTCATTAGCAATCAACCGGTTGAGGATGGCAAAAAGATCATCGAAGTAATCAATATTAATAAAATGAGCAAACCTGAAATTGAAGAAAATATTTCCTTTTTAGATAAACAAAAAAAAAAGAACCTACTCATTAGCTGCTTCCAATCTTCCAAATGCTCAAATGAAGTTACATAAATTATCTCCTGAAAAGTTGGACCTCACCATAAAATCCTGAAATAAATCCCATCATAAGTAATTTAATTTTTTAGTAATGTTTTATTCTAATAGACTTATTCGAAATATTTGAGGAAATTTTGACTGAGGATAAATTGAAACAACTCAGAGTTAGATAGGCTTCAATGCAGACTAAGACAAAATGTAATTTCTCAGTAGTTTTCCAGTTTTTTCCTATGTCATGTACACAGGAAAAATGCTTCCAAATATCCTTGACGTAATAACTGTGTTGTTAGTTTATCATTAATTTTTTTCAATAAATCATAAAATCTTCATTTTTCTTTTATACAGTTGGAGTTACATCGTTTACTCTATCCATTTTGCCAACTCCACAATAACAAAGTTTTCTGCAGTACAGAAGCATAAAAAGAAATACATTTTGTTGTCAGTTTTTAAGTTTCTTTAGTGCTAGTTTCGGAAAGAAGGCCAGTTTATATACAAATTGGTTTCCTTTCAAATGGATGGCACACTAGAAGAAGCTAGGGCTGCACACGCAACTATTTTGATTGGTCATTGATTATTTCAATTGATTGGTCAATTGGTCATCAACTATTCTTACAGGATCATAAATTTCACAATTACTCAATGGCTCTTATCAAGCTATCAGCTCTTAAATTTAGCTTCAGTTTTCAAGGGTGTTTCATTATGAAAGACTTGAACTTTGCTAATGATTAGGCCCACCTGATACAAAATGTGAAAAACTATTAAGTTTTTATCCATTCAAAAGCAAAGACAAGCAAAGTGCTGATATAATATATGAAATAGATAAGTAAAAAAAATATCCCAAATTCCTCATCTCTAACCAAAAGAATTGAAAATCTCAAACATAAAAAAAAGCATCCAAGTACTCCTTGAATTAAAAATCTTATCAAAAAAAGATTCTTAGTCCTCTTTTAGTATATAATATAGTAAATAAAAGGTGAATAAATTTCATCTCTACTTTTCACATTGACAAGTTTAGTTCCACATCATTAGAAACACAGGAGATAACATCACCAGCTAATAGTTGACAATTAACTAATTTTGTAATCAATTTTTGTTAACTATGGCGATAAAATGTTGCAGTCCTAGAAGTGGCAAGATTTCTCTTCTGAAGTAACTAGAATTATGCTGTAATTTATGAATGCAGAAACATCCTTTTTAGCTTCTCATTACTAGTCGGCTTCATTACTTGAACTGAAGACAAGTGTTTCATGATTGAAGTTTTAGTAGGCCATTACTAGACTGTTACAAAATTGACATACTATTGAGGTTGGTAGTTGTTGTTTACAATCAAGTTCAAGAATGGAAAATTGGCATGATAAAGATCAAATTCAAGAATAGTATTGAGGCACAGTAACTTCAACATAAATCCTAGCTGTCCCATTTCTTATTCTTTCATAACTCGGTTCCTATTTGAATTTTCTTCTACATACATTTAAGAACTCCAACAAAATACTCTCACGAGCAAATTTCAATAGGAATTTAGGGATATTTTCATTTTTTAATGAATTTTCCTATGGCAAGAGTATTTTGTGAGAAAACTTTATGGAATATTTTTTCTTCTTCAAGTTTACCTCCCCACCATTTTAATGTAATAACTCAATGAAATATACTGGCACCCCAACAATATTATACCTATATGATAATACCCTAACAAAACTAAATCCATTGTAATTTCATTCAATCCAGCAACCTGTTAGAAAAAAAAACTCCAGTTCTTTCTTCTTTTCAAGATTTTTATTGAAGAATACACTTTTTGTTGAAAAAAAAAAAAAAAAAAAAAAAAAAAAATCAGCAGAGAACTTTTTTTTTTTAATGTTTTTTTGTCATCAAATTACTAATCTTTAGGCTACAGCAAAGATTATGAAATTTTATAAACAAAGAATGATTTCCTACTAAATATAAGGTTTTACAGATTCTGGAAGGTTTTTTTTTTTCAAAAAGAATTTTAGTTTTAATTACAAACATTACCATTATTTGTACATAGTAGCTGGTAATTGACAATCTTCCTTTGATTGCTACTTTGTTCGATATGTGTTCAAGATGTGTTGGCCCATTCCGGTTATCATTATGTATCACAAGCCAGCCAATACCTGACACACTTTGAAGCGGCAGACAGTTTATATAACATTAAATTATCTAAGATAGAAGCAGACCATTGAACTTCTGTTGAGACCCTATCTGGTAAATATATACATTTTTCACTCAATTTCCAGAAATAATTAGGCAATATCTTTGCATAATCTAGTCAATTAATCATTAAATTAAACTAATTTTCAGTTCAAATCTCTCTGAGGTAGTTAGTTATCTCTGCTGACATATCAACCAAAACCATAAAAAGGTCCAAATTTTAGTCAAATCATGTAAATCACAGTATGAAATCGCTTAAAAGTCCTATGTGAGTATGCAAAATAATTTTTCATCTTTTACTACTTTTACACTTTATGCTAAATTCTAACCAAAATTACAACTTCAATACACATTTTCAAAAGAGCAACAAGAAGTCTGTAATAGTTTATACCTTTTTGTTAATGATGAATATAAGAACAACTTGCCTCCTCAATATAGTTACATGACCCTGGTCAAGATCACTGATGATGATGAGTTTAGTATAGAACTGTCTACTACCTCCATTTTAACCCAGTTTATATAGTAGCAAAGCATAATGCAGTCACTTTCACTGTGGTAGAATTAATTACAGAGAATTACCTTATGCCCTGCTACAAAGGAACAAGACTTTCTTTACAATCATTCACTCTCACAAAGACAGAATTACTTTACTAGCAACGAGTTAAGCAAATCACATTTCATATCAGATATTTGTGAACTATCTTTATTAATGACAAACTAAGCAAATTATATTCAAAATTTCTCACACATTCTGGATACAAGATGGTAGTATCAAGACAACATGAATCTACTTCAAACCTTCAAGTTGTTTTGATTGACCAAAAACATTACATGATTATCACAGCTTGCTAAAACATAACTTCCATATTCTGTGATGCTGTTTTAAGGCTGATACAGATTGCTTGAAGAAACTAGTCAGAGATGGTAGCCTTAAAAATGATAAGGACCTTGTGACAATGGTTGATGAAATCGCCAACTCTTGTGAAATTTGCAAGAGATATAAACAAGAACCAGGCAATATAGGGCATTATAGCCTTACATGTTGACAATATCCTTCACCATTGGCCTCAAAAAGATGAAGGCAATGAAATATGTTGGGATCTCTGTAACTGAAAGGACCAATGGAATTTACACGGATATTAACCAATATCTCAGATCCCTAGATGAAATAGACACATCAAGGCCCCAATCAATCACACCTTTTAAACGATTCTCCTTTCAGAGGCGTTTTGCAGGGCCTTCCTGGCTCCCTTAGAAATCTTTACCTTGAAAAGGCTGTCTAGACAAATTGACTGGATAGCTTCACAAACTCAAAACAATCTTTCTTAGGACAACTGCATCCATGGGAATTCGATCACCAAGGCCAAAGCCACAGCCCAGAGTGTTTTCTACACCAATAAGTGCCCTAGAATGGCAATTGGCCAAACCAGGTTTCTTAGATTCTCCCACAAATTTGATATCTGCATTTTAATCGTCTCCTCCGATGTTAGCTCTGGTAAACTTTCTTATTGGGTTCTCAGGGCACACACAAACTCTTCCTATTTGATGCGTGTGTTGAGTACTGGTCGGTGGCTTAGCAGCCCAGACATATACGAAGAATAGTTGGAAATACTATCACAGCTGAATGCCTTGCAGCAGAAGCGGACATCCATCTTGTTGTATGTCTCCATGAGATGTTGTTCTTGGCGTCCCCCAAAATCTAACTTCTATGTGACAACAGACCTCTTATTGATGCTGTCCACTCATCCACAGCTGTGGAGAACAAGTGTGTCCAAATGGACATTAGCATATTGAGAGATATGCTTTAGCAGGATGAACTATGAAAAGTCAGATGGATAAGAAATGAAAAACTACTGGTAAACTTAATCACAAAGGCTGGGGCTTCAACCAATTACCATATGGAAATCCCAAAATGTCAATTGAAGTTTAATTTGAGCATGGGTAAATTTGTCTTCCCTTCCAACTGTTCACGTATCTCCAAAGAACTTAATGAATTTCAATGAAATTTTGTAGAATTATCACTTACCAATTGACAGATATTTTTCTTCACCTTACATTCATGTATATACTCATGACAGTCCATACAACTGTCTATAGTTTAAAAAGAAAAAAAACAAAAAAAAACGGTCATTAACATTCAAAGATTTTTTTGGGACAATTAAACTCCTAGCTGTTTCAGCTGATTTGTTCTATGCCCTTATTCAGGTGTATGGTCCACAGTATATGGATCACTTTTATCAGTTCAAACACTCTTCAAATTTGCTCACTAGTCTTCCATAAGAGAAAAATCTGACCAATAATAGTCCATTGGCACCAAATTTCATACTTGCATCATAATGTGCATGATTTTCTTTTATCTGCTCGACAATAATATGAATAAAAGAAAATTCTGATTTTAATTAAAGGTTCACAATCACCTCCCATGACAAAATAGGTATATTATATATTTCCTGAATCCTTAAAAACTTATGAGTACTTCAGTCTTTGTGCCTTATGCCCTGATACCACAAAGCTAAGAGAAAGTATATTGTCCAAGTGAAATTCACTAAAAAAGTGTGCATCATTGATGGTTTGAAGAGCTTTGTGACATCTATACTTGTCAAAAGTTTCATGACTAGGTTTAAATGGAAGCTTAGAATGGGTCCTTTGAAATGATTCCAAACACTATATTATAGAACATAACCAGAAGCCTGAACGAACATCTAAAATGCAATTTACTGTTGGGGAATGGGTAACTTCAGGAGCTGATAACTGTGACTAAGCTACCACTTAGGAATGGTTATCATACCAAAATCTCATCTACAAACATGAATCTTTTCAAAATTATAAGAAAGTTTTGCCACCTTGAAGGATACCAAAAAGTGGATTATAACTTATTTCCCTGTGAATATGAAAAAATCTGTAATTGGGAAACTGACAGGCCTCTCAAAGTTCAACACAATGAGCACAAAAAAGCCATAGTCAAAAAATGTTATCTTGAGAGGGAAAAAAAAAAAAAAAAAAAAGAAAAAAAAAAAAGAAAAAGAAAAAAGAAAAAATGGAATATCACAAATCCTTTCCTTTTTCTAATAACTGGCCATCCAGCATACACACATTTCTATTTTTTTTCCATTAGCAAATTAAAACTGACTTTCAGATAAGCTTGTACAATTATCTTTTGATATGTATTGACACTGCAAACAGATTCCTCCAAACACAAACCATGATCAACAAAATTTTACAACTTACTTGGCCAAACCCTCCAAAACAGACGATAACAAATGTGATTTTGGTGATTTCTTCAGGATGCGAATGTAAGTAGCAAATACATGCTGAATTGTCAAGGTGTTCTGAATAGAAATAGAATAAACAAAATACATTAGAAAATTAACCAACAATTATGGTCAGATGAAATTAAAGAAAGCGATTTAAAATTATTCACCTGGCCAAAAATAGTCACAATGAATATGAACCAGCTGCTACAAGATCAAACTCCACTCTGACAGAAGCTTATAAGTTTTCAAAACATGTAAACTACTGCAAAAATATTTTTCCTTTATCTGGAAAAGATCTTCAAATTTGGCCTTAGAAGAGAACTCAATCTAGATAATGGCACAAAATTCTACATAATTCTAGATATAATTTGAGGCAGTTTAGATGTTGATTGAAAAATTAGTGTCTGTAGTTTTCCATTTTCTCTTCAATCAAACCTATATACATCGGTGAATAAGCCTAAAGGATTGAAAGCACAAAAAATAACTTTAAATTATTTTTCTATTTTGAAATTTTAAAAATATTTTGTAGAAAAAAAAGAAGAAAAGTTTTGATGTAAATATCCTTGTTTTGATTAAGTAAAATTGTGATCAAATTAAATTACTTTGATGCTAATTTTTACTATTCAAAAAAAAAAGAAAGATTCAGGTTAATTTGACATGGATTTTGTTTACTTCTCAATAAGAATGCTGACAATGGTGTTAGATGAAAATTTCTAGTCTTTTCTTCATTCATCTCAAATTCATATTCTATATTGCATTAAGATATTTGAATTTGAGAAGAGTAAAAAATGCCCTTTCACTGGTAACATTCAATCAACTGTCCACCCCTAATAGTCTGTTAAACCAAGTGTTCACTGTATTGCCCACATTTGCATTTAGTTACTTGTTACAACTGAACTTGATCCAATATTAATTTCAGCAAGTATAATTTCTGCATGCAATCAATTTTCACTTACTAATTCACATTTCTTTTTTTTGTCTTCAGAGGCTTTGGTTTCCAAAAGTTCACGTCCCAGTTGCTCCATTTGCTTCTCACGCTACAAAATAGAAGAAATCCAGTTAAAATATGTATGCTTATCATAGAAAGCATACAAAATTCAAAACCTCTTTTGGAAATTTAACAATGTAAAAGATTATTTTTCCTAATTTCAAAGTTCCACATAATTTGTTAATATACAAGAACAAAAACAATATCTACGACCAAACTAACATTTTCAATCATTCTCCTGTATAAATTCATTCAGCCATACTGCGAACTTGAAATAATTTCAATTTTTGTAATAAATCGTTATAACTCATTATTATTTGCAGGAACAGACAATCAAATCAAATGAAATTAATTCATTATTCATTCATTAATTATTTCAAATGTAACTCAAAAATAATTTTGATTTTTGGATCCCTCTTAATTCCATAGTTTGTTTTTTTGGTTCATATATTAAGATGCGCTCAGTTCATATACATTGAAATAAATTTGGTTGTGTGCAAAATCTTTGTGACTCTACTTGAATTTGAATGTGTGACCTGCCTGTTGGCAGTCGAACAATCTACTGATTGGCTTAAAAAGATATTTATGCCATCATTCATTTAAAAACAGATCTTTAAAGAAAAAAAATATAAAGCAACTTTTTGTTGAAGGTACCTCTCATTTCCAACAATTCGAATGGTCAGTATAGCGAGAGAGTGATACAGAAACAGCAATTAATAGTTCAACCTTTACTTTTTACTTTCCCCTGAGGCCCTGCATTGACTTCATTTTCCATTGTGTAACAATCAATCAATGTTGACTGACTGATCAGTTGACCCTAGAATGTATCACATTGCCTCCGGTTTCAGAACGGTTTACTGATGACAATATAACCCTACAGAAATTAACATTTACTTGTATTCTAAACAAGTGTTATTGTTCTTGTTTGCAGATCCTGTTTTTTCTTTATTTTTACTTTTGTTACCTCAACATCCATTTCCAAAGATGCTTTGATTAAAGCACCAGTACTTTGTCATTGATCTTTTACACAACGTGAGGAGGACGATGGAAGGTGTGAAGTGACCAACAACGAATGGCCAAAAATTTGTCCCAGTAAAAACTTTCTCACACTTTAATTTTTTACCAAAGATTTAAAATTTTGAGAAGAAGGTTAGATTCAATATCTACAGAAATAATTTTTTGAAGCATTTAGAGTGTGGTTGTATATACATTTAAAATGGTGTATGACACCCAAGCCAAAATTCGATCACATAACATGCCAGTTAGTACACTCAATCAATTTTTTAGTTCATGCCACCCCCACCAACATGGCTGTATTGAGTAAGAAGTCATACATTGAAGAACATGTTTTATTTCTATATTGTCAAAAGTGCAATTATTTCTTCTCTGGGTAATGCATGCAGGCAATAAAGATTAACATAAAAGTACCGGCAGGGAATTACCAAGTATGTACATATGGAGAGTTTTTTTTTTTTAAATCTCCTAAATTTCATGAGCCCCTTCCATTTTTTGTGAAAATTTTCAAAAACTTCCTAAATAACATCTCAGAGTCTCATCAGTAACCACCAAAAATTTGGTGACTTTAGCTGGCCGCTCTTAGGTTATGCTAAGACAGACAAATGGACATTGAGATATCAAAATCAGTTTATTTTAGTAAAGTAACATCCTTATGCTGACTATGACATCTTTGCCCAGGCTTCATATAACAGGAGTATCTCTGTATTAGACAATTCTTCAAAGTTAGTGATAGGTCAGATTAGAGATTATTAAAGATAGGTTCTACTGAGAGAGAGAGAGAGAGAGAGAAAGGAAAAAAAAAACAACAACAACAAACAGTGAAGGGGGATCTCAAGGTCATGTTCTAAAATATATTTACATCAGAAGTATATGTGTCTTGGACAGTTTTTTGAAGTCTGCAATAAGTGAAATAGGCTTAGAGGAAATAAACACCAAGTGGTATCAGTCATTCCATCATATGACTCAATTCATGGGGGAGGGTATGCCTTTCCCAAGTGCATCAGTGCCAGTCTCAGTATTGTTAACTGATCGGCTACTACCATGTCATTCGGAGAATTATAGTAAATCATCATGTAAGAATGAATGCTGCTGGATACAAACTTAAGGACCGATTTAGCATGGATTTTTTTTTCATTGTAAATCAAACACCCTACTATAAACTTTTCAAAGATTAACTTGCTAAAAACCTGTTCTGGGGACCCAGTAATAACCAGATAATTTGTTGGTCCTAGCTCTGGCTGATGAATGATAGTCAAGATTTTTCCTAAGCAACCAAGTTGCTGTGTGAAAGTCATACACAAAAAGTTCGCCAAAATTGGAAAATAGTTATTATATAGCAAAATAGAAATGATAATTTTGAACAGACACCAAATCACCTGACCTTTCTTTCAATGCGAGACATTTTCATAAATTTTTGTTTTCGTTTTTCTTTTTCCATCTTTCCTGCAATAGGATTTACTTCAATTTCTTTGATCTTCAAGGATAGAAATGTATCTAACATCTACAAAAAGAAAAATGAAAATTTTTCATGGATAAAAAACACATACATAGTAATACATAATACATTCAAATTATTGTATTGTATTTTTCTAGTAAAATGTCTAAAACATAGACATTCTTTCAACAGATAGAGCATTTTAGTTTCATATGTTTATCTCTTATTGAACTCTAAGTAAACTGAAAAGTGCATTGAAGCCAGAGGTATTGAATTAAGGTGTCCCTGAAATGTGAGAGAGAGAAAGAAGAGATAGAGGGAGAAAGAAGAGATAGAGGGAGAAAGAAGAGATAGAGGGAGAAAGAAGAGATAGAGGGAGAAAGAAGAGATAGAGGGAGAAAGAAGAGATAGAGGGAGAAAGAAGAGATAGAGGGAGAAAGAAGAGATAGAGGGAGAAAGAAGAGATAGAGGGAGAAAGAAGAGATAGAGGGAGAAAGAAGAAATAGAGGGAGAAAGAAGAAATAGAGGGAGAAAGAAGAAATAGAGGGAGAAAGAAGAAATAGAGGGAGAAAGAAGAAATAGAGGGAGAAAGAAGAAATAGAGGGAGAAAGAAGAAATAGAGGGAGAAAGAAGAAATAGAGGGAGAAAGAAGAAAAGTAGCGTCCCTGACATGTTTTTAAATAGTCCCACATCTCTTCCCTCAGCAACACCGGTCTTTGCTTCTGATCTTTTATTCATAAAAAGCTTCCCTTCACTTCTGTCCCCTCAAAGTTTGGAAAAAAAGTCTCCCTGCACTTTTGACACCATAAAAGAGAAAGTTTCTGATCTCTTTTGACTCTTTGCCAGAAGGAAAAAAGATCCTCTTCACCATCAATCCCATGAGGGGAGGGATTCCCTTCACCCAACTCATTAATGAAAAGAAAAAAAGTCTCCCCTTACAGGAAGAAAATAGTCTCTCCTCACTTTTGAACTCTTAGGGGTGATTCTCCTGTACATTGTTGATATGCATATGGACTGAAAGTAAGGTTCCGCTTGGCCATTATAGCTACATAAAGATCTTCTTTATGTAGCTATAATGGCCAAGTGGAACCTTCGGAAAACCTTGAGAAATTTTTTCTGGAAACTTTTTTATTCTAAAAGGACCCAAGGGAATTAGGTCCTTTGAGTATGCATGCCAAATGCTTAGCTGGTATTATATTGTGACACACAATGGAACAGTCAATTCTCATTCTATATCAGAGATGTAATCAGCAAAGTATTAAAAGGACTTTGCTGATTACATCTCTGATATAGAATGAGAAGTATTAAAAGAACATTTAAGAAGAAAAAGTGTCCTTACAGCTGGTTTTACTTGCATCTTCTTGATTTTGACAAAATTTTCAATGGCTTTGACAATCTAAAATATCAGAAAAAAAAGAAGCTGATCAAAAATTTAGGATATTAATTTTTACAAGTAAATTAGAAGAAAGTTTTGTGCATAATTTTTTTTATATATCTTTGATTCAGTGACCAATGAATTATAAAGCCAATAGACAAAATAAATCGAGCTGAAAAAACAAAATGAATGATTACAATAACTTGGTGATTTTGAAACCTGTAACAAATTTTGAGAGTGATACAATTCTCCGCTATAAACAAAATTGAATAGTTAAAATGCACATATGCTGATTCCTCTATACACTTCAAGTATTTTGACTGATTTTATATTGAAAACAGATCCCCCCCCCCAAGTTGAACGAAGATTAATCTAATGATTCTAAAGTTGGCATCTACTATCAAAGTAAATAAGCAACATTTTGCTATTTTATTATGAGAGTTTATTTTCCAATTATTTCTTTGAATGTCAAATGTTACAAGTCAAACAATTATGATTAAATGAAAATAATGCAGGCATGAATAATATGCATTACATTTGTTTATATGAACATAGGTATTTGATTTCCACACATGCAAAATTGTGGCTTTGATATTTTGTCATCAGCATGAAAACAATTCATAATTTTTTTTATTAAAGTCCAGAATACAAGACAAACTGTATTTAATTGTTTGGAAAATAAAGGACAATTTTGTTATACCACAGCTTAGTCATATTGCTATGTATTTCTCTAGCTTATATTTTATCAGATTATCTATTGTTCTTTTCTTCATCAATATTATGAAGTACAAAAGTATATGTTTCTTCTATAGGGGTAGAGAGCTAGGCATCACAGGACAGAACCAAAGGCATGACTGAAATCAACAGACCTCGAATTACCTATAGCACATATCTTTAGGTTTGAATTTTGGAAGAGAAAAAAAAATTGCTGATGTCTTTGGGCTCTGCTTTCACACACTCTGAAAAGGATCTGTCCAAAAAATATATATTTTTTTGATTTTTTTCATATAGAATTTTCTCAAAATCTATTAAATCCATTTTTTCTCCTGTTTTTGGCAGTATTTGCAGGTCTCAAAATCTTCAAAAAACTGTCGACTTCTTTGGGGTCCACATTCCTGCTCTTGAAAAAAGTCTGTCAAAAGTTGTTGTTTTTTTTTCATCTAGGACTTTCTCAAACCATTTATCAGAACCTTGTATCTGAGAGAGGCTGATGCTATTTTATTGAATTTCTATTGGGGCACTAATTTATATGCTTCAAAATCATTGCTGCTTGATAGTCAGAGGCACAGAAAATGTCATTGGCTTACTTTGTTTTTTCTTCTTTCAATTTTATATGCTTTCAATCTATTCACCATTCAAATCTTGAAGAAATTCTTCAGCTCTGAGAATAACATTTTTTCAAGTTTTGAAACTTACACTTTAGTTATAATACTGAATAGGGCCATCACTTTCCATTCATCATAAAGGCATATCAGAAATCAGCAGCATACCTTAGGTAATATTTTGGGAACAAAAAAAAAAAAAAAAAAAAAAAAAAAATCACTGATGTCTATAGGGACTTTTAATTTTCATCTCAGATTTTCTCAAAAACTATTAGACTCAGATCAATAAAATCAAACGCACACACACATATATATATATATATAAAATCAGCATCATCAAGAAGGTTTTTTTCATCATTTATTTGAACCTACACACATCTGAGAGGCACAATGCTCTTTGAGCAGTAATTTGTAGGCTTATAAGTCTCAGTCGTTTAATAGCGGAGTGGTTAAAAAGCCCCAGAAAATAGAATTAGCAGACAAAGTTCAAGTTTTGACAGAGAAAGATCTTTTTTTTTTCCATTCAATTTTTTATGCTTTCAAACCTCCCAAAAATTTGTCACTTGCGACAAGGTGTAGATCCAGCATATGTTGAAGTGCTGAAACATATATACAATAACAGCAGCTCCTTCATCAGGTTACATAAAGACTTGGACCCCTTTCAGCTCCAGAAAGGAGTAAGACAAGGAGATACCAGCTCACCTAAACTCTTCACAGCCTGCCTAGAGATGATCTTCAGAAGACTAAACTGGGAGAGCAAAGGAATTAAAATCGACGGCGAGTATCTGAGCAACCTCAGATTTGCAAACAACATTGCCCTTTTCGCAGAGAACCTACACAACCTCCAACTAATGATAGATGAACTAAATGAAGAGAGCAAGAAAGTCAGCCTACACATGAACTTCAGCAAGACAAAGATCATGTGCAACAACCACATCGGAGATAAAAATACTAAGATCAAAATCGAGGACACAGAACTGGAGGAAGTAGACCACTGCATCTACCTAGGACAACGAATCTCCATGAGACCCTCAAAAGAAGAAGAAATCAAGCGAAGAATCACACTAGGATGGCAAGCCTTTGGCAGAACAAACTCAACCTTCAAAAATAAGAAGATCCCATTAATCCTAAAAAAAGTTACTTATGGAGCTGAAACATAGAACCCAACCAAGAGATAGATCTGCGAATTGAGAACCATGCAATCTGCACATAAACAAATTATGCTGGGCCCCACATGGAAAGACCACAAGACAGCACAGTACATCCGAGAAAAGACAAGAGTCAGGGACATCATAGAATCCATCAAATGGCGGTGGGCTGGCCATGTTGCAAGAATATTAGATGGAGAGACAAGCTAGACAAATTCAGAAAGTACTGGCTCCGCGACGCCCATGATAGAGAAGTGTGGCAAGTCCTGGGGAAGGTCCATGTCCAACGACGGACGTTAAAAGACCGATGATGATGATGATGATGAATTCTATATCTATCAATACGTAATACTTTTAAATGCTCAGTCACTCACCTCCAGTGTTGTAGCCCCAAGTTTGTCTGACTGAAACACTTGTCTTATGGCCCCACAGGCAGCTTCAGATCCCTGCAAACAATCAAATTATGATTTATTTCCTCAGAAAGATACTTAAAGGAAGAACATAGTTTATTGAATAACAATTCAGCAGGAATAATACAACAGAAATGTGTACATATCTTTCTGAATTATTAGGATAGAGTGACAATAAAGAGGTACAGCAGATTATGTTAACATTTTCTTTCAGAGTTGCATAAAAGGAGCACCACTTATGTAAAGCTAGCATCAGGATAGGCATCTACTTTTTAAAATATATGCACAATTATCTCTGGGCAAATACCCCAGAAGAAGAAGAAAAGAAATAGTCACTCAGAAAAATGTAATATTTTTCAAACAACTTTCATTTCAAGAATGTATTGTTATATCACTGGAACATTTATTTTATAACCTCATACACTACATTCCAAAGTGTCAACAGGTATCCCATACGATTCGAGGGGTGCCAGGAAATGCACACAATTCTCAAAAAATTTTGCTACCCCTACCTTCAAAGACACAAATCTAGTACCATAAACCTTCTGATAAACATTCAGAAATCGTAAATAAGTAGATACAGTAAAAATTAAAAATCATATAGTTAATTAATGAAAACCATAAATGTCAAAACTAGAGTACAATGAATTGGAAAAAATTTATCCAAATTCCAGTTAACCATTCAATGAGTGTTAACAAGTTTTCAACCACAATTATCTCCGAGTATGATTATCAACAAATTTTTTTACAATTTTTTGCTCATCAACAACATTAAGATTATTACAATAAAATCAATAGATTACAAATTCCAGACATTTTTATTGCCACATGTCACTTTTGGTCAAATATCTGTGGTAGTTATTGTATTATAAATATAGATGCATTCATGATTTCTTAAACTTTTTCATTTATGAAGCACAATATTCTCTATGATCTGGTTTCTCATGGAATGCCACAAAATTCCTGAAGTATCCTTATTTAATCATTCATGACTGAATAAATGGCAAGGGGTGATTGTACAACCTCACAGAAAATACACTGTATACCTACAGAAAGTTTACTGGTATACCTTGACATTTGCAGTAGTTAGAAGTGCAAAATCAGCAAATAATTTCTGCTGACACCTTCCAAAACCTACTCAGTCCACCCCAAAACATGTTTTCCCCTTTTTTAGGAGTCAAAAGTGAGTGGAATATCATCAAGTAAATGCGTTAATGATGATTTTACTATAGAAGTGCATTGAAAATCAAGAAGGGCTGGTCAGTGGTAAGGAAATAATGTGTCACTGACAGATTCGGGCTTTTCAAAAATAAAATGCATTACATTTTCACAAAAGAAATGCTTCCATATTTTTTTTATTAAATACTGAAATTTCACTAAAATTCTGTAAATGTGTCATCAATGTCAGAAAAAAAGGCAAATGATTGCATAAACAATATTGCAGGTTTGAATAGAGTTTGTTCTTTTTTTTTCTTGAAATGCAATTCTGCGATATATAAATCAGACACTGAAGAGTTCATTGTTATGATTTAATAGGGTAAAAAGTGAAACTAGGATGATTGGCCCAAACTGTTTTAGTCCTGCGAGGAAATTGGATATTCAAAAATTGGAATGGAAACAAATGAGCATCCCCCTTTGAAGTAATAAATAAAAGCGTCTAGTGAGAATCTTGA
This sequence comes from Thysanoteuthis rhombus, assembly GCA_963457665.1. Lineage (NCBI taxonomy): Eukaryota > Metazoa > Mollusca > Cephalopoda > Oegopsida > Thysanoteuthidae > Thysanoteuthis > Thysanoteuthis major. The sequence continues at coordinate 45,484,949 of OY735219.1, read as the reverse complement.
CTGAGGGAGAACAGAAAATATTATGGATAGAGATAGAATTCATAAAGCATTATTTTTTAATGCTTTATGAACTCTATCTCTAGCCATAATATACTCAATCTTGACATTGTTTACACAATACTTTTTACATAGATCACAGAGCTTTTGAATGCAGTCATTTTTTTTTTTTTTTTTACATTAAACTACAAACGCTGTTTTTGCCTCAGAAAGGGGTGCTGGTTAAACCCAATATTTCTTTCAATTTTTCATTTTTACAAGTAGAGAAAAAATTTACTGGCTATACACAAATGAAAGCAGGGACAAGATTTTTTTTTTCGCCACAGGTTGAAAATAGAAAATAACCTTTTTGTTGAAGAGATTCATGCAAGGCACTACAAATGAGATCAACTCATTTCTAAAGTTGAAATGATGGCAGCTGATCAACAATTCGCAAAGACACTGGATAGCAACTTCCTTCACGATCTGCAATTAGAGATTTAAAAAACAGTTTCAAGAATACCTCACATCTAGGAGACAAGATGAATGTAGGCAGAAGAATGTTGGTGAGATTGGTTCAATTAGTTAAATTGAAGTATTTATCAGGCAGACTACTGAAACCATTAATTTGAACATATTTTAGTTTTCAACAATCGATTCAACTGTAGTTAATCCCTACTAGATTGGTTTTTATGCAGGACTTTGATGTTATTCATCGATATAGCAGAATTTTATCTAAAAATCACAGATACTCAAATAAGAGAAATTATTATCAGCGCTTATATGTTGCTGCTTTTTGGGATGTTTCTTATGAAATTTTCAGAGAAATTTGCTACATGTGCATCATACATAAAGAAATCTAATGAAAACATTGAACATGTGTAGTATAAACAGTTTGAGTGAGATTAGTACACTCTCAAAAGAAAACTTATGTATATTTAGAAAAAACTTATGAACAATCTTCAAATGTCACTAAGTGAAAGAGAAGTTAACATTCTTCTAGTTATAAAAATATCAGCTGAATTTGAGTGACTAATTTGCGACTTGCAGTTTTATTTACATCTATATTTTAAACAGAAATTATGCATTTATTACTACAAGAAAAATACTCAGACTTTAGTTCTAGTATTTTGAATGGTGGGGCAAAATGAATCATAATTTATGCTAAAAATTTTCAAAACTTTTTTTTGGCTTGAAAATATTTTTCTAATTAACTTAACTGACTCAATATTGATTTGAAAAAAAAAAAAATCCAGATTTTCAATGAATTTTTTAATCTAGAAGCTTTACAAAATGAATATTACATAATTTCTTTTATAAATATTCCTTATTCTGTTCTTTTTGAAGTAATATATTTTAAAAACAAAGAACATTTTCCAACATGGGGAGTGTTTTTTGCTGATTTCTACATACATATCTCTTTACTTTCAATTCAACAAGAAATATCATGAAACTAATTTTTTTTTTACCTTGTGATCATGTTCATTTATATCAGAATCCTCAGTTTTCCTCTTTGTACCTGAAATACAGAAAATAGTGCTTATTGAACAAATTGTATTTTTCTCAAGAAATCATGAAAACCATTTAAAATTTAATGTAATTTGAAGTGATGCTAGCCATGCAAAATACAGCACTTCACTGTAAAAATTACAATTCTATACAGTTGAATATTGAAAAGAACGGAACATTTTGTTTGAAAAGGGATAATTCATTTTTATTCAATCAATTTAAAATGCTAAAATAATGAAGGAGAGTTGACCTGTATTGAAATGAGATTCCCTTTTCTGATCAATTTCAGTAAAAAGATTTTACTTTTACTACTAAATTTTACAACAATCTTAGCCATAGCTAAAAGGATTCTAGCACAGATTGTTATAACAATCTTGTTTATTTACTGTACTTGTTTTTTTTTTTCATGCTTAGCTAAGTGTTAATTCAAACAAAAATAGTAACAATGGTTAACGCAGATCTCAAAAGTAATTTAACATAAGCTTTGCAAATATTTATATTTTTTTCTAAAAGACTGCACAGATGTTAACTCATTTGGAAAATAATTCAGAAATAAATCGAAGAAAAATGGCAGCAAAATATTTTTCATCTAACAAATGATTTGAGTGGAGGTTTTACACATTTACATTATCGACATTAGATAAGAATTATGCCCTTCCATTCATTATGAAGAATGAACTGAAAAATATAGCAATGAAATAACATACCTGAAACAACTGACCACAGATATTCCAAATAATGCTTGTAAGAAACAAGCAAAGATTCCTCATAGTTTTGCAAAGCTTTGGTTTCTTTTGATGTCTAAAATAAATTTTTAAAAAATGGTAAATGGCTAAAACTACTTTTTGATAAAAGCTATTAAGGAGAGAACAAGCTCCCACAAACCACTTTGAATTATTGAAAATTTTTGAACCAGTTTGAAAAAACATTGTTTCTATACATGTATTTGCAATTAACAAAAGCTGTTAATAGTTATAAATATTCTGAAAATATCTCTCATGAAATAGATGGTATTTTCATATTAGTAAGATATAAAACAGAATAAATGATGAACTGTACAATCTTTAACATTGCCATTAGTGGATGTAGAGTAAAACAATTAGAAAGTTGAAGAACAAGTTCAAAAATGTTTTCTTTTATTGTTGAAATAATTCCTGAAAGCTTTGTCTGATACTTATCAAAGGAAATTCATCAGAAAATGTTCAAATCCGTAAGTATGCTATGTGTGAAAATTTTGACAGAATTTAAAATGTTGAAAGTGTTAAAATTTTGTACCACTAAAAGACTATACGATCTTTGTTTCATTCACAACCTTTTTTAAAAGCATTCAAGTTTCATGGGTGATTGAAATATTAAATCAAAGATAATGTTACAAAAAGCATTTCTGTTACAAAGTTGGCTCTTTGAAAATTCCTATGCAATGTTCTGAAATATTTTCTGTATAAAAATTTGCTTTTTCAAAAAAGATAATCCCTTTCAATAAAGAATAAACTTTTACAGCAAACAATACCGTCTCTTTTTCCGACAAGAGTATTATAACTGATAGTTATTCAGATCTGATTTAATGTTAACCTCGATTGTTTTAAAAAAAACTTTCAAAAAAATCCATTTTAGGTCAAGTTGCTTTTGCATGAATCAGCTTAAATCATACTATATAAAAATGAAAAAAAAGGTGAATAGGCATATAACAACATTTGTTTAGAAAACCAGATTTGTTGGAATGGGATTCATCTACAATTGAAAGAAAATATCAATAACAATGTAGAAAAATTGAAACCTTTTGCTGCAGTTCTTTCTCAGTTAACTTGCGTATCTTGTAGCTAGGAATGATATCCCTAAAAACTTCCATTAAAGTGACCATTCCCAGTTTTCTGGTCACCACCTTCAACCCTGTGTCATCTTCCTCAAGCAGAAGTCTCAGCTGTCGCAATCCATTAAACTGAAGAGAAAAAAATTAAAATGACAAGCAAAATTTGCAATCAGTAAACCGACAAAAAAAAGTTTTTCTACTTATTAGAAATATTCGTGGAGGGAGGCAGACCATGGACATTTTTAGAAACCATATCTGCATGAACAGGTAATTTATCTAACATGGGCTTAGTATAGTTGAATCAATAAAAGTACCAACACTACCAAATAGCTATGAATGGCTGTGGATTTTAAATACACAGCTAGATATTTTATTAGAAACCATCAACTAAAACTGTCAACATAGGTTTCTTCAGTTTCTAAGTTGGGTCTGGATAATAGTATAAGCTATACTAATGGAGCTACAGAGATGAAAATTTGAAATTTCCCCCTTACAGATGTATGGAAAAAAATGTTTCTTGAACATTCGACAAAAAAATAGTTTTTTTTAAAAAGGTGGTTCAATTTTTCATTATAACTGCCCGACAAAAGATGAGAAGTAACTTATTGATCAACCTTTTTGGTGGTACATTTATGATGAAAAACAATTTTTTTTTTCAAATTGAATAAACTTTTGCAATTCAAAAAACAAAAAAAAGAGATGGTGAATAATTTATAAGCAGCCAAAGAAATAAAAGTTCAACCAATGACAAATTATCTCACCTTCTCTTGTGGATTCTCAATGACAGAAAGAGCAACTAAGGCCATTTTCCGTTTGGTGTCTGCCAATTTTTGTTTCTTTTTAAACATTTGTTCTGCAGCACAAACCTGGTGTTCCTGTTCTTCATCCAATTGTACATATCTCTTTTTAGTTTCATCTTCTTCACTTTCCATATCTTCAAAATATAGAGTTAAATTAATTTTGAATCAAATAAGTTCTAGACTGGTCCAACAACAAATACAAGAAATCACCAAATATAGTTTGCAAACGAAGTTCCCAAATGAACATTTAAATCTTTCTTTAATTAATAATAAGGAAAACAAAATTAACTAGTGAATGAGTCTCTTAGTCACTTCATACAGACGCTGACATATTTTTTTACTTAAAAGTCCCTGGGGGGGGGGGACGGAGTAGACAAAAGCTGATCAAATGTAACACTATTCTTAAATTTCAGAGTATTATTCATTAGAAGTATCTAATCACCATATAGTATCTATATAATAATCAGACATTTGTTTACAGTAAACTGGTTCTAAATGAATTGGTATCTCACTAGTACTGTAATAGGATAGGATGAAGAGAGATATTGGTTAGTCTTTTTCACCATCTGTTTGTGTTTTTATTAAGCAAAAGAAAAGTGTTTACTCACCATCGTTGGTATCAATCTCTCTAACTTGTGGAATGACCTTGTTCTTAATTTTTACAGGTAGGAGAGATTTGTATACTTTAATGTCTTCCTGTTGAAAACTGTTTCTTGGAGCTTTTTCATAGAATTTTTCATCATCAAATTCAGCCTTTTTCTTATGCCATACACCATAACTGAAGCAAAAAATGCCTTTTAAACATAAACAAAGAATCTTTGCTAATACTTAAAATTTGGAAAAAGAGGTTTGTGGACTAGTTAATTGATAAAAATATGTTTAATGTAGGTAGAATGATTATTATTTGATAAGACAATTTGTAATAATGAAATAAGGTGAGATGATGAACTACAGTACACAGAATTAAACCAGAGAAAAATACATGGACAGTCAACTCAGTATCTGCGATAGTACCCAAATATTTCTTTTTTTTAGCTGATTTCAAAAGGTTAGAGTGCACAAATAGATAAAGTAACAATCACAATCATTTTTCCCTCAAAAAGAAGTGAAAATGATTCATAACTTAAACTAATCAGGATCCACGGCAATGAAAGTAATATGAATATGATTTTAACACATTAATATTTCCTTAAGCTATGCATCACTTGTGTTTCTACAGACAAAAGCAGTTCATTTGTACTTCAAATTTAGGTATTCACAAAAAAAAAAAAAACACTCAAATTCATGTGAAAATTGAATCATCACTGAAATTTCAGCTCAGATTTTAAAAGAATAAATAGAGAAATATAACAATTGTAAAAAAACATTTCTAGATGACCTCAAATGAACCAAAATGAAGACAACAGTAAAAAAAAAAAAAAAAAAAAAAAAAAAAAAATTTGGATAATAACCAGAATTGAAAATGCGAAACTTGAGAAAGTAGACCACTACATCTACCTAGGACAACAAATCTCCATGAAATCCTCAGAAGAAGAAATCAAGCAAAACAAAAAATATCAATCACTCTCGGGTGGCAAGCCTCCAGCAGAGCAAGAACAAAAAAAAAAAAAAAAAAAAAAAATACCGTTAGTCTGAAAAAGAGTATACAACCAATGCATCCTCCCAATAGTTACCTATAGAGCTGGAACATGGAACTTAACCTAGAGACTGGCCCTTGAAACATGAAAGAAGCCTAGAGAGATCACAAGACAGCACAATATTATAAGACAAAAAACAGGGGTCAGAGACATTAGAAAATCTATTAGAAAATCCAAATGGCACTGAGCTGGACATGTTCTAAGAAAGGCAAACAATCAATGGACATCAGGATAGAAACCTTTTTTTATGATTTTAGGTAACGTTTTAGAAAGAAAAACATTTCTACATTACTTACGTGTCTTTTATTGTGTTTACAAATGGCAAATCAGCTTGGTCTGATCCAAAATATTCAAAGTCTTCTTCTTGCAGGAGGATTTCTTCTGTTTCATTCGCGACTGTAACCTTTTCCATATGAGTATCCTGAATTTTCTTTTTGTCAACTTTGTTTTTTTTCTTCTTTTTGTTCAGATTTTTATTATTGATTTTAACATGACTTGTTTTCCTCTTGCTTTTGGCCTTCGAGATATTTTTTGTCTTGGACTTAAAGGAAAAGACAGATTATTATGAAAAAAATATTGAAAATAAATAAAAGTTTGTCAAAACTGGATATTTCTATTTCACAAGCAATTCATTGTGTTTTCTATTCATAAGACTAGTATTTCCTCCCAAAATTTGTGAGTTTTGAGAAAAATAAATTTGAGCCCTCAGGAGGAGGTTCTATTTATACTGAAATAAATGTTAAACGAGACTGTTATTTGCTGTCCACTGTATGGAAATACGACTTCAAAGTATCCAGCAAGTCCTTTCGTTCTTATTTGTAACGAAATTGGTTAGGGTTGAAAAAAATTTTTTTTTTCTCTAGTAATTTGGTATTATTCTCCCTTTTCAAAACATTTCATCAACGGTGACACTAAAACCTGCACAGATCTGCATGAGAGTGTGCACAGGCCCAAGTAACTTTTACTGTTACCATTACTAAAATATCAAAGAAGCCTATCAAGCAACCATCAATTATTATGTTTAGATCAGTTTTTAAAAAAGTTACTTTTCTAAGGGTTCATTGTATTCTATTTACTTTCATGTATTCAATATCAAATAAACAACAAGAGGAACTTTGAGTGATTTGCTGTTCAGCTTTTGCTTATTAGCAATATAACCATGAGGTGTACGTTTTCAGTTGATTATTATTGTTTTCTTCAGAGCAAATGGTCTAGAACTAATTCAAAGGATTTGTTGTTTATTGGATACGTAAGAGAAATTTGGGTGATGGACATATAAATACAACTAATAATTTCATTGAAATTTGAGAACTTGAGTAGATATTGTGTGGACAGTCATGGAAATTTGTGTTATTATGTGGTGTGGACATATAACTACAATGTAGGGGAGGTAAATGTGCGTGGATATGCCCCTAAAATTCAATCACTTCTTCCGTAGCCTATTCTTCATTCCTTTACAAAATCTAATTAAAATTCATAGTGAAGTGTGGACAGTCATGAGCATATGCATGAATATAAAACACTTTTGGAAATATGTGGACAGATAAGAGAAAATTACCATGAAAATCCAAGACAGCAGACATTTCTGAGAAATTACTTCTCAGACCATGTGACCAATTTCTTTTATTCACTATTGAGAGTGAAAAATTGTCTGAACAAAATTTCTGGCGGTCAAAATTTCAATGGAACCTTTTTAGAATCCCCACTATGGCTATAGTAAACACCCCCCTTCTACCTTCTCATGTGCTGTTCCTCGGTCTGCAGGTGCTCCTTCTCCAATTTACATTCTGTAAGCCAAACCTCATCTCAAAAATGGCAAACCAGCCTTTGCTGGCTCAAAAGTCCATACCAGTATGCTGGTTCCTTCACCTTCATATTGTTCCATACAAGAAAACTTCTTTAACTTTTCCCTGATCATAATAAAGTCTATTGGGATGCCACCCTGCACACTCAAAAATGTAGCATTTTCAATGCAAGGATCATGCACATGATACAATATCCTGGTTCCTGCTGGTGTAACTGTTGACTCGTTGATGCTGTAATGGCAGGCAACCGCAGAAGCTGACTTTGTTGTATGAAGCTTATCCAGCTATTTTTCACTCAGCCAGGTTCTTTGCATCACTGTGTTTTAGGTTGGGGTTTGTGCAAAAAAAATCAAACCATTAGTCATGAGTCCACAGCGTAATGCCTTCAGTGCTCCAACTAAGGGGTACACAGTGGACCCGTGACTAATGGTTTGATTTTTTGGTACAAACCCCAACCTGAAACACACTATGTAATTTTTGTTTGGAATTGCTAAGATTAAACAAAATGCAGATGATCCATAGAGATCCTAGCTGCTATCACAGTTACACTATTGTGGAGTAAATTTTCAAAATATTTTTATATTGCTAAAAGTGGCTTGATTGGAAAATGTTGAATTTCCGACTGTGAAATTTCGCCAATTTGAAAAGGATACTCATGCGTCAACGTTTACCCTTCGTTCTGGTGTCGAAGGAGCTTTCATATTAGATTTTCTTTACGAAATAAATTTTCAAAAATATGAGAACCATAACAATATGAGCAAGTAAGATTATAATATATTAATCATTTATTTACAAAATTTTTTAAAACATTAAGGAACAATATCAATATGAAATTTAACATGATGTAATGAACTACAGAAAATGATATGAAAGATTAATTTATTTAATTATCGAGTCAATATTTTGTGAACCCAATTAAGGGAGTCTATATACATAAATTGAGTCTATGTGGTCTCGCCTGAAAAGTAAGTAAAATAAGACGATTTTTATGATCGATTTTATTAAAAATCCAAGCCAAAAGTCGAAAGGTACCTTTTAAAAAAAGAAAAATGAATACGGAAGTAAAAGGTTTTTTTTTCTTCAATTTCCATCAAAAGGACAGAGCAGTGATCCTTAAGTAAGTTTGTACAAAGAAGCGTCACTTAATTCAATGTTTTTAGCAATTGGGTTTTTAGATAACTATGAAACTGATTTCAGAAGCATATCCCTTTCACGTGATTATGAAAATAATACCTCCGACTCAAGTTAATGGAGTTGAAAGTATGATTTTAAAAATCGGGAATCGAGAAAAATGAAATTAAAACATCGTGAAGTAAACCTCCTTTATAAAAAAAAGGCGAACTTTTCATGTTTTTAAGTGCTTAAAAAAATACTTGATCAAAATATTTTCTTCAATACAGATAATAAAATTGAAAGAATTTGCTCCACAAAACTTAGTTAGCATCAAAGAAAGAAGCAGAATTTAAAATTTAAAAAATACCAAGGCGAAAGCAACCATTAACAAAAAGGGCATAATCTTCAATGATATCCGATTTGTTGCTTTTTTTCAAGTTGGATTAATACTGATACAATGAATTTACAGATTGAAAGAGATTGAACTTTTTGATGTCGGCAATTAAACGGATTTAGAGAAAGAAAATTTAAAAAATTAGCAAAAAAATAAACGAGAAAAAAAAGCACGTGTTCACTCACCATAGCTGGTAGTTTAAAACAGGTAAGGGAGACAACAACTTACAAAATATTACCTCGGTGTTAGACCAAAATAATCCCTTTTCTTCTCAATTTTAATCGATAACATGATTGTATTCTAATTATTTTTTTCTTGATTTTTTTTAAATCTCCTGACGACATCTGACTGCACTCAACCACAGGATTCCCGGTCATTGTCAATCCCAAGGATTGCTAACCTAATGCATAATTCCTACATCGTACCTTCGGTCGCTTAACGATAGAGCAAAGCCAACCTCAAGGGGTGCAAGTGTATCATCAAGTGCAACATTTCCATACCTCTGTTAGATGTAGGCTTACCTCCAAACCATTAGATTTGCCCTAGCCCAAAACTGGGTGGAGTGGGGTCTGAATTGGTAAGCTATAATCTATTTTGCAATGCATTCCTAATAGGTTAATCCCGTTAATCGCCAAAACAAGGATCTTCCCTGCAAAATTCTATAAAGAATTCTTGTGTCGTTAGAGATACACGTATTTTTCCAATCATGAGTACTTATCAACTTGTATTTCTACATGGGAGTTAGATGGCATCTATTCTTTCCCCATTTCTATTCTTCTAACATTATTACCTGATTCATGTATATCAATACTTCTGCCTGCTCCCAACACATCATGGGCCAACGTAGTAGGGCATGGCCCAACACTCCCCATGGTTCGCACAGTGAAAATCATCATCATTGGCTTTGGGTGAGGGTGATGTGCTCCAACTGTGACTACCCGAACACCACACCAGGAGAACGCACATTCCTGCTGGCTCATCGGTCCGAAAAGGCCCAGCCGCATTTCTTGTCTTGGGTGGGAGTGATGCGTCCCAACAGCGACCACCCAAACAGAACCCAAACGAAATTCAAAAACCCCAACAAATCTCAACAAGAGAACAGTGTTATGCATCAGCATATACGACATCAGGACACTCTCAACAGACTCTCACCTAACCCATCTAAAAAACGAAATCAAAAACATCAAATGGGACATCATAGGTACTAGCAAAATGAATTGAAAAGAAAACATCTTCTCTACAATTACAGAAGAAAGAAAGTGAAACAAAGTGGAGTAGGCTTTCTCATCAATAAAGACCTCAAAGACAACGTGACTACAACAGACAGAGACGGAATTGTTGAACGCACCGATGAATTTTAACAGGGATTCTACTCTTCAAAACACGGACAGCATAACAATGACCAGAATACACAAGACGCTGACAATCAGTTTAAGGACTTCCCAGAAGTTACACCTTGGGAAGTAAAGCAAACCATCAAACAAACAAAAAAAGGACAAGCCCCTTGACCAGATAACATCATCATCAATCTACTCAAAGAGGCTGGTAAGAGTATCAACAAAAAGCTAACTATTCTATTCAATTTGTGTCTAAAATGGAGTAAGGTCTCGAAAGACTGCAATCATAATGCTTCTACATGAAAAAGGAAACCTGAAAGACCTCAACAACTACAGGCCTATAAGCCTACTCAACTGCATACACAAACTTTTCACAAAAATCACCAACCAGATTACTAAAACACTAGATGAAAACAACCACAAGAACAGGCTGGATTTAGAAGAAGTTACTCAACCATGGACCATCTTCATTCAATAAATCAGCTGAAAGAGAAAGCATCAGAATACAAAATGCCACTCACTGTAGCATTTGTAGATTTCAAGAAGGTATTCAACTCAATAGAAATTCCCATGGTCATGAAGGCCATCACCCTACAAGGTGTAGACCCTGTGTACATCAAAGTACTGCAACATATATACAATCACAGCAACTCCCTCATCAGGCTACATAAGGACTCTGAACCCTTCCAACTCCAAAAAAGAGTAAGAAAAGGTGATACCAGCTCGCCCAAACTTTTTACCGCCTGCCTCAAGATCTTCTGAAACCTGGACTGGGAGAATAGAGGAATCAAAATAGACGGGGGAATATCTGATCAACCTCAGATTCGCAGACAACATCATCCTTTTTGGAGAGAACCTACACAACCTCCAACTAATGCTAGATGAACTAAACAAAGAAAGCAGAAGAGTTGGCCTACACATGAACTTCAGTAAAACAAAAATCATGTGCAACAATCATATTAAGAATAAGAACATAACTGTCAAGATCGAAGATGCAAAACTCAGCAAGGTAGACCACTACATCTTCCAAGGACAACGAATCTCCATGAGATCCTCAAAAGAGAGGGAAATTTAGTGAAGAATTACTCCAGAATGGCAAGCCTTTGCCAGAACAAGCTCAACTTTGAAAAGCCAGACGATCCCAATAATCCTAAAAAGAAGAGTATACAACTAATGCACCCTCCTGATAGTCACTTATGGAGCTGAAACATGGAACCTAACCAAGAGACAGACCTGCAAACTGAGAAGCATGCAACGCGCACATGAGAGAATCACATGGAGAGATTACAAGACAGCACAGTATATCAGGAAGAAAACGGGAGTCCAAGACATCAAAGAATCTATAAGAAAACTTAAATGGCAATGGGCAGGCCATGTTGCAAGAATGAAAGACAACCGATGGACATCATGACTCACACCATGGATCCCCTGAGATCACATGGGAAATCAAGGCCAACAGAATACAAGATGGAGAGATGAACTAGATGAATTCAGAAAATACTGGCTCCGCTACACCCACGATAGAGAATCGTGGCAAATCCTGGGAAAGATCTCTGTCCAAAGACGGACGTTAAAAAGACTGATGATGATGATGATGATGAATACTTCTGCGTCTAATATGCAACAGGGAAAAACTGTTGATATTTCATATCACTGCACTTTGCTTTATTTTTTTGATTACTTGTAAGACTGAACTTTTGTCTTTGATTGGTAAGATCTTTTTTACACTTTTACCTTGGTATAAAGTAACATTTATTTTGTACATAATTTTCACACGTGTCTCATTCAATTTTTCCAAATGATCCAGACATCACACTAACATTTGATTGTGGGTAGACATCTGGTAGACACCCCTTTGGCGCCAACTGTGAATTGATACTACACTGATGTCTACACCTCCGACTTATTCTTTTTCAGCTTCCTTTTCATGCACTTAACTACAAGTCAGGGGTCTTACCGTGGCAAATTATGGCCCCTATTACATCATCAGTATATGCGGATATCTTGATTCTAACTTCATCAGGGTGGTTTATTCCATGCAGAACTGGTTCTAAGCTTTCAATGGAAGGGTTCCAGCATCAAAGCATTTAGTAAAGGAGACAAAGGATGACCCTGCCAAACTGACCATGTGATCTCGAAAGGGTCTGACCATTTTCCGTTCACTTTAACTACAGCAATGTAGTTTTGGTACAGAGAACTAATCCAGCTGTGAAGAAATGAATCTTCACCCTTTTGAATACCGTGGACTGATCTAAATCACTGTAGTTTCCATGTCACCTTCTATTCCACCTATGATCTCACGTACCATGTGGAAATTGTTCTGGATTGTTCTTTCCATTCACAACACAAGTCTGATCAATTCACTGACAAAAATCTGAAGACCTTGATCTAAATCGCGCGTTAAGAATTTAATTGTTCTCATCAGTTCTGTCTCCACTCTCCTGTTCATCTTCAAAAAAAAAGTATCTTCGTCAGTTTGAATTAGAAGTTCTTTAGTTACACCAGGAAAATGTTTTGTAAACCTATTTTGTTTGAAGGTCAGAATATTATCCATGCTTTCTAAGATCAGGTAGTGCAATCATCCTCTCGGCAGCTGATTACTTAAATCTTGCAACATATGACCACAGAATGTGGATTACCAACTTGACTGGCATCGAGGCAAACAGGAGTTGTCAACTGTTTCTTTTATACAAGTATTTCTTTTTAAACATGCATTTGTGTGTCATTCACCTTTTTTGTCTGCAGCCATACATGAGACAAACATATTCTTTGAGCTCATCTATAGTTGCTTGTTTTACTTGCCAAGAATTGAAAGTTCTTACATTTCTTAGTATTTTTATTTGGAAGGTGAAGCTAGAGCAGACTATACTTTCAATAGTAGTCAGTCTTGTAGACTGAATAATTATATGGAATAAATATTTTATTCTAGTGTAGCCAATACATCCATATTCTTTTAAAATTTCCTGAGGTCCAAGTATAGGAGAAAGGGGTCTCACTAAATAAGATTAGGTGTCTAAAAAATTTAACATAAACATAGTGATTTACTTCTGTGAAAATGTTTGAAGTTAACTTGAGATCAACTGCCATTCTTGGGTGGGATGAGGTCAAGTTTGCTTGAGGCTATCATGAGGTCACATGAAGTCAACAATAGTTTAAATTCTCCTAGAACAGAATATTAAAATGAATGCAGAATTCCACCTGCATAAAACATCTATTACTGTTTATATCTTTGTTTGAAAATGAAATAAGTCAATGACAAAAGTACATAATTTTGACAGTACTATATATATGTATACATATATTACCGCAGAACCCAAAACATCAAAGACATGATTAGCAGCAACAATGTTATAAATGATAAAGTCTCACACAACAATATCCCTAGAACCACTAAATTCTGTAAACAATGAGACAAAAGAAATAGTCTATGTTGCAATCACCTTAAGTGCACCAACACCTTCACAAGCACTACCACCAAAGAGAGTTACCACATATACCATAGCAATAACTGTTGCAGCAAAAACATCATATACCTTCGATAATGCAATAGATGCAATTTACAATACATAGGCAAGTCCGAGTGGCAATTTAACATTAGACTCAACAATTACAGACCCAGAATTAAATAATAAAACAATCCCAGCCCACTCGCCATAGAACTACACTTTTGCACACCCGGCCACAATTTTGCCACGGGCGCTAGCTTTACTATCATAGAAAAGATAGAAAAAAATACTCCCATGGACATAACTAAAATTCTAGAAGGACATGAGGATATGTGGATCAACAAACTTAAAACTCTCTACCCTAATAGACTTGACACCAAACTTAACAACCCTAATCACACAGATCTCTAAATCATAAACCTCCTACTAACAATAACCTCACATCCACATTTACCCCCCCTCCCCCCAAGATACATCTGATACTGGGAACTTCAAAGTCTCTCAGACCTATAGCAACCTCTACCTTAGTTAGTCATCTTGTGACACTAGGGGGCCAGGAGTCCCCCGTGTCCTGAAAATTACGAAAATTACTATGGCTGTTACTAAAAATTACTATGGTTATTACCAGTAATTACTATTGTTATTACAAAAGGAGTTATCTGTGTTAAAGAGGATAATGTGTTTTTCGAGATGTCATAGGAAGTTGGGTCACCTGTGCTTTTTCAATCTGGTGTCATCTGTCAAGGCCTGGGTTGCAAAAACAAATGCTTTTGGGAAAAAGGTTTTGTTCCCAATTCGATGACCATGTCATGGGAAGTTGAGTTATCTGTACTTTTTCGATCTAGTGTCATCTGTCAAATACTGGGTTTGAAAATAAAGCCAGATATAAGGGTCAGTGTTTGGGGTCTAGAGAGAGAGAGAGTAAAAGCTTATGAAAGAAAAGTTATTTGCAGAGTCTTTGGGAGAGGGGGAGACTAATTTATGATATTGAACAGACCTGCGTCGCGAGATGAATGAGGATCAATGTTTTGGGTTTTTCCGGAAAGGTCGAGATGGCAGGAGAGGGAGAGATAAGGGAAGTCAGTTACAAGAGATACAGTGTCGATACCAAGGGCTTAAATAAGGAAGGGTTTTCGTAACAAGCAGTCAGAGCAAAATTTGGGTTTGGAGAAGACAGTCGTTGCCAGCTCTCTCTCTCGTGTCAGCCGTCCGCCCTTAGTAACCGTCAACCGCTGAAGCAGAGTAAAATTTGGGTTTGGAGAAGACAGTCGTTGCCAGCTCTCTCTCGTGTCAGCCGTCCGCCCTTAGTAACCGTCAACCGCTGAGTCAGAGTAAAATTTGGGTTTGGAGAAGAGACTCGTGCCAGCTCTCTCTCTCTCGTGTCAGCCGTCCGCCCTTAGTGACCGTCAACCGCTGCTACCATTCAGTAGACTACTGTTCGTGATATGAGAGACCAGTTGTCATTTTGACTTAGATAATAATCTGCCTCCTCTCTTTTCAACTGCGAATAGGCATTTCCCGTCTCCAGAGATATTGATAATCAATATTCTATATAAAACCTATAAATGAAATTCCGTTTTGTTGCCTTCTTTTACTAACCCGGAACAACAGCTGGGTTTAGTATAGTTTGTGGGACCACCAAACCCCCACAGGAAACCCCACAATCTCACTTGTACAAATAAGAGCCAACATATTTTCGATGACCTGTAAGGTTAAAACCTATGTAAACCTACCAACACAATCTAACACCAAAGCACTTCCCTCCTATCCTGACACCTTATGTCTTCACCAAGACCCACTGCTGCCGCTAACGCCACAGACTTCATCACTGGCTGAACTTTCTCTCACACAACAGGATGCCCCAAGCAGATGGGATACCATTTTTTGCTCACAAAGCACAACTCCTGATGGTAGAGTCATGTTCCACATCAAACTTATAACCTCTAAAAGTACACACACATACACACACTACTGAAGATGGGAATACCTCCCAAAACATGTTTAGATCATAAATGAAAACATTTACAGATAAATAAACCCAACTTCCATACACTTTTACTCCCGAGTCCATTTCACTCTCTATAGTTCAAATTACACACACACACACACACACATATATATATATATATATACACACACACAGAGGAACAACTTACAATGCAGGATTACTATACAGGATTTATTCCAAGTACCAAATGTGTGTTACAAAAATGAAAAATTGTTTTACAATGTTAGTTGATGCTATCAATATTAGTAGTAGTGCTTGAGGATCCACAGCTTCTACCAATCTCATTACAAATATAAAAATTGAAAATACCAAATTTAAGAGTTTTGAGAAATCAAATTTCTTGTGTAACAATAGAAGAAATTTTCAAATGATCTTGCTTCAGATGGTACTGCGTAAAGTAACCAGGTCCTATCAGACAGAATTCTGAAAGCAAAAATGGGAAAAACAGAGAGAAAAATCTTTGGTATCAAAATGACATCCTAAAATTTCAAATAATACTAACTTGGAAGTTTCAATAAACAAGGATAAATTGAAAATTGAAGATTAGCATGTACACTGCAATCAAGCAGTTAAAACTCTAAACTCATCTAAAATGAATTTTGTGAATCACAAGTCAAAGTTTTTGAAAATTTCTATTTAATTGAACAAAGGATATTCATTTGTATCTTGTGGGTCATAAAAACCAGGTAAATCACATAGAATACAATAGAATAATTGTTTGTTGTTATGTCTTGTGTATTAGAGTTCTCTAGACGAAAAATAAACTGTGAGAAAAAATATTCTTACTGAAGTCAGACTAAAGGACTATCAAATTTCTGAATTCTTCCAGGAAGCTTTTGCTGGGGAAAAAAAAAAAAAAAAGGTTGAATGTAAGTTGAGTATACAATTCTGAAATGGATATAAGAGTTATTATCAGTTACAAGAATAAAAAAAAGCATTTACTACAACAAACAAAAAACCTCAAACTAACTTTGACATGATCTACAAAGTTTGAGATTATGAAGGGAAATGTGTACTCTGGGCAAACACACATTCACACCTTTTTTTTCCTAATACGTCAGCATTGATTGAATATCATGAGTATTCATACTCCTTTGGTATCATATGACCTTTTTGTTCAAATTGGAAAACAGTTTTCCCTTTTTCATGAATGAATGAATGAATGTTACCTGAACAGCTCTTGAGAAGGGGGGGGATGAAGTTCCATCTGAGGTGTTAGATTGGTGAAGAGGAAACTAGGGTCAGTCTTTTTTCAGCTAGAAACCATCACCCTATATGCACATGGCTTTTTGTTACCTCCTTCACTTCTATTGCTACTAATACAGTTAGAAACCAAGTGTATTTCAAACCAGCAATAATTAACAATCAACAAAAAAAACAAGTCATTTACAGCATAGCCTAATTTACTTAAATGAAAAATGGAAAAAAAAATAAAATTAACAAACCTAACCTGCCAAGCTTCTGAAATGTGTGTAAGGATTAGGTTTGTGATACGCCTATGAGCAGTCATATCCCAGTGCACACCATCTTTTACCCGACGGTGGATGTGGTGACGCAAATAGAAGTGGATATCAAGTATATCAAAAGAGTATTCTTTCAGAAGTTGGTATGCAAATTTGTTTGCCTCAAGGATTTCCAATCGTAAAGTATTTTTCAGATGTTCAACTTCAGGTACAAGAAAGCCACCATAGGCAGTTCTTGAAATCGGTAGGGTGCTATTCCAAATAAAAAGAGTGCTTTTAGGAAACATTATATCAATACTGGAGAAAAGTTTCTTCAGATTGGACTTATATGCATCCACTCCACTGTCACCATATCTGCAAGAAAACAAAATTGGACTTTACAAAGTTAAAGCCAAATTGAACAATTTAGTTCAAAATTAGGATTAAACAACTAAAATTCTGAACAAGGTTATCTATTTTAGAGATTTTATATGTGAACTTATATGGTCTATCATAACAAAATGAAAATAGTACAAAATTTAACAAGATATGATTAAGTTTGTATGACGAAGTCATCCAGTATGATAGTACACAGGTATGTCATTTATAAATTGCATTAGGTCGCTATTCCTAAGGCAAGAAATGACAAAACAGGTTTAAAACTCCTGCATGGTACATTGCCTGTCTCCAGAGTGTTGAGAATGAGGTTTTCAGTTTACATGTGAGCACATAATTTATTGAGAATAGCAGGAAGTGATGAAATATCCCATGTTGGTGCTATCAGACTTCCTTGAAAAAAATAAAAATAAAAAAAATAAATTTCATGTTTATATTTCCAATCATAAAATCTATTTTTTTGTTTCTCTTGTCACATCAGCGACATTGACACACATCTGGCCTGCCAATTTTCTTCCATTTTAACCTGGTGTTGTAGCAGCTAGGCTTAAAAATGGGACCTACTCCTCCCAGCAGTAGAACAAGGTGAAACCTGTCTCAAACAAAGGGTATGGGTATCTATTAATGGAATATTGGGTTTGCACTTATCTAGAATGCATTTTAAGCCCTTTTCTGATTGAGTCGTGGATTTCTTCAAAATGTCGTCCTGTTCTGTTCCACAATAATGTTTGTATTTCACTGTTTTGTCTGAATATCAATTATAAGACAACCTAAACAAGATACTACTGTACAATATTAATGCTTTCAAGATAGCAATTTAACCCTTTATAGGCTACTTTTGTATCATTTTTTCACAGAAATGCTCTATTTTTCTCTATAAAAATAATTAATATCATTTTTCCCGTTTTTCAGAGGACATATAAACGTTAAGTCTCAGAGCAGGGGCATAGCTAAATAGGGGGGATGCTTGATTTAAAAATCGCCATCCCAGGCCCCTAATGGAAATTAATACTTTCCAATGAAGTATAATGCAAATAATAAAGAGTGAAGTTTCTTTTTAAAGCAATAGTAAATGTAAAAAAAAAAAGGAAGAAATTTTTCATCACCTTGTTAAATCCCACAAACAGGAGTTCATGATAATCACATCCGGAGTGTGTTCATTCTGCAATGACTTCAGGATATTAAGGATATAATGGTTATAACATCTGGTGACAAAATAGAATTGCACCATATGGTAGTCTGTGACAAATTGCCGAACTTCACGATAACCAGGTCCATTAATCAGATTGTGGATCCCACCATCAAGTAATTCATCTCCTTGAAATTTAAGTTCACCCTAATAAGGAGAGTAGCAAATATGTGTATTAGCAGAAAAACTCAAAGATACCAGATGATCTGCAATCTTCTTTCAAAAACTCCTGTGCACATTACATATTGGATAATCAACAAATTTAGTAACAAAATTTGCCTTCAAAACAAGAGCAGCCACACAAAAAGTTTCATGAATGTTTCTCTATACTATCTCCAATGCTTTAATTGAAAATTAAGAAACTTACACAACAACAAAGCACTCACCTTGGCTCTCAATTCATCATCTTTTGTATATGCACTGTCGTTTAATAAAGATACCAGATCTTTGTATAGACTTCTTTGAACTAAGAAAAAAAAAAAAAAAAAAAAAAAGATCAAAAGTGAGTTATTTTTTTGAGACAATGTCTATAAAATATTTTTTTAGGATTGAGTTGAGATCCATATGAGTAAAGAAAATATTTTTAGTTCCTAATATATGATTTGTTTATCATATTGCCAAAACAACTTTTGGCATCTTTTTATAGCCAAGACTTGAATTATATGAAAGAGTAATCATGCAAGTTTCCAGTTTTTTAAAAGACTGATCCCTGTTCAAAATGATAAACAAGAATAAAAGGGAGAAATATAACAAAAGAACTTACTGGAGTCACCAAGGATCACAATAAATTTGTTAAACAAAAGTTTCTTTGCATCTTCACACAAGAATAAATCAGACATTATGGGACTGAAACAGAGAAAAAAAAATCAATTGAACTTTGCAATGGGAACAAAATGAGTACCAGAAAAAGAGTACCAAGAAAATGATATCAAAATTATAGGGTCAAAAATTGAAATTGCCCAATATACATTAGGATCATTTGCGCAATCAGTGCCGCCAATCTTGGGCAATTTTGTACATTACATACGTTATTTATAATTATAGTAATACATCACTGTGTGACGGTAGACATTAAATACAAATTTTTGGTTTCTTTTAATTCAAGAAAAATATATTTATTCCTGGTGATAGGTGAATTGTAACAGATAATCTGAAAAAAAAAAAAAAAAGAAAAAAGTCTTCCATCTACTACTACTATTTACTTTCATTTTAATTGTTGTTGCTTTTTATCACAGGCTGTGTACTCTTTAGCTGTGAGTGAATAAATAGATCAAGCGAAGAATCACCCTACGATGGCAAGCCTTTGGCAGAGCAAGCTCAACTTTAAATAACAAGTCAATCCCAATAATCCTAAAAAGAAGAGTATACAACTAATGCACCCTCCCGATAGTCACTTATGGAGCTGAAACATAGAACTTAACCCAGAGACAGACCTGCAAACTGAGAAGCACGCAACGTGCACATGAAAGAATTATGCTCAACCTCACATGGAGAGATCACAAGACAGCACAGTATATAAGGAAGAAAACAGGAGTCAGAGACATCATAGAATTTATAAGAAAATTTAAATGGCAATGGGCAGGCCATGTTGCAAGAATGACAGACAACCGATGGACATCACGACTCACAACATGGATCCCCTAAGATCACATGCGAAACCGAGGCCAAGGAAATACAAGATGGAGAGATGCACTGGACAAATTTAGAAAATACTGGCTCCGTGACGCCTATGATAGAGAATTGTGGCAAATCCTGGGGAAGGTCTATGTCCAACGACGGACGTTAAAAGACTGATGATGATGATGATAAAATGAATTAACAGCACAGATCAGATTGTGGAATAACTTTCTACATTAGAGGGTGGGTCGCTTTATGTGCGACCGTTCTTACCACTCAACTACTGGAATACAGTGGCAAGCACATGTTGGGATTTATTTGTAAATAATGCTTTTTAACATCCCACTTCATAATAGCAGAATCATCAGCATTCAAATGAGTTGTCCAAACAGTGATCAGAGTATAAGTTAAAAATTGCAGCTACAATTAATGGCTCAAAAACAAAGAAAAATTCAACTAAGGACTTATTTTTTATTAACAAAGAGTCAGTCTAAAGATGATTGGATAAAATAGACCAGATAAACACACAAATTGACAATGTTTGTGTGGACAATGACAAACAAAAACAATGAAGATAGACAAAGGGATGTCGAATGTGAATTAGAATTTTGCTCGTGTGCTGGAAGAAGTAGCTGAAATGAATTCTAGTCTCAGGCTAATAGAAGCTGCTACAACAACTGACCCTGGGGGTGACTCTCCCACTAGTGATATTAACAAGGTAATCTCTGCCTTTTCCAATATCAACGTTAACCCATTGAGACCTGCACTGGAATGTCCCATATTCAGTGGCAAGGCTTATGAGGAGGATAAATTCAGATTTGAAAATTTTCTCACTCAGTTTGAGAATAGTGTTGCCAGTACGAAATTCAAAGCAACAAGACTGCAGTATCTAAGAGGATATTTGGAGGATTATTCGCTACAAATCGTCCTGCATTTATCAATAAGTGATGAGAATTAATATACTGCTTTGAATCTATTTAGGGATGAATTTTTGGATAAAAAAATTATCACCACTGAGTTTTTAAAGGATTTTTAAGTAATCCCAAACCAGACTTTGATCCACAATTCATTAATGTTAAAAGATTTGACTAAAACCTGTGCTGACCTGTGTAAATTGAGTGATACCTATGAATTGGATTTTCTACTAGAAGGTTCACAGGGAAATATGAACATCAGTTATACCATATTCTCTAAATTACCCAATCCACTTAAAAAGAAATTGATTCATGCAGTCGGAACAAATTATCCTTCTATATATCAAATCTTCAAAAATTATAATGAGCTAATTAAAACACTGGTTATTACCAGAAACAATAAAGTTAACCATTCTAGAATTATAAAAATAAAGCCATTTGATCGGAGATCTAAGGGACAGATTTTGGACATGAAAAAAAAAAAAAAAAAAAAGAAAAATTGTTTCACATTGTAAAATTTTGCCACCAAAGTTGAGATTCGAACTTTGTAATGCTGATGGGCATTCCTCATCACACTGTGCTAAATACAGGACTTACAAATCCAGGTTGGCACAGTGCAAGCAGCTGAAATTGTGTCTTAACAGTAGGCATCAAATTAATAGTTGTCCCGGCAAGAATGATAAATTTTTCTACAGCTATAACAAATGTAGAACAAGAAGTCACATCTTTGCGTCCCAGTCTAAGTAAGAAGAAATCATCCTTATCAATAAATGCTTACTAGGGTAAGGGAACAACTATTTATCTTATCTGTAATAGGTGTAACTGTCTCAAAGGTTGATAAAACCTTCAAATTCAAATTCAACACCAGCAGCCAGAGGTCTTACTTTTCGAAACTAGTACTTAAAAAGCTAAAATGTAGCAACTCTGAATTTTCGACTATCAAGTTTGATGTTAAAACCTTTTTGGGTGAAAAATGTTGAAAAATTGAGTGAAGTAGTTTTAGACGTAGGGTTACATTCTAATCAATCGCATTACCTACCCATCCTTATTGATCATGATTTAAACATCAATTTCAAGACTAACAAATTTTGTCAGATGGTGAAAAATCTTGAGCCAGAATTATAAATTGGCCGCAGACTTAAAAAAATGGCAATAATTTTATCCATGGCTTGATAGGCCCTTATCTAATTTATACAGGCCATGCACCTAGTCAAGTGCATGAATGTCTCCACTTGGCAAGTGCCAGATGGAATTATTCCTTTTGGCAACCCCAGTCAAAATTCCAAAAAGACATGCAGGAAATAACTTCAGCTTTGTGATTTCACAGTATTCTTCATGCGCCAGTAATGCAGGAGTCAATTTCATTATAAACCACAAAATAGCTCTGGTTGCCAGAGCAAAATCAGTTCAAATTGTGTATCAAATGAACCACTCAATTCCTCATTTTTAAGTCAGGAGAGAGGTTAAGTGCTAGTACAAGTAATGACTGTATCTTGAGTAACAGCAAAATCAAGGTTCCCCCTATAGAGAACCAGAAGACTGAAGTCAGAACTATAAATAAGCATAATTCAAGTGCTGCTCAAAAAAAAAGACAAGGCCCTCTTCTTAAGAAACATGGAAATCCTGTTTTGAAGGTTGATTCCCAAAACCTGAAGTAAAAGGCTAAAAACAATAAAGTTGAAAATGACCTAAACTGTTAAATCACAGAAAATAAATATTGTACAATCAATATTACATAGTATTGTTACTGAAAGAATTTCTCAATTCAAATAGTAATTCAAGACAATGCTCTAATCCAAATAGCACACCCAAACTGTTCCAATTTTGATACAGAATTATCATTTGATTTGCAATTACAATGTACTCATTTTCTATTGAAGTTGAATTCCAAATTTTGCCTTGTCAATTCAATTTAAATATAACCTTGCCTTCTATCATTTCTAATATTCATTCTCTGATATATCCCACAAATTCAAGAATACTTTTAGCAATTTGAAATAAATCAAGTGAATGCTTGTATGCTGAATAAATTAAAGATTAGGCTCTTGAAATTTCATGTTCAAATCTAGGCATACTCATTCCATTCAAAATAGATTTAAGACTATTCACATCTATTTCATGTAACAATTCAAAGTCGAACCAAGATACAATATACATTTTATTTAATTGATTAATTCAAAAATTTCACTTTATTTCTATTGATTGGATTTATTACAATGCGATGTTAATCAAATTCAGGCACATGATTCAGTTGCATTGTTTAGTGCGGATCAGGAGCAAATGCAACCAGTGCATAAAAGTTAAAATCTATTCAAATGTAAACAGACCCGAGATGTGTTTGTCTGTGTCCGTTTGTGTGAATGACATCAATCTTAATCAATTTAAAAATATTTGGCATCATCCCAAACATAGAGTTCTTAATTTGATGACATTTCAACAATTTGCCAAACCATCCAACATCTGTCAAATACAATTAAACAATTTGGCCAGTCTATCCAACATCTGGCATATATTAATGCCATTTCCATGTGGTTTGTAGATCATAACAGTGAGTCAACTTCCATCCAGTTTGATATAGCTTGGAGGGAAACACCTTTTATTTTATCAGGTCAATGTTTCAATTGCTTGGATCATAATTAAACAAACAGAGGATCTGCATAAAATCACTAACTTCATACTCCTACTTCACCTTACAATTACATGAATTGTAGTTACAAATCTGGATACTTGTAATTTTGAGCATCAATTGATCTATTAATAATGTATAGTACTGCTACCGAAAAAATGATTTCCCAATTCATTTTAATGCGCGATAAATACCTTCATTGCATTCTTTTTGAGGAGAATATATAAAAATGAATGGTGTAAAATTTTAAAAGTTAATCAATAATTTGGAGATAATTATTTAATAAGTGCTTAATAATTGATGAATTTGTTCCCAGTAAACCTGAAAAAAAGAAAAAAAAACTTATTTCATGCACTCAAAACACAAAGAAAATACCACAATCTTTCAGAATGTGTAGTGATGTTCATTGATGTTGTGATCTTCACTGATCAACGATCAACAATCAACAAATAGAACTTGTGAGAAATTGTTTCACTTCTACACACACTTCTACAGCAATTTCAAATAACTTAACTTGGATCACTTTGGCTTCAAAATTAATTCTTGAATTATAATAAAACTAAGGTCCTTTCCATCTTTTGTTTCATTCATTCCTTCATTTCAAGCTGCAACATTCTTTCCATACACATGTTCCAACAGGTATTAATCGAAATAATAATCACACCTGGCGGAAATTCTAGAAATTTCCCAAACTATAGTCAGCACAGAGTTTACACCACCTTACCAGAATTATGGGTGGGGGGAAATATGAAAACGAAATAACACTGATAAATAATTGGGAAATCTTAAACCTAACTACTAACCCTGAACTAAACCTAACACTAACCCTAAATCCAAGCCCTAAGTACATGCCATGTGGGCTCTAAAGTGTGGGGGGGTCATGTTGGCAAATTTTTAGTTCTCGAGAAAATAAATGAAAACAAAAAGGAAAAACGCAATAACAGCTTGTAGATTTTTTTTTGTAAAAAGAAGCTGGATTGTTTGGAAAAAAAAATTCAAAGAGCAGACGGCAGACTATCTGGAAGCCATGATTGCAGTGTGAAAATGGTTGTCACTCTCAGGTAAGATGATGGAAAGTAAGAGCCAACAATAACATAATGTAGACAGACATAGAACTTTTAGAATCTTCAACGCCTTATTTTTATATGATATTTGAATTTCAGAAAATATGAGAAGAGAAAAGTCTACATTATAATCAAAGAAAAAAAAGATAAACAAATTTCTATTAATTACAACGTTGCATTTAACTTGTAAGATAAATGTTTGCTTTTTAATCAATAAATCAATAATGTTGACTCCTTAGAAAATGATTTACACTTTAAAGGTTAATTTGATTTGCAAAAGTTAGTTTCATCATTAGTCAACGCAAATGTGATAAAAAAAATGATGAAATATAGTTTTTTCAGTGGGCGTTGATATAATCATCCATCACAGATCGATCAATTTAATGACAAGTCATGTCAACAATATCACATGTATGGATGTTTAAGCGTCAAAAAATGAAATAAAAAATTGGGGTCAAATCAGTTTCTTTCTTATTGTAACAGTGAAAGGAAGGGGGCAAATAGTGAATAAACAAATAGTTAAATGAGCAGAAAATAAGAACCGATAATAGAAAAGAAAAAAATGATTATTGATTTTAGGAACAAAAAAATTAATTGGTTGATAAGAATTTGACACATTTAATATATCTATGCAAAATTGGTCAAATATTGAAATTGGAATTAAAAGAAGAAAATTAATTTATATCTAAATTAAAAAGAGTCACGAGCTTTTAAAAAATGTGTTGCGTATGTACAATGGAATGTTAGATCACACTATCTGAACAAAAAAGAAAATGGTGTGGCGACTCCTTCATTTTTAGTCAAGAGTTAGATACGAAACCCTCCAAGCCATATATTTAAAACTTCACTTCCTTCAACGACCCCTTTTAAAAAAACCCTGAATGCATGTGGTCGAACGCCTCTTTGCAGTTGTTTTAAAATCTAATTGATGTCTTAACGGTTTTTATAAACGGAGTAGGGATATATGTAATTGTAGATATTCTAGTTTTTAAATTACAAGTTAAATTATTAGTAAAGTTCATTTTTACAAGTAGAATTTATAGGTCACATGATTTATTCCCATTTTATATTAAAACATGATCTATTTCTCTTTCAGACTCTTGTGACAACAGACCAGAACTTTACTCCATGTAAGGAAGGACAGTTTATTATTTGTCGTGAATAAAAGATTTTAAGAAAACAAATTTCCTTACCTTATTTGATTTTTCATTGAATTTTATCCGATGGAAGTATTCTAGGCCATTAGTCTTATTTTTCACCACTATGAGTATGCAGTTGTTAATTGGCAACTGCCTGCGATGATGAAAGTTTTCACTGCAAACAACCTTTGGGATCTGGACCCGACAACAACAGGCCAAAATTTAGATAAGTTGTGATTATTTTCAATATTTGTGAGCTCAGTCGATCAACGAATCATTAGATCTCAGTTTAGTCAAAGTCACTGATTAGTTTTACAATAAACTAGTCTTAATTGACAGTGAGAGTTATAGCTGAAGAAACCTCTAATGACTTGAAAGGACTTCTGTATTTCGGATCCATTAAACCAAAGATAGCCAAACTACTTACATAATATCACGGTGTATGTTAAATAGAATAGAAGCGACTGTTCATATATCCGAGTGTATCCGTTTATCGGATTGGTTTAGAGTTAGTCAGAGAAAAAGTTGAACTTCTGTGAAAGGAAAAAGTTAGAAGTACCGTCCTGGGAGCTTAACACCGACCATCCAAAGTTGGAGGACTTGAAAAATTTTAAAGATGAATAATTGATATATAATGCCAGTCGAGGGATCTTATTTAACACCAATAATTGGATACGTGCTCACAACGATTAGATGTGATTGCTTGCTTAGATTCATTCAATGATAATCAAAATTCACCTCTTTTAAGCTGATCATTACAAAGCGTAACTTCAGAAAATTGAATTCATTGTTTTAAACTACTAACCAAATACCGTATTTGTGTTGATATTTTTCTTAGGAGCTTTTATCCAAATTTAAAAAAAACATTCAAAAAAAAAAAAAAATTATATATATGAGAGACAGACAGACAGACAGACACTCTAATATTGGCATAATTCAGTTTAGGTAATATCGGGATATATTCTTCAAATGATTTTATGCACAATAATTTCAATTTTCTGATGTTACGTTTTATAGTGCTGCAACCCTAATGGAAATTATCCTTCGACGATTTTCGTTGAATAAATCTAAGCAAGCGATGAATGTTAATCCTTGTGAAAACGGGGATCCTTTCATTACCGTTAGATACGACTCCCATCGTTTATGGCATCTTGTATAAATCAATTCGATGTGGATTTTTCTAGCCCCCGATATTAGGAGTAGGCCGATATCAGTTCCCAGTACGGTAGATGGTACATCTCCGATTTCAGCATTGAAATCAAAATATCTTGAGTCAAACACATCCGTCATAAGTGCCAACCAGGAGAAGAATGATTCAAAGAGGCAAAATCTGTCACCAGAAAGTTTCTTTACAAATAAAAACTGTTTATTTTAACGTTTTCAAGAACTTTGTTAAGGAGTATACGTATTATTTTTCGTTCTGAATACTTGGTGTGTATTTTTCCCGAAATCTCACTATTTTTGTTAATTTCACATTTTTCCCCGACGAAAAATAAATTCTCCTTCAACTTCTGAAGTTGACAAATCTCTAAGCGCTGTTGAATAAATAGTTGTACTTCGAGCCGTATCGTGTAGAAAATACACACTTATTTCAAACATTCAAAAAGGCGTTGTTTTTAGGGTTTTTTCATTTTTTGAATGTTCCTCTGGAAAAATCATTCAAACCAATATCCTGTTCGTAAATCAAATAGAATGGTTCTTATAATCGTTTGAGCAGTGGAAGTTTCCTTACCTTGAAAAGTAACAATTTTTGACAATGATAATTCTTTTACTTCGTTGTATGATAGTTGGAAAATTTTATAAATCTGCTGAGAAAGAAGATGAATCCATAAAATCTTCTGTATACTCCTTTCGGTATCTAAATTTGAGAACTATCATCAATTAAAACCAGTGAACGGTTAGTTGGTTTTAAGCATCAAACTTTGATAAAATAATCCAATAGGAGAGCTTCGTTGGGGGTGATGTTTTGCAATTTAATCTTGTTGATGGTTCATGGTCTAAGCCTGATCAGTGTTGCCAACTCAAATTTGATTTTTTCTGGCTAAAACTGCTTCAAAAATGGCTAAAGCTCGGTCAATCTTCTCCCTTTTTCGGCTAACTTTATAGCAAAAAAAGTTTTATACTCATTTAAAGCCCTATTATGAAATGAAATAACTACTAAGAAAAAACTCCAGATCAAATAATTAATTAGAATTTTACATTTACTTTTATTAAATCCATGGATTTGCTGAAAAAAAAAAGTATTTTGCTTCAAAAATGTTCTCAAAGTGAAAATTTCGATTAACAAGCAAACGAAAAGACTCAGTTGAAGAGAAAAAAGACAGCTGTTAGTTGAATACACAATTTTAACTGCATTCAGTGGCAGATCCAACCTTTTGATTCAAGAGCCTTCCAAAATTAAAAAAATCAAATATGCTACGGAGATACCATCCAAATTTCGGGAATTTTTTTTCTGTATGGTATAATCACAAAAAAAAATCGTTAATTCATTTGATCATCTATTTTACGAATAATTTTTGTAAAATCATATGAAACGTATATTATAAACTCTATTTCCCTATTTGAAAGAGCAAACTCCACACTTGTGATTAAAAAAGTTGAAAATAAAGTAAAATATTGCTCATCTTTTCAACTTGTTATTTTTATTAACCAACTTATTACGGCTATTTTCGATGAAGAGAAAAAAATCTTAAAAATGATTTTTTTGGTGGTGATTTCATGAAAATTGAAAAGATTTTTCCGATTATATTTGAACATCCGTGTTATATCCTTTCCTTGTTTGTACAACAACGGAATTTTATTGATCATTATGTAACGACATTATCAAATATGATCATTAAAAGAAAAAAGAATTTGCACCGTACGTATTTTTTTTCAATTAAAAGCTTCAGCTATTGTTACCTTTCCTGTTTCAAAATGACCGCTGCTCGTGCAGCTGCTAATGGCGAATTCAATGTCAAAGAAGCTGAAGACAAGATTCCTGGAATGGGAATGGGAACGGCAGATTTTAGTGTTAGGGTTTGTAAGTCGGTTTAATAGCTAGATTTGGGGTCTAGGTTAATAGTTACGTTTAGGGTTAGTGATAGTGTTTTCCTTACCTGAAAGTAATTTCCAGGTGAAAACCTCTGATTACTTGCAATGGGACAATAGATGTAGTTGCAATGGGCCTACCACATTTGGATACCACATTTCTTTTTTTCTGGTAAATGAACACGCAGTGGCGTATCCTTGGGAGGCAGGTCGACACCATCAGAAAGGCGATACCATAACAGCCGACATTTTTCCTTTTAAATAATATGTGTGGTTATTTGATAATTCAAATTGACTTATGTATAAAAATATGCTTTGTCCTCCACGGACCTTAACGGAAATTTCACGGAATTTGAGGTTTCATAGATTTGGGACCATAATGGTACTTTGTCCTTTTAACGGGACATTTTACCAGTGAAATGGATGAATGAGTAGCCAACAAAGCCCTGGTGAGAAAAGGGAACTCGCCTGGAGGGGGAGGCGTTCGGTAATCAAGAAGTTTGGGAACTTGGCGCATTTAACGAACGTCGTTCAGTAAATCCAGTTCGATTGCACCTCACCCTATTTCGACTTTATCTTGCATCGTTCGGTAAATAATGACAAGAAAGTTCTAGACATTATTTTTGTTGCTATAAATGCCACAAAATTAGTGCCTACTGTAGTATCTGTTCTCACGTCAACGGAACAACATCAACTTCACGTGCTATCATAGTTGTATTTTAATAGTTTTCTTCGTGAATTTTCTTTTCTTTCAAGTCACCAAAAAGAAACACAAGTTATCTTATGATTGTATTTTAATTGTTGAATGCTTTTCTTGTATTTTATAAAACTATTGAAATAATATCTTACATACGAAACACAATAATTCAATTACAAAAATAATAATTTATTTTGATACGAAATCTAATGATAATAATTAATGAGTTGAAAATGAGTAAAAAATAGAGTAATGAAGAGTTATTAGTAAAAATATTCAAGTGAAATCAAATTACTTGACATTTTACACAAGAGTGGGGTAAACTTTGAACGGTCATGCTAAGTCACATGATTTTCAGTGACAACAATAAATAAGATTCATAACAATTTTTTTTTTAATTGAAAAGTATTTAGATTAAATCAACTCACGAAGAAAATAATTGGAATACATCCATAAGAACGTTTAAAATTGAAATTGAAGTTAATGCCGAGTTACGTTGACGTAAGAAAAACACATTGTATTCTTGATCTTGATCTAAACGCCGCAAAAGGCTAGATCATGAAACTAACTTGATGCTAGGTGTTCGCTGCATTTATCAAACTTCGTTCGGTAAATAAGCAGAAAATTTGATAAAGCCCATGTGTTCGTAAAAGCTAAAATTCGTTTTATCGAGGTTCGTTATAGCGTGGATTCATTGTATCTGTACTTGAATAAACATGGTACCGTAAAATGTAATGAAATAGTAATGAAATTTAGGGATGAATGTATCAGTGTTCCTTTTTTAGTTACGTATTGTAAAAAAGAAAAACTTCAACTCCTACTCTAAGTATAATTTCTTATCTTAAAGCATTTACCCCCCTCTTACCCAGAAGAAATTTTCCAAGGTTGGAGCATACAAGTCAAAAAATTCCTCTGATTTTTTGCGAAATAAAAATTTTGAGTATCTTTTGGGGTATGTATACCAGTAGCACAAAAATATATCCTGGGAAGAGGAAATATTCTCTGGAAGATGAGGAACGCCACCGTGAACACGTTCTTTTGTCATTTTGAATTTAACAAGAACCATAGGTTCAACGATGCGTCCACCATACGTGGTAGTAGTAGCAGGAGGAGGAAGAGGAGCAAGTAGTCTTTTTGGGGTCAATTGATTCTCATATTTGTAAAATATTGCATTATGGAAAAAATTTGCAAGTATTATTTTCAATAAAAACATTGATGGTAATTTTTGACTTTTTAAAGGCAAAAATATACACTTTTATGACATCATTTGTAGCCAGTGAAAATGATCAGAATATTGTTCTTTAAATGACGCAACTCCTTTTAATGACATCACATATTATAATGACAACAAACCGCTTCCTTCCTCCTTAATTATGCTGTTTAACATAGCTGGGATCAACCGACAGACCGACCAAAAAGCGTTTAATAGAGATGTGTGGAGACATTTTGAAACGGGAATGGACACAATTGCCAAAACTTATATGCAAGGCTTTTTTTTTTACTGACTGAAAGGTTGTGGACATGATTTCTATTTCTTCGGTCCGTTCAAGTCTTCCAAATGTTTATTATTGTTTATAATCATTATACTTTCTTTAATTGAAATATGAATTGAATTTTAAGTTTAAGCTTAATTACGCTTTCGACAGCCATTTTTTCTAAAAGCTTCTAATTATCCACCTGTTAATAACACCCATTATTGATGTTTGCCGGTAACATTTAAAAAAAAGAGAAAAGAAAAGAAACATTGAATTAAAATAACCCGATATCACGTCATTACAAATGAAAATCTGTTTTTCTTCTTCAGACTGATATCTGGACTCTTTTCTTTCCAACAAAAACAAAAAAGAACTGAAGAAAAACATTTATAAAAATGTTAATTACGTTTTTAAAATACGGTGTCAAAAGCTGCGTAGATGCATGGAAATGGTTGTTCCCAAGCCTACTGTAATACAAAAAGAAACACCCTGATTCAATACAGAGGCTGAAAAAGCTATAAAGGATAAAAGATGTGCTTGGCAAAAAGGGATGACCTCCGTTCTATCTCTGCAGACAACGGAATATACCCTCTTATTGACAGACAGTAGCGAATACAGAAATGTATTTTTAGGCACTAAAGGCACTAAATTTCATTGAAATTCATTGAGAACGTTTGGTTATACCGTATGGACAGATATGAGCAAACACAGAAATGAATGAAATATTAAACGGAAAAATATCACTTGATCAAAAAAAAATTCTTGGATCCATCCCATAATTTAATCGCTTCTCTTTACCCCGTGACTTACTTATCCACTAAATTTCATTGAAATTCATCGCGAATTTTCAGATATATCGTGTGGACAGTAAGGAGCGAATATGAAGAAAAATTACAAAAATATCTCTTTACATTCCCCGCATATATTTCTGGATTCGCTCTTGTCTTTCCGATATCTCTAAAAGTTCTCAATGGGTTTAAAATATTTTTGTGTCTTCCACATCGCAAGTTTTGGCACTCCCAAAGATTCTTAACAATCATTTTTAGTGACACTTTTTTGACCAATATTTCCCCTAGCCCATGGACTTTAAACCTGAACCGGAAAATCGTCATCATATTTTGAAAAAGTAATTAAAATTTGAAAAATCCCGCTCACGATTGAAAAGAAATGGTTTTTATAAGAAGAAAAAAGATTGGAAAAATATGAACTCTCTATCGGACTGGAGATTTTTTATAAAATTAACAGCGTGAAAAGTTGTTTTTATGTGATCAGAAAATGGGGGAGCTATTTGCATCAAAACATTTTTCAAAATTTGTTGACAAAAATTTCGTCGACTTGAAAAAAAAACTGGCAAAAATCAACATTATTCGACGTTAAAAAATGTTTGATACCTATTATTGGGGGACAATGTTTTTTCTATTCAAAATTGTTTAGTTACAATGTAGCAGAATAGAAATACGAATGAGTAGATTCAGTCATTCCTTCATATAGTAATATTAGTTGAAAAATTCGTGTCTCTCTGACGACACTTTACAGAGCAACTACTTCGTTGAATTTTGCAGGGATCCTTGTGTAACGCCCCCTATTCTTTTTGTTAGGAATTAAATACGAAACCCTTTTTTAGCAAGATATCGAAAACGTCACTTCCTCTGACGACCCCTATAAAACCCCTGGACGCTCATGGTCCAATGCTCATTGTGCCAGGGCCCCTAGCTGGTCATGCCACTGGCCCCGGCCTTTGCAGCCGGCTACTCTTCCTCTCTTTTCTTCTCCCTAAGATCGTTATCATTTTGTCGACCTCCCAGCCGATCCGACCTTAACAATTCTTCTTCCGTGACCTATCTCTGTACTGACTTTGCCATTTCACTTCACCGATATTGAGCCTCAGACATACGCACAGCTACGCCACCGTATCTTCACCACGTGTTCCAAACGCGTATCACCTTTCACTCTCGTGAATGAAATGGCAAGTCTTTTTACTATCCGTTAGTCACGGTATTATTTCCTAAACTTCTTTACTTCGGGAAACACGCATGGGAGAAACTCCATGTTCTCTGTCTTTCATGGTCTGTCCGTCGAGAGTATATCAGCGTCACTTACTTGGCAGTCTGGCTCGCACACTAAACCCAGATTCCACATATAACTTTGGAGCGATCCAAGCCATATGGAAATCGCGTTCACATAACTCCGCTCCAACTTCGACGCAATCTTCTCATTACTTCTCACGATCGATCGTATTTATGTTATCCTCACATGTACTTCATCTTCATTCTTTATTCTTGAATCAAACGTACGTCTTTTGTCTGGCCAAAATACTTGTATGTGTTCTTTCCACCTTTTTTCAATGCGTGTCCAACTTCATACTTGGTGCACATCCTCTTCGTGCAACTTCCTTCCTCCCTTACATCTACAGGGCTGTACGCGCGCTACAGTCAAACCACGAGGAGACCGAATTCCTCGTCTTTCAACCATCCATCGCACTATTCATTTCTCAACCATCAAGATATCCTATACTTGTCTTGGCCTATCTGAGAAAGCATTGCAAAATAGATTGGTTACTAAGTTAGAAAACTTGTCATGAGTAATCTTTTTACAAGCGTTTTCATCATAGATTTAGTTTCTCATGATCACTCATAGTCCTGATAGATTTTCTGGAAACATTCTTCACGGGAGCAGAATATTTTTTGATTCGGATTTTGGTTGGATGGTCCTGTCTGGTGACACTTGACTCTTGAATATTTGAAGGAAAAGTGTATTCAACCGAATTAAGAGTGGCTTTTAATTGTGAAATAGAGCTTGTAACGATTTGGTTTTGGTGGCGTTTCACTATGCAACCATCTGACAATTTACATCTGTAGGACAGGAGGCCACTCTGTTCAGTAACTCGGGCTGGAATCCATTTAGGATCCGAAAAATAATTTTGTATAATGACTGGTGCACGAGATTCCAAATTTATCAACCGATTCGAGAAAGAATGATTCAGTCACCAGAGTAATTTGGCCGGAAATACTCCAGTTGTAGCATGGGATGTGATACCGTACATAGTCAAGAATTTATCCAGAACTGTACTCTAACATTCAGAGGAAGCTTTTAAGGCATTTTTCATGCATTTGCGATACACTGTAGAAGTGATGTGTTCAACACAATTACTTTCTAAAAACTGTTTAAATTCCTCATTAGTAAAACAAAAAATCTGAAACGACGGATAAAGTGAAAACTATTTGACAAAAACAGTGCCTCAAACCGTTCATAGTTTCGTCTGTATTCGGGCCATATATCGGGAAAATGTTCACCCACTTGGAATGGGCGTCTACCACGACTAAGAAGTATCTGTACCGGCGGTCTCTGCTGGGTCATCGCTTCCAAAAGGCCCAGTCGCATCACTTACTTCGAAGGGGGTTGCTCCTAGGGTGATCACCCAAAACGCACTAAGAAAGCAACTATTCCTGCTGGGCTCGCGGTTTCACAAGGTCTAGCCACATCATTTGCTTCAGATGGAGGTGATGTGCTTCAAATGCGACGACTCAAATAGAAACAGAACTAGAAGAACGTTACCAAGAAAACAACAATATACATAGGCACTCTCAACAGAAATGCATCTAACAGATCGGAAATTAAATTGAAAACATCAAATGGGACATTATCGGTATTAGCGAGAATCTCATGAAAAAACACCGAAATCTCAAGCCACCGACAATAACAAAAGAAAAGATTGAAGTAACCTAGTTGAACAAAACCGTCCAAAAGAAACCAAGAAAAGATAAAACAGCAGTCATCGAAAGCGTAAGGGCTTCAAAACTATTTAAAAAGCTTTTTTCAGTACTTGAAAAACGCAAATAACTAGTGCATTTGCAGAAATGGCGACCTAGTAACGGTAGAGATCGAATTGTCGAGCACACTCAAGAATTCCACAAAAAGCTCTATTCCCCCAAACAAGAGACATGCGATAACTAATGCGATATACAGGTTACGAGTTATTAGTTGATGAATTCCACATCGAAAGCGCAGATCTGGAAAAACTAGAACACTACATCTATCTAGGAAAACCATTCTCAATGAAACCCTCAAAAGAAGAAGAAATAAAGCGAAAGACCACTCTCGGCTGGCAAGCTTCCGGTAGAATACGAAAATATCCTATTAGTTTTAAAAAGAAGGGTCTACAACCAATGCATCCTCATGATAGTTATATATGGAGCCTAACCAAAATATTGACCCTCAAACTGAGGACCATGCAACGTGCTAATGAGAGAATCATGCTCAACATTTGGTGGAGAGATCACAAAACAGCACAGTATATCAGAAAAAAAAGATACCATAGAATCTATTAGAAAACTCAAATGGCAATGGTCATGTTGCAAGAATGTCAGACAATCGATAGACATCACGACTCACAGCGTGGATCCAAAGAGATTATATGCGGAACTAGACAAAATCAGAAAGTATTGGCTACACGACACCCATGATAGAGAGGTCTAACGAATCCTGGGTATGGCCTATGTGCAACAGCAGACGCTAAAATGCTGCTGATGATTATGATATTTAGCCTTTGAACGACATACTTTTTGTAAATTCCCCTTTTTTACCACCACAACAATCATAGTTTTTGAATATACAATCACTCTTACCATGAGATTGTCCATAACCCAGATAACACAGATTTTTAGAAAAACGATCAATAGTATTTTGGTTTGATTTAACTATTTTGTTAATATTTGAACGAGACACGTGACCAACACTAAAATGAAGGCCCATTTATTTCACGTCCCATGAAGATACATCCTTTGAACAAGCTATCTCTGAAACCATTCCTCTTTTTTGTATTGAAAGCAGTTGTATATCTTGGTCACGCAATCCACAAACAAATCGATACCTTAATGGGTCATTTAGCGACGGACCGAAATCATGGGTGAGAACATGTTTGGGTCCCAGCTCCGGATTGTTTTATTAAGTTCTTGCTTCTTTATAAAAAAAATGAACCAGTTGCATGTCAGTAAATAACTCTAGATCGGACTTTCTTATCGCTAATCGGAGCAAAATATTTGTCTCTAGTGCAAGATCTTGTATCATCAACATTTCCTGCTGAGTACACATATGAAAAACTGTTGAACTAGAACAGTTGTTGCTCGCCTCCGCTGATACGCTCAGATTGAGAAATTAAGTCTTTCCTCCTATTTTCAACTCCAAGCATATAAATATGTGTGTGTGTGTGTGTGTGTGTGTGTGTGTGTGTGTGTAAATAAATCATAAGTGACTGCACTCTTTAGATTGCCTGATGGACTTACACGGCCGACTCTTGGCAGGCCAGCCAAAACATTATTTTACCTGACTGTGCCTGTCGTTTGCCTGGCAGCTTTTAAAATCCGGTGCAACTTTACCTAACGGACTAAAACAGTTGGTACTCGCCTCTGCTGATACGCTCACATTGAGAAATGAACTCTTTCCTTCTATGTTCGACTTTAGAAGGTAGATATCCATGTAAATAAACGATAAGTGGCCGTACTTTTTAGATTGACGAACGGACTTACTTGGCTGACACTTGGCAGACACTTGGCAAGCCAACCAAAACATTCTTATACCTGACCGTGCCTGTCGTTTGTCTGGCGGGCTAAAACAGTTGTTGCTTGTTTCTGTTGACACGCTCACATTGTGAAATGAACTCTTGCCGACTCTATTTGATAGATATATGTATATGCAAATGACCTGGCCGTGCCTGTTGTTTGGCTGACGGGCTGAAAGTCCTGTGTTACTTTGCCTGACGCCCTACAGTGGTTGTTGCTCGCCTCTGCTGATACGCTCACATTGAGATATGAACTCTTTCCCTCTCGGTTCGACTCTAGAAGGTAGATATCCCTGTGAATATACGATGTGACCGTACTCTTTAGATTGCCGAACGGATTTGCCCGGCTGACTCTTGGCTGGCCAGCTAAAACATTTTAAACCTGACTGTGCCTGTCGTTTGCCTGACAGACTGAAACTGCTTTACTAATTTGCCTGACGGGATTAGACGGTTGTTACCCACCACTACTGACACGCTCAAGTTGAAAAATAAACCCTTTCCGTCTGTATTCGACATTAACCGATATTTATCAATGTAGATAAACGATACCTGACCGTGCTTGTCGCATTGGATGACGGGCTAACACCACCGACACTTGGGCGGCCTGCCACAACATCATGATCATACCTTTTGCCTGACGGGCTAAAATTGCTATGCTAATCTACCTGATAAGCTAAAAGGGCTATTTGCTTCTGCTGACACATTCACGATGAAAAATGTCTACATTTGATTATAACCGGTAGAAATCCAAGTAAAGATACGATACCTGACCATATAAATTAAGTTGCCAGACGGACTAACACCATAGAAGCTCTTAGCCAAAACATGTTCATACCTATTCATGCCTGTCCTTTACCTGACAGGCTAAAATGTCTCTGCTGATACGCTCAAGTTGAACAATGAACTGCATCTGTCTATAATCGACTCTGAGCGATAGATATCCCTGTAAATAAACAATTCCTAACCGTACATTTTAGATGGCCGGACATCGCTGACATTTGGCCGGTTGGCCAAACATGTTAATACCTGACGGGCTAAAAATCTTGTGCTACTATACCTGACAGGCTGAAAGGGTTATTGCTCCCGTCTGCCTACACACCCACGTTGAAAAATCAACTTAATCCTCCAATTTCCGATTCTAACAAATATCTATGTATATAAACTCTTAGCTTTACAAGCGAACAACGGTGGCTTGTACTTATTATTGTAGAAGTTAAACCTCGGGCCATTGCACCTCGTTGTTACAGAGGGCAAAATGAATATGTAAAAGTCCCCTTTACTTCTGTCCCAAAGTCCCCGATTTGACAGCCAGCTCCATACTTGGCAGTGTCGCTCTTGATCGATCTCTCTTTTGGTTTTTCGAGGTTCATATCGCCGGAGCCGACCGATAACAAAACGTTTTGGGTCAACAACGACAACCTGTAATGACTCTTCTGCATACTCACGAACAGAAACTTTTTTGCGACTTTTACTCCCTCTAAATGTCTTTCTGTCGCTCGTTCCTCTAATAATGGCGTGAGAATCCGAGCCTCTAATCGGCTGGTCAGTAAGGGTTCTGACTGGAATCTAGCGACCACCGCTCATAGGAATTGGCTTTAATCATCACCATCGCGGAGCCAATACTTCCTGAACTGAACAATTTCGCAGATGATCTCTCGGAATCCACGTCGTGAGTCATGTCCATTGGTTGCAACATGACCAGCCCAATGCCATTTGAGATTTCTAATTGATTCTATGATATCTCTGACTCCTGTTTTGTTTTTTTGTTTTTTTTTCTTTCTAATACACTGCATTGTTTTGCGATCTCTCCATGTGTTGTTGAATTTGTTTCTATGATGTGCACGTGGAATAGTTCTCAGTTTGAGTGTCAGTTTTTGGTTAGGTTCTATGTTTCAGCCCCATGGATGACTATCGGGGGGTGCATTGGTTGTAAACCCTTCTTTTTGAAACTAATGGGGTTTTCTTGTTCTGAATGGTAGAGCTTATGCTACCGAGAGCTTGCCATCCCAGAGGGATTCTTTGCTTGATTTCCTCTTCTTTTGAGGGTTTCATTGAGATTTGTTGTCATAGGCAAATGTAGTGGTCATTTTATATTCTGTAGCTTTCTCATTTAGTTGATTTACGGAACTGCGGCTGATTATCATTTTGGTAAAAAGTTTGTAGATGAGGTCGAGTAGGCTTGTTGGCTCGTAGTTGTTAAGATTTTCCAGGTTCCTTTTCCTGGTGATTGCAGTGTTCCAATCTTCAGTGACTTCACTCTTAGACTTCTTTGACACACGTTGATTAGCAAGGTGGCTAATTTCCTAGTAATGACTTTACCAGCTTTTGAGTAGATCGATTTTACTGATCGTTTGATTGCTCTTTGGCTTAAATATATTGGGTTATGTCAGAGAGGTCGCTATTTTGTTGAGCTCGTTGATGTTCTATTCTAGTACGTTGAGAAGTTCATACCCGTTTTTTAGTTCTAGCTTGAAGGGTCTTTTTGCACAGTAAGTGGTTGCAGTTTTGTGCAAAACATTTTCCTGTGCCCTCTCTTGATATTAATTTGAATTCAGTGGTCGCTTCCTACATTTACATGATCCAGGACCTGAATGTCTTATTCTATGTTGCTTTTGTCTTCTAAGATGTAGATTTCATTTCCTGATGGGGGCTCCTGTGAGTGCATTTTCTATTGGACTTCTTCTTGAAGGAGGTGTTTAGGATTTTGAAGCCGGTTGCTGTTGCAAAATTGACGAGATTGTCACCTCTTTCATTTCGTGCTTTGTATCCGAACTTAACGATGCAGCTTTCATGTCCTTGTCCTACCTGGGCGTTGACATCTCCCACAATAATGTTAAAATGTGTTTTGATATCTTGGAGTAAGGAATTTAAGTCATCATAGAAGTTTATTTATTCCTTTGTTGACTGTGAAGTGGGAGCGTAAACTAAGATTATGTTCAGTACCTCTTTGAGAGTTGTACAGTAACATTGTCTTTGAGTTCTTTTTGGACAACTCGTTTTCCTTTTACTTTTCTGTTGCTGTTTATTCTTTAGCTCGTTCTTTGGGGTCTGTTTCTATTTGATAGTCGCATCCGGAGCACATCATCCCCACCCAAAGCAAATGATGCGAGTGGGCCTTTTGAAACCGCAAACGGCCAGGAATGGCTATTTTCTTGGTGTATTTGGGTAGAGTACAG
This sequence comes from Thysanoteuthis rhombus, assembly GCA_963457665.1. NCBI lineage: Eukaryota > Metazoa > Mollusca > Cephalopoda > Oegopsida > Thysanoteuthidae > Thysanoteuthis > Thysanoteuthis major. The sequence goes on along the minus strand of OY735219.1, from coordinate 45,444,792 downwards.
AGTACATCACTCCCACTCAGAGCGAGTGAGGTGGCTTGACCTTTTGGAACCGATGACCCAGGAGAAACGGCCGGTATATTTTTGATCGAGCAAATCACGGGGAGTTTTAGATCATGCCCTGCCGCACTAGCCCAAGAAAAGATCAAACGAGTTATACATCAGTAAGATTTATCTCAAAGACTCACTAATGGTGATTCTTTTCAGGGCTGAAAAAAATAGGCTGGCTTTTCTGCTGGAAATCTTTCATACTTGGAGGTGACTTTAAGCGACCCAAGTTGATAAAGTGGCAGACACACCAGGGATTCCAAACCCAAGGCGACGTGGTTCACGCCCAGTCTTCCCATAAAAGATTCTGCAGTTGGTCAGGATTACCAGGAGGTGGAACACATCCTTGGGGTGTTTCTTAGTGGTAGAGAACATGTATGGATAGAAGCCTCGAATTCCTTGGAGCCGTACTTTTCACCAAAATTATTTGGTGTGATGAACGTAACATCCAGTACGGTCAGGCAGCCATCTTTGATGGCGTTGAAGTCGGGCTTGAGATAGCTGATAAGCATTGAACTTCCAGCTTTTGAGCCGATTCACGAACCGATCCGTCATTCATTTGTAGTGGGCGCCACTTGACGTTTCTGCAGGAATTACTGATACGTTTCCTGTCCCTGCACTTGACCTCGAGGCTGGGTTGATCGGAAATTTTATCCCCAGAGCTGTATACTCCAAATGTAGACTGATGAACAGACTTGCAGAGCCAGCGATGGCAGGCGGTGGACTTGTTAGCCGGATGAAGACCGGAACCGCCACCGTAGACAGAATATTGTTTCTCTCACTTCCTATGGAGAAAGATGGTCACGTCCTTCCGGAACGTATACCGAGGTATCTGATGCTTGTTGATCCAAAGGGGTCTCCTGCACTTACTGCCTACCTCCAGCTCAGCTTATTCAAGGGCAATCGTTTTGAGCTTACTGTTGGTTCGGGAGGAGACCGAGCAACACTTATAGGCATTGATCCTCAGAACAGATATTGCCTCAAGCTTGACTCTCATATATTTCTCGATTTCGGTGAATAAAGTAAAATCATCGGCATTGGCAAGCAAACCGACCACATATTAGGGCTTGCTGTTGATAGTTTTTCGACAAGAATCCTGGCCCAGTATCCATTACAGTCGTTAGGCAAAGCCAGATGAGCATTTCTCCAGGTTCTATTCAGCTGCATTCTTCTTCCCCGTCTGCATCAGCGACTGTTAGACCGCGTAGACTGTCCTTCTAATTCTTATTCATGAGCCTAATTTCACCCGCATCCTATCGATTATTCACCAATACTTCCATTTACTCAAAAAGCTCTGCAGATGTTCTATCAACGCTGAGGCTGCTGCACAGCTCGAAAAGGTCACCTGGAGAAGGCACCACCTCAGGGTCAGCGGACGAGACAACAGCCGTTGTCAATGGCACTGACCAGGACCGACCTATCACAACATTCAAGAGTGTCCGCCGTGCGATCAGGGAAACGTCTAGATAGAGCTTTGCAGAGCACCTGTCTTGAGATGTTGAAGTAGATCTAACGCCACTTCTTAGCCTCATGCTGGAAGGTAGTTTTTTCTTTGGAAGTCCATCGCTTCTTCTTCTTCTTTTCCGTAAAACCCCCATCTCCGACCTTCAAGAGTTGCGACTTTTGGCGGTTGCTCTCCTCCTGGTGGGGCGTCTGAAATGTTGACCTAAACCACTCATTTTTCATTGAAATGATCCAGGGACACGCAGTGTGCTCAACAGCAACTTTACCGTGGTTCCCATGTGAGGCTGATGCCCAGATGTCTTTGATATAAATGAACTCGTGAAAATTTTCGTAACCACGTAAATCTGACCACACAAGATGGGAATCAATCCCCCTGAAAAACAGCTTTACTCTTGGCTGTCTGGGGAGGATTAGCGTCTCGTTCCAGACGTCAAAGCACTGGCAACGCCACAGAAATGTTGCCAACTCTCTGCCACGCTGAGGCGGCACAGCTAGCTGGATGCATACACGAGCACTGCTAGAGGGGAGCAGGGAATAGGAAGGTGGGATCGATCGATTGAGTCATCGTTATAGAGCAAGCCGACAACTCACTGACCTTCAGATCATTACAATATGTCGGTGTTGACCCAAAACACAATGGCCTGCAGTTGAGCTTCTACTGTCATGCCGTTGTTTGCCTTTACAGCTAAGCGGAGGAAATGAAACCAATCGAGTAACGGCGAGTGAATACCTAATCCCGCTGTTAGTAAAATGCTTCAGGGCCTGTAGCGCAGGGGTTGAAGGCAGCCATTACTTTCGTCTTCAGTGATTCAGTCTCTCCTCAATCGGGGCAATTGTGGACAAGTAACGAATCGGGAAGAATGGGTTCTAGAGAACGTGAAACGGCCTAGAAGTAACCGGTTGGGACCGTTCACTGCAATCACAGGGGGACTCAGTCCGGTGCTGCATAAGTTGCTCATATTTGATTTGTGTGAGGCTTTGGGGACGATTTGTTCTTGGGCCAGGTAGACGTCGATCTTTTCGAGGATATGCTTTTGCGCTCGTGTCGCTCACGGACGGCTCGACTACTTCGTCTTCGTCTCTTTTCGCTCGGCATCAATGTTGCAGGCGAACCTTAAACTTTCCCTCGCAGGTAGGTGTCGGCAGTAATAGCCAGTCAGGCAATCTAATGATTACGGCAAAGTATCGGATATAGAGGGATAAAGTTGATTTTCCAAGGAGGACGTGTAGGCAGAGGGGAGCAACAACCGTTTTAGTCCGTCAGGCAAAGTATACCAGAATCTTTAGTCCGTCAGGCACGGTCAGGTGTGAGAATATTTTGGCTGGTCGGCCAAGAGTCAGCTGTGTAAGTCAGACAAATCAACGAGTATCGTTTATTCATACATATATATCAATCTGTTAGAGTCGAACATAGACGGAGAGAGTTCATTTCTCAATATCGTTTTAGTCCGCCTGGGAGGCAACAGTTATGACCAGGTATAAACATCTCTTAGCCGACTGTCCAGGGCCAAACAGTGTTGGCCCGTCGTATGAAGTGATATGTGTGGCTAATTCCCACATTAACAAATTTTGGCCAGCATCAAATACAGACAGACAGGGTTTATTATTCAATACAATCATATCAGCTTTGCGTATTATTTTCGAACTTCGAGGGCGACCAGACCTACACTTCTATCCTTCTATCGGAAAAGTTCTTAATCAGAAAATCGTTTCCATTCCATCTAATGCAATGATTCTATTTTTCCAATTTATTCGAGTGTCAGTTTTAAAACCCTGAGAGAGCAAGGGTGTTGATCTTGAAATCATGCTGTGTGAGACTTGAGTACAACAGAAAAAACTCTCATTCATAAAACCGTTTTTAGTTCACTTGATACTCTTTTGTCTATTTGTGTCGTCTTTATACGTTTATATGTTAATCTTTCACTGGAGAAGTACACTTGCTTTGATACTGGGCAATGATTTGAAATGTTTAAATCGGAGACCACGTTCCCTGTTAGCAAGTTCTTTCTGTTTATATTCATGAAGTAGTAGTAGTATTAATAATAGTTTCACTACAGTAACTTTGGCATTTTTTTAAATCCTGGGACGTCAATACCAACCACCGTTTGTATATTGTCTACATCTGAGAACTAGCAGTATTAATAACATCGTTCAAGGGGTAAGGAAAGTTGATATTAACGTATAGCACAACAAAAACATTCTGTCAGGTAAAATCGGGCATGGCCAGGCACCGTCCCAAATAAAAAGTACTGTCGTCATAAATATTCATGTATTATATGTACGTTTTATTTGTTAATCTAAATACCTGAATGTGTTGTCTTTACCTAGTTTAATCTCCACGTCGACGATCAAACTCTGCGCGCATATTCTCCCGGCTGTCATAGCAACTATACATCTCCCTTCCACCTCCCACATTTCCACTGACGTCCGCACGTGAGCCCTCAAACACAGCGGGCACTCATTCTTCAACGAGAACTCTGTAGGAACATAATGCTGATACCCTGTACAGAGTGATAGTGTAAAAAAGAACTAACCAGATAGAGACAAAAGTTCAGTCCCACATGGGTTTTTTTTTTTTTGGCGAGTACTTTATAATACTAGTAAGTGATACGAAATATCAATGTGTTTTTTTTTTTTTTTTTTTTCAGTTGCATATTAGACACAGAAGTATCAATATGTGTGAAGAAATATTGGTCAAGCTTTGGTGCAATGTTTGTAACAGAATAGAAATAGGAAAGAATAGATACAGTATCCTTTCCTATAGTAATATCAAATACGTGTCTCTCTGTCAATACTTTGGACAGCAACTTTCTTAGAATTTAGTGGGGAGGATCCTTGTTTTGGCTGTTTACGAAGTTAGCAAACCAGAGAACGCGTTGCAAATAATTAGGTAACTAAGTTAGAAAACGAGACATGACAAAATTCCATAAACAACGTAGTGGGCAAATTATATTTTGATGGGCAATGCCCCCCCCCCCGATAAAATTGAGATAGGTTGATTTAATGGTAGACACTCAAACGATGGGCAGATTCCGTGTTGGGGGAATTCACCGAGATAAAGATTTAGCGTCTACTGAGCTTCGGACTGGGGAATTAGAATCTTCCAGTGTCCAGGAGGATGAATATTTTAGAACTGCATAACTCCCAAGAAACTTTGAGCACACCAGGCCTAGTTCAGGCGGCTTCGAACTGATTTTAAAAATTGTTCCCATTGAGGACATAAATATCATTAAACAGGATTTATAAGAAATTTTCCACTTCTTCATACTTAACCCCTCTCGCTCCCTCCCGTTACGCCTAAGATGCCAGTAAAAGTAGAACTTTATCTATTGTTAATTAATAGTAATGACCCAGAATACTTGATCTAATGAAAAATAAGTAATAAAATAATTGTTTGTTTTCATTTTTTGTTTTTCATTCAGCTGTTTTCGGTCATTTTCGCACATTTTGGAACAAAATATCTCCAACTATCTGGCAACCCTGTCTGTGACCTCTTAACTGAAGATTACCCCATCACTACTTCTAGTTTGGAATTAAATACAAAACCTTTTTTTTAGCTAAATATCGAAAACGTCTCTTCCTTCGACGACCCCTACAAAATGCTCATTAGCGCCAGGGCCCCTAGCTGATTACGCTTCTGGCCCCGGCACTTGTTGCCAGCTGCTTTTTCTCTCTCTTTCCTTCTCCCTAAGATCGTTATCGTTTCGCCAATCCGATCTTAACCCTTTTTCTACCGTGACCTATCTCTGTACTAACTTTGCCATTCCACTTCACCGATGTCGAGACCTCACAAATACGCAAAGCTACGCCGACACGTCTTCACCGCGTGCCCCAAACGCATATACACCCCTTATTCTCATGAATGAAATGGCAATGCTTTTTACTATCCGATAGTCACGATAATCTTTCCTAATTTTCTTTGGGAAACAAGCGTGGATAAAACTCCATGTTCTTTGTCTTTCATGGTCTGTCCGTCGAGTGTCTATCAGCGTTAGAGAATAGCCTCCAAGTCACACACACACAATTTGGCAGTCTGGCTCACATACTAAACCAGTATTCCACGTATTCCTTGGTATGATCCAAGCCTGTTTCACAAGCAGTTCAGACAACTCCGCTTCGACTCCGACGACTCTACTATCAATGACAACAAAGCTCCCACCTTTCGCTATCTCTTCTCTCCTCGTTTCTTCATGCGATTGGTCAGATTTGTTATTCTTATATGTACTTCATTTTCATTCGTCATTTGTCAGTAATGTCCTTGTGTTGAATGTACGAATCCTTGTACGTGTTCTTTTTACTTGGTTTCATCTCCGCATCTAAGTTCATACTTGGCGCGCATTCTCTTCGTACATCTGCTTTCTCCTTCCACATCTCCATTGACGCCGCTGCTACCATCAAACCACGAGGAAACTTAATCCTTTGTCTCCTACATTATTTGCGCTACCTATTCCTCTATAAGAACCCTCAGACCCATAACGATATCCCTACAAAATGGGAAATTCGTCGAGATAATAAGAAAAATGAATATACAATTAGAAAATATGAAATAAAAAGATTCGACTTCTATCGGAGTTTTCAAATTCTTGAAAAGGTACTACTTTTTTTTCAATGAAATAAGTATTATTTTTTTCAATTAAGTAAATGTTGAATAAAGTCACATTTAATTTTTGATATCATTTTTTTTTTGTATACGTCAATTCAAGAATGCTTCATTACCTATCATTTTACACCAATAGAAGTGTTTTTATATTCCTTAGATAAATGTAATCATAGCAATAATCCTTTGGGGATTTTCATTTCCAAAATTGAGACAAAAGAATCCTAAAATATCTAGCTGTTCCAGAAAATTATCAAAAAAATTATCTCCAGATTTATCCTAAATTGAGGCATAAAATATCAAATAGTATCTAGATGTCAGGGCCTGAATTTTACCAAATAATAAAAAATAGGGTCATACTTTTTATTCCCTTGTGGCCTTCGAGATTTCTTGTCGGGACTTCCCTTCCTGTGGTAACTTTGTTGGTCAAATCATATTCTCCAATTAATTTTATTCGATATATTATGAATCATTACTATTCATGTCAACTTAATTCTTTTTCACTTTTTCAAATTTTTATCAACGTCTTTCATGCATGAAAAAACATTACCTAACGTAAATTTCTAAAGTTTCGATTAAAGCAGAACAAAATGAAGGAAAAAATCAGCATTATATTTTTTTACGATAGAACCACTTGCCATCCACTACTTCCCGTTCTTTGGATATCTTGATTTGACAAATCCGGTTATCTCCTTCAAACAGGCAGAAGGATATATCAGAAAGGGACACTTGATGAGTATTTTCTCTTCCACGAATGCAATAAATTTTTAAAATGAACAATTGAAAGTTTAAAAAGGGAAATTAAAAAAAAAACTACCAGGTTTTAAGTAAAGAAAGAATCAACTTATCAAACGTTGATCAAAAGTTGATCATAAACTCAACTCATTTAGTCGAAGTCGTTCATATGCTCTAAAAAGTATAGATTTCAATTAAACGGTATATTCACAAGATTTAAATGCAAAATGAAACTAAAGTCTTTTAATTCCTTGAAATATCGAAAATATTCTATGATTCTTTACGGCGGCAAAATCTGATTAAAACATAGTTATGCCTTTTGATTGAAAATTATACTTTTTACGGACTTCGAGTGACTTTTGGGACACTCCAAAGTAAAGATAAGGAGATCACTTATTCAAGTTATGAAAAAATGCCCTTAACAGTATTACTTATTTTACTACTTGAATTAAATATCAGAACAAATTCAATTCAAATATTCGTACTATCGTGCTGATATTCTGGACGATGCCTTTTGATTGCAACTTGCTGTATCTACACCGTTGTCATTTTGGTGGATGCTTTTTGTATTGATGTCTTTTGACCAGGATGATAATTCCAAATTCAGGTTTTACTGATGGATTCAGTGAGGAAAAAAAACGAAAGAAAATTAGAGGACTTCTCCCTAGGGCATTGTAAGGGTCCTCTAGAGGCCCAAAAATGTTTTGATTATATATTTTGTGACTCATTAGTATTACCTACCTAATGACATCTGGTAATATAGTGCATTAAATAATACCTTAAAACGTATTGTAAAATTCCAGTATTATCTTTGAAGCTGTATTTTCGGCTATAATTGAATAAGGTTAGTTGTAAAATGAGGAAAGAATACGTTTTTGTTAGCTCACAGAGAATTTCTGAGCTTCACACCGTGTTCACGTTTTTAAATAAAATTCCGACATTTTTTAGACGCTGATTGATGCATATGGAACACAATTTAAAAAAAGAATATTTGATTTAATGATGAAATTGACTGGATCTTGCAAAAACATTGCTATACTTTTAATCAGGAATTAAATGGAAAACTCTTCTTTTTGCTAGATATCGAAAACGTCGCTTCCTCCGACAACCCCTATAAGACCCTTGGATGCACATGGTTTAATGATAAAATTGACTGGATCTTGCAAAAACATTGCTCACTTACGTAAATACAATTCCAAAAAAGGATTTATTTACTGGAGGGGTCATTTTACTGGTGAACAGATTTTTAAGGTCATTGGCGCCAGTAACCCTAGCTGGTTACGCTTTTGGCCCCGACACTTGCTGCCAGCCACTCTAGTTTTCGTGGTGACTCCTTTTGTTCAAGAGACGAAGTGCGTGATGGATGGTAGAGAGACGAGGAATTTGGTCTCCTCGTCGTTTGGTAGGTGTAGCGCGCGTGCAGCCCCAATAGATGTGGATGAAGGAAAGAAAGATGTAGGAAAATAATGTGTACCATGAATGAATTTTGGCGCGGGGATGAAACAAAGTGAAAAGAACACATACAAGTAATATAGCAAGACAAATGAGATGTACGTTTAATACTAGGACATAAATGACAAATGAAAATGAAGTACATATAAGAGTGATGTATATCTGATCGATTGTGTAATGTGATGAGAAGGGAAAAGACAGAGAAAAGTGGGAACTTTCTTGTCTTGATAGTACTGGCGTCGATGTCGAAGCGGAGTTTTCTGAACTACTTGGATTTCCATATGGCTTGGATCGATCCAAAGTTATATGTGGAATCTTGGTTTAGTGTGCGAGCCAGACTGCCAAGTTGTGTTTACTTGGGGGATATTCACTGAAGCTGATATACTCTCGACGGAAAGACCATGAAAGACAGAGAACATGGTATTTTATCCATGCGTGTTTCCCGAAGTGGGGAAATTTAGGAAAGATTATCGTAACTATTGGATAGTAGAAAACCTTGCCATTTTATTCACGAGAGTACTCGCGTTTGTATCACGTGGTGAAGACATGGTGGCGTAGCTGTGTAGCTGTTCGTGTGAGTGAAATTAGTGAAGTGAAATACCAATATGCTGTTCATGGAAACTTCAACTTTAATCATTATACCAATGAGATGAGAGATCTAATGTTGGAGCAAGAATCTACATGCGTTAGTAGGTTAGATTTCCACAGAAAAAACACATTGAAAATTTCAAAATTGAAATTAAAATCAAAATTAACACTTAACCCAAATTCAAATCCTTTTTAATTTCAATTTCAAAATTTGTGGAGAAAAATGCCGTTTGTTTCAGCGATATAATATAGTACACGAAATCTAACGCAAAAATATGAATTCAACGCGGAAAAAGGAACAATTGCCTAATATTAACTGTTTCGTTATATCTTTATTCGTGCTCTTTCGTCAATCTAAAATTAAATTAAACATAATTAATTGAAATTATTTGTTTCGTTTAATCTGTATGTGTGCCTTAAGATTGAATTCAGTATATTTAAATTTAGAAATGACTGCAACTACTGTGAAAGTAGCACCATGTTAGCAATACTGTGACTATTATTTTTGGTGACACATAAACGCTGCGCTTACTATTTCGTCCCTTTTAGCTTTTTCGTGAACCTAACCATAATTAACCGCCTTTTAAAAATCTAGCTTAGTCAACTATACCACTCATTATAACAGGCACTACCAAACTGGTTCCATTTGATTGATAAACTAAACAATATTAGACTCGCTTTGTCACGTGTCCTCAAAATCCTTACGCATAGGCATAACCTTCTGAACCAAACAGATCTCTTCTCTTCTCTTTTCTCGATCGATCGTATCAATGTATTCTATTTTCATTCTTTATTTGTCATAAATGTTATGCATTAAACGTACATTTCATTTCTTCATCTAAGTACTTGTGTGTCTTTTCTATTTCTTACTCGGTGCGCGTATTCTCCACACATCTCCGTTCCTCCTTTAACATTCCAACTGACGTCCACATGCAGGCCACAAACACAGTGGGCGCCTATTCTTCAATGAGAATTATATACCAACAATCATGCTGATAACTGATGACCCTGGGAACTATATAAGAACAATAATTTTTATATGAGTAAACATTAAAATCTTCATTTCGGTCGTATTAGTGCTGAAATGATAGAGTTTATAATCGGGATGCTAAACTTCAAGCCACATTAAATAAAAACAGCCCTAGAAGCTATACTTGAAATATTGCAATACCGTCTACAATTTTTGTAGAAAGTGCCTATACCTTACACTGAGCTAATAAATCTAAAAAATTTTCAAAACATTGAAAAAAAAATTGTATTATCTAATTATTTTACATTTTAAACGTAAATTGAAAGCTAAAATGGTTTGTAGTGCCCTCCTCACTTTTAGTTAGGAATTTCGTAAGAAACTCTTCTAGATATCTAAAACGTCACTTCCTCCGACGACCACTATAAAAACCCCTAGATGCACATGGTCCAAAGCTCATTAGATCCAGCACCCCTTGCTGGTTACGCTTCTAGCCCCAGCCTTTACGGCCGTCCATTCTCTCTCTTTCCTTCTCCCTGGTCCAAGGCTCATTGGCGCCAGGACCCCTAGCTGGTCATGCTACGACCGGCCACTCTTCCTCCCGCTTTCCTTCTCTCTAAGATCGTTATCGTTTCGCCGACCCACTGGCCGATCCGATCTTAACCACCTTCGGGAAACACGCTTGGATAAAACTCCATGTTCTATGTCTATGTTCGTCGAGAGTCTATCAGCGTCTGAGAATAGCCTCCAAGTTTACTCACTTCCTTGGCAGTAAGGCTCGCATACTGAACACGGTTTCCACGAATTATCTTGGAGCTCTCCAACCATACGGAGTCCGTGCGTTCACACTACCCTGCTCCAACTCAATGCCAGTACTATCAAGACAAGAGAGCTTCCACCTTTCGCCATCTTTTCTATCTCTTGTCGTAACATTACTTCTCACGATCGATCGTATTGATGCTTGTTCTTATATTAAAGGTACGTCTCTTGTCTGGCCATAATACTCTTACGTGTTCATTCATCTTTATTTCAATGTGCGTCCAACTTGGTGCGCATTCCTAACATCTCTTTTCTCCCTCCACAAGAACCGGGCCGGCGCGCTACAGTCAATCCACGAGGATCCAAAATCCTCGTCTAACAACAATCCATCGTTGTTCGGATACAAACAAAAGACAATACGCGCTATGGGAAGGCATTATTCTAACAAAAGAAAAAAATGTGCATCATAAGAAATTTTCGCCGACTGACAATTAAAAACTGAAGTGAAACATTGTGAATAAGTAAAGAATTTTTTTGTGTGTTTTGGTTTCTTTTTATGAGTTTTCTTTTACCACTAGATTGAAACCTACGGATAACGATCTATTCTCTCTTCAAAAGTTTTGACTGAAAATGACCCTTAAAACTATTGACAGTGCTTTTCTTGGCGTCTGTGTTGGCGGTATTTAGGCCAGAAGAATTTTGTGCCCCAACACACTTGTGCCCGAGAGCAACAGCCCCCTCACCCCCACGTTGCTGAACTTCATAGAAGAAGAGGGTGCATGTTGGTCCATCCCAAATGAAGAAATAGGCACGCAGGTGGTGGCCAAATTTGGACGGAGATTTGGAGCAGCAATTTTATCATTTTTCAAAAATAAAATCATGATCATCAGAATCCCAGAAGTGGCTATAGCCCCCATAGCACTCCCTGGATAAATGAATCGTAATTTAGTTCCATCAAAATTGCCCATACAGACTAATTTACAAATAAAATAATGTTTTTGACTCCATAACACCCATCGTCAAATGGGCAGACAACACAACAGTTTTGAGACCTGAATGTTCACGTCAGAACAATCCGTCAAATCCCTTACATGCTCTGGTACTTGTTGCCAGCAACTCTTTCTCTCTCTTTCCTCCTCCCTAAGATCGGTATCATCTCGCCGGCCCCCCGCCCGAACCGAACTTGACCATTACTCCACTGTGACCAATCTCTGTATTAACGTTGCCCATTTCAATTCATCAATGCTTCTCACATACGCACAGTTATACGGCTACTCGACCGTGTCCTCATCACGTGCTCCAAACGCGTATACACCTCCAACTCTCTACACGATCCATTTTATTAATTTTTTCATTACATGTTTTTAATTTTCATTCAGTCATTCGTTCCTGTATTGAATGTACGTTTTATTCGTCCATTCAAGTACTTGTGTTTTTTTTCTTACTTTACTTACGCATTCTCTTCATACATTTCCCTTCCACGTCTTTACTGACGTCCACGTGGGCCCACAAATAGAGGGGATGCTCATTTTTCAACCAGAACTATCTAGAACCTCAATGATAACTATATAAGAACCATGTATCTTATACAAGGTGATCAGTGTTATGCCAATGAGTGATCCATTTTTAAAGTCACCAATGAGCCAATTGGAGGGCTATTCTCAGACACTACAGAAGACTATTCACATCACAGAAAACACAATGAGATTTTAATTTATGAGAATTTCCGGAAAAAAAGGAGAAAACTAGACATAAAAGATGACACAGAAAATGAGGCAATAACTGGCACAACAAAGCTGGGGCAAAATAGAAGTTTGTGCTGAGTAGGCAAGAGCGAAAATGAAGTGTCAACATTGAATGTACGGCTGGCTTCCAAGTTTCGTAGTTACTGCTATTTATTTTCATATTTGTTTTTGCTGGAAATGAAATAGCGCCACTACGATTAAGAAACGATTAGCAAGAACCATCAGTACTACTTTGGTCTGTTTTTGTTACATTTTCGACTATTTTTCAATGTAGAACTTTTTAACACTCTTTTCAAAATATATTGTGTAATGGTTGGAAAAATACAAGGATCGTCTGCCCCACCTTCAACTTTTGGCAACATATATTAAGAGAAAATGAACATTATTGACAGCAACAAGTGAAAAGTTGATTTTCATTCATTGTAATACAAAAGAGTATAATCTAAATTAAGTATACACAATATTTGATTCAATCAAATAATTAGTGATTTGATAGTAATAAAAATCTGTTTTGACAAGTGTTTATCCTGGTTTTGTTTTGTTCATTATGAATTTTTGAACTAATCAACAAACCATAGTCACTAATTATATAGTGAGAAGACTGAGGTAATTCCCAGTGTTCAAGTTTAAGTTAAATGTGTAATGTGGCAGAACAATACTGAGTTAATGAGGTTAATACATTAATGTTATGGCAAAGAAATTTCAAATAACTTTACAAATAAATGTCCAAGAAAAGGCCATACCATATTAAGGACATTTGGCTCTCAACCTGTCTTCTGAATGTGGCTGGAGATTTGGGGGCCAGTGGGACTTGGCTCCTTGTTGGTTCTTCCAAAATTTAATCCAGTGATTGTTTAAGCTAGTCCTTTCAATACAGTTGAAAATTTGTGGAGTTCAGGCAGACGGCTCAAAAATTTGGAGAGATTTGTTGGTGAACTTATATTTTTATGAATAAGCCTGAAATCAAAATACTTGATTACAAATTTTTTTTGAAAAACTTTACCCTTCTTCAGCAAAGGTCTGTGGAGAAAAAATTACAGACTATAGACATTTATAATTTTGATATAGTAGCTGACCCACTGCATTTCTACTAACATCATACAAATGTCTACGGCCCCTACATTGGGAACTACTGCATTAAATATGAGTGGGGAGGGGTGCCCAACATTAGTTGAGGGAGGGTGTGATAAGCAATTTTAAATAATTCTGTTCCCTGACCACTTCTCAGATATTTATGGTAAATAGATGTATAGGTATGATAGTTGTATGAGGGAAAGAAGTGATTGGTTCTGTTTTGAGATTAGGTGTAGTTGGTGGAATTCGTCTCCATGTGCTTTGAGTTTACTGCAACATGCTGGGATGTCATGGTAAATGTTGAAGCAGATAGAAGTGGTCATCTTATTCAGACGTAAACATCTAGCAGCCATTTTGTCTCCTTGTTAGAAGAGAGTTTGTGTGCACTAAGTCTGAATATAGACTCAGAGATTGGACAGATTTCATAATCATAATAAAGACACATACAAATATTTAGACAAACAAATAGGACATACATTTAGTGATTTGACATTTATAAAAATACATATAAAGCTGAAAGGTAAATACATGTGAAATTGATCATGATAAAAGATAACATTACCAGGTAACTTAGGAAAGAGATCGGATCTGTGATAAAATGGGTGAATAATGTGAGCTTATAGCCAGTAGAAGAGGAAGATAGAAGATAGTGCTAAAGCAAAGGGTAGGAACTCTGAAAAGTAGTTGTGGTAGCCATGGGTTGATGAACTACTTTGAATCCATAAGGCTCGATAATTTAAAGAACAAGGAATAATTATAGAGACAAATGCCTACATGCCAAATGGGGGGGGGGGCAATTTGGGGGAGCATTCTCAGACGCTAAACACACGATAGAAAGACTATTTAAGTAATAGAAAACACGAGGTTTATCCTATGTAGGCGTCCTGGAATAGAGGAAATTAATTGTTATTTCATTCTCAGGGTAATACGCATTTATAACTGAGCATTTGAGGGATATCTCATCTGTGAAAATCAAATAAACAAAGTTTAGAACAGTGATTGGTCATGGTGGAAAAACAATGAAGTAGGGAGTCTGATAAAATGATACTACAGGGACGGAAAAATGCAATAACTAGCATTCAAAATATAACAATGGAGGTTGTGAAGGGTAATTTTTTGCTTGTTATTTCTTCAAGAATTTTCAACAAATCTAAATAATAAAAAAGAATGCCAAACAGTCCCAAAGTAAGGTATTTTTCAGTCGTATAATCTAGTATTTGGTTGGATATGCAATAAAATCCGGATCAGGACGTATATCACAAATCAACATTTTGCAAATTACAAAAAAAAATAGAAAATAAAAAGACAATCTCCAACATCCAGACACATCTTGCTTAATTTCTACTTTAAACAGTGAGTGAACTTATTGCCAATGTTTCCTCAGCTTGAACTTCAAGTCTGCAACAATGTTTTGCTCAGCGTTCTGTTTGCTAACATCACACACATCCAAGAACTGTCATAAATACTAGAGACTGTTTTTTTGCCGCTAATGGACAGACTTTTATTCACACTTTCTGGGTGGAATGTCATTTTTAAATTAATTGTGCATTAAATTTTTTAGATATTGTTGATTACTCAAAACTTTTTCAAAAATATCGAATGTATGACTTTTCAAACCTTGCATTTTCCTGCAATTTCCAATTATCACCAAATTTTTGATACGGAAAATTCATCTGATGTCTTTACACAAAGAACTGAAAACGTTTGTAAACAACTTTTTATCATTTAGAAAAAATATTTATATAGATTCAAGAATATAGACAATCTCAGTGCATACTATTTTGTGTCTGCTTATTAACACATTATGTAGATGTTAAATATCTTTGCTTCAAAACTAATTTCCTTATGTTTTAACATTTATCTCTTCTTTCAGTATACTTTTTTTCTACACTATTTTCATTACTTTGATAATTGCCTATGTTACATCATTTTTGTTCTGCAACTAACATGCGTGTAACTTCTTTTGTATATAATTAAATACTCATATTTTCATCTGTCTTGCTTCCATTTCTCTTTCATGAATTCTTGTGTTATATTTGACCAAAGCATTCTGAAAACAGTGAAAAAATATTATTCAAAAGGCATTACAATGATGATTGTTTGATTTCTCTCCAAACAAATAACTTTTCATTACAAAAAACATTTCTCCGAGAAATTGATCTTCTAAACAATCTGTCAAGAATAACATATTCTCAACAAAATTCAAAGAAGTATCAATATCATATATATATAATACTATACATTATATATATCGTTTTTAGTATTTACAAAAAACCTTTCCCACTGGTACAGGCTTACTGCAGGCTTTGCACAACCATGTGTACTCCTGTTTCAGCTTGTTTGTAACACTTTTCAGAAGCCTTTGAAAACCCTTCATAACATAACAAAGCTAAAGAATGCATGTCTTTAACACATTTCAAAATCCTATGTAGTGCAAAAACTCTTTGAAACATCTCGAAAATCCTGCTTTCAAAGCTGAAAACACTATGTTTAGGCCTGTTTATATTTAAACTCCTTGAAAGACTTTGAAAACTCCCCTTCCAAAGCTCTATTAAGGCTGTATTAGCTCTTTCTCAACACTTTTCGGAAGTCTACAAGAGCAATGAAACATATAAGAAACCCCCCAGGAACACTGTTTTCAAAGCTGGAAATACTCTTTTAATACTCTAACACTTTCCAAAACATTAATTACCCTGAAGGTCTCTGAACTCCCATAAAAACATTGCTTTCAAAGCTGAAAATGCTGTTATGGTCTGTTTTAGCACACTTTCAGTACTTTTCAAAAGCCCTTAAAACAGTTTTTGAAGCTAAAGAAAAATAAACAACAGAACAAACCTTACAGCCTATTTTCATCCGTTTTTAACACTTGCTAGTTTTCTTGAATTTTTTTTTACCCTTTTTGGCTGGATACCTTTCGAATGCAGTGCTAACTTTCGAAACTATCCAAAACCCTGTTTTAACAGTTTAAAAACCCATAAAAAATGCTTTCAATGTAGCCAGCAAGAAAGTTAGCCTCCATATGAACTTGAGCAAAACAAATGTCATGTATTGGGGATCAAAGACATAACGATCAAAATTGAGAATGCAGAGCTGGAGAAAGTAGACCACTACCTCTACCAAGGACAGCAAGAGAGAAGTCCAGAGAATCATACTCAACATGGAGAGATCATGAAACAACATCTTTTCTTTGATATTCTGATATTAGAGAAAAGATAGGAGTCCAAGATATCATAGAATCAGAAAACTCAAATAGCAATGGGCTAAATATGTTGCTGGAACTACTGAAAATCACGACTCACAATGTGGATTCACTGAGAACATATGCAAAAAGCAGATATATTCAGAAAATACTGGCTCTGTGATCTTGAGGATGCTAAAAATCTGATGATCAAGGATCATGATAACCTAGAAAATTTTCCGAGCTAAAAACATTTATGTTTGTTTTTGCAGTTTCTAAACTCAGAAACTTGCAATACTATAGGGTTGAAAATGCTATTTGTTTAAACTCTTTGGAATCTTATAGAAACTGGTTTTGAAATTAAACTATTGTGTCGTATTCTGTCTGTTTCAAACACTTTGAATGACTACTAAATAAATGCTATGAATCTACTGAAATCCCTTGAAAATACTGCTTGAAAAATGATGTTTGTCGGATTTTGCCTGTTTTTGACGATTGAAAAGTTTATAAAGAGCAATGCTATCATGCAGAAACTACTTGAAACCTCAAAAATAAAATACTTTCAATGCTATTCTGTCGGATCATTCATAGCACTTTTCAAAAGCTTGCATATTTTCATGCTGTATAAATTATACTTGAAATAATTTCAAACCATGCTTTAGAACTCACTTGAAATAGTTTTCAAAACTTTTTAAAGGCGATGCTAAAGTGTTTAAATTTGTCAGAACCACTGAATTTGTCAGAACCACTGGAAAACTGCATTCAAAATAAAAAAAACTGCTATCTGAAGCGTTTTGACTGAAAACCTATTGAAAACATTGCTTTCGGTGCTGAAAATGCTCTGAAAAGCTATTCAAGCTGGCTTTTAACCTTTCAAAGGCTTTATTTAGAGCAATGCATTATTTGAAACTCCTTTAACAAGGCTGGAAATATTCGGTTCCAATTTTCTGAAGTACATGAAGCAATTTTGAACATTTTTAAAACTGTTTTTTTGGAGCAGAAATTTTTTGACATTTTTCAGAAGCTTATTTAGAGCAATGTTATAACCCAGAAAATCCTCTGCCCCTCTTGTTCACACTACATTCAAAGCTGAAAATTCCTACTCATACCTGTTTTACACTCTTAAAAATAGAACATTTTTCCTTTTGGCTTGTCTTATAGAGAACAATTTTATAGTGATTAAACTTTGTTTTCAAATCTAAAAATGCTCTGTTTAATTTTCAACACTTTCCAAAAGTGAAGCTATAGCTGAATCTCACTGAAACCTTGGAAAAAAATCTTTCAAAGCTCAAAAATTCTATCATTTTCAACACTTCTTAAAACATATAAAGAGCAATTCAATAGTCCTTTGACTTTTCAAAACCCCCGAAAATACAGATGCTCTGTCTTTGTCACATGTTATATTGTTTAAATAACTGGAACATCTTGCAAACACTGCTTTAAAAGCTGTCCTAGCTTGTTATAATTTACCCATTTGAAAAATTGTTCACCGCAAGAAACTATCCCAAATATCTTTCGAAGATGGAAATATTCTTTTAATACTTGATCACTAAAATCACTAGAAAACAGCCCCCAAAGCTAAAAATGCTCTTTTTAGGCCTCCTCCTTTTGCTACTCATTGAAATCACTGAAAACACTGTTTTCAAAGTGGAAAATGTTCTACCTGTTTTTTTGTAGATTTTTAACTTTTCAAAAGGTTATTTGGAACGATGGTGCAGCCCTGATACGATTTGAAACACTACCTTGAGAACTGAAAATACCCTGTTAACGCTTTTCAAAAGGTTTCAGAAATTTTAAAGAATTGAAATATAGGATATAGGGAGTTCATAAATAATAAAAGAGAAGAAAAAGAAAAAAGAAAGGAATAGTTTACTAGTGAAATTTTGTTTAACAATTGAACAAAATCATAGACCAGCAACTAAGATTGGAAGGGATATAAAATGAAAAGATATGATATTTAACTTAAGTTTCACTCATTGTCAATATGAATTATCTAAACCCAACAAATAGTTTGTCGTGGGTAATAGTGATTTATTAGAACAATAGCAACAACAATACAGTCATAATAGATCAGATATACGTGAAAAAGTGTTTTTTCTCAATCACATGGTGACCAATGTCTTCCGGCAGCATGTCGTATGGGGGGGTGATCAATTAAAAAATTGGAAAAAGGGTTGATAAATAAATGTAATATTTGCCTTTTGATATGCATTAAAATTTGGAAAAACAAGGGATAACAAACAAAGGTATCAATTTATGACATTTTTGGGCGGGAATTCTGAAAAAATCACATTAATTTCCCTACGAAATTGTGTGCGAAATTTCAAGTTTCTATTATGAATGTTCAGGGCTAGGCAAAGTCCGGTTACAGATACATCAAAACGCATAAATAACATGAGTCCAACAAGAGTATTGTAATCAGTGTTGTTGTATAGTGGTGATATATTTCAATTTCTATATTTCAATTTTGAAATCACTGTTTTCAATGGATATTTATAACATCACTTGAATGAGCTTTTGAAAGTGTCAAAAAGGAGGCAAGATATCAGTGGATAGTGCATTTTTAGCTTTGAAATAATTTTTATTTTCTGACTTTTTTTTTAGTTTCTGACTTTCATGTCTACCATCACTATCACTATACATAATCTCTAGTGAAGTATCAAAGCAAGCTATTTTGAAGGAGTTTAAGCTAGCTAGAACAATAATGCATTTTTAGCTTTGAAATCACTATGACAAAGGGTTTAGCAATTTCAAGTGTTAAAAACGAAGCAAAACTGAAAAGTATGTAACAGTGCACTTTTAGCTGAAATCAAAATTCTAGGTGTCATTTCAGACAAAATTGAAAAATAGCACATTTTTAGCATTCAAATGACAATTTCAAGGGTTCTATAATGTCCTATAATTTGATAATTTTAATTTTTCGATGAATGTTAGATCCATAGCAATATTAATTTTAGGCTTTTCAAGGTTTTAGAAATATCGAACAACAGGCCTAAATCTGGTAATATTGTTTCTGAATGTGTCAAAGAAGCCAAAACAAACTGATAAATCAACATTTTTATTTTTAAAATCAACTTTTTCAAGGGATTTTGAATAAGATGACAAAAAAAAAACGAGAAAGTCCAAAATCAAGTATATTGACCTTGAAATCCAACACTTCCAAGGAGTTTCAGACTTAGATCGGTAGCAATATTAATTCTACGTTTTTGCATGGTGTTAGACAAAAACCGGCCTAAATAAAATAATTTTATCTTGAAAATCAACTTTTTGATATGCTTTCAATGTATTAGACCAGTAAAAATTGATTCTAGGTTTTGTAACCTGTTGACAAAACAAATAAAAGGCGTAAATCGAGCACACTGGAAATATTGAAACCTTAAAAGAGTGGATTCTGTGTGAATTGTAGGCTTTTGCACGTGTATTGCTGGATTCAGCCCTCTTTTCGACTTTTTCTTCAGAAAAGGGCTGAATTCAGATATATGCTTTGAAAAAAACTTTTTTCAGGACAATGGACATCTTTGACGAGTTTGCATGGTGGCGGAAAAGCGAAAATAACCTAAATTAATATATTCGGTATTTGCAAATTTTCAAAAATACTTCGAACAGACCAAAAAATAGACTGAAATAAAGCATTTGTCATGTATTCCAGTAAGTGTGATATCAACCACAATATATTTTTCAGATTCTCAAGGTGTCGGGAAAAGGGTGTATAGTGTATAGGATGTATAGTCTTTTTGTGTTGGATCCGAACAGCGATGATCATTAGTTTCCATGTGTGGTCTCCTTTGTTGAATCCAAACAGTGGTGGATTGTTGAGAGACGAGGGGATATGGTCCTTGTCATGGTTTAAGGGTGAAAAGAAAGATGCACCATGTATGAAGTTTGAAGTGCATTAAAATAAAGAGGAATGAACACGCAAAAATCATATCCAGACAATCAACGTATGTTTGATACAAAAATAAAGATGAGGTACATGTGAAGATAATATTAATACGATAAATCGTGGGAAGTAATGTTAGGAGATGAGCAGAAGAAGAAATGGCAGAAGGTGGAAGTTGTGGCGGAGTGGTCTAAATGCGTGGATGGAGCGCCGAGATAAAACGTGGAAACTGGGTTCAGTGTATGAGCCTTACTGCCAAGTGAGTTAACTTGGGTTCCATTCCGACGAACTATAGACGAACAGACTATAAAAAACTTAAAACATGAAGTTTTATCCATGCGTGGTCGATCAGCCAGTGGGTTGGTGAAATCATAACAATCTCAGGGAAATGGGAAGAGAGTGGAAGAGTTGCCGGTTGTGCTAGAGGCATGACCAGCTAGGTCCTGGCATCTATGAGCATTATACCAGGAAGAAGGAAAATGAGAGAATGGCTAGCCGCAGAGGCCAGGACTAGGAGCGTACCCATTTAGGTGTACTGGAGCATTGGACCATGTGTGTCCAGGTGTTTTATAGGGGCCATCAGAGAAAGTGATTTTTAAACAGAAAAATTTCATAATTCCAAACTACAAGTATAGGGGCACTACGCGAGCATTATTAGCTTGAAAATTAAATTTCTGATGGTTTTCAGTAGCAGTAATCATTTCCAGTTTTTCCTAGTTTCCTTAGCCCTTTTCTCAAAGCCTTGCTAGTTGGCATGATGCCCATTGGTAACCTCATATTTGAAAGTTCTATATATTTTTTAATTTCATCTAATCTAGGGCAGATTTCCAATTTTCTCTGAAAATTTTTTTCAAATACATAGATGTTCAGCCATGAACAGAGTCTAATTTTTTCTAATCGTTTTGTCCTATTTATTCTGAGATTGCATTTCAAAGGCAAATGGTATCCATCATTGGTTGCTGCACTGGAACTGCATATGTCTGTACTTCACTTATCAACTCCCCACTTAATTTGTCGACTCTATCTTTGAAAACATCTGAAAATTCAAATAAAATCTCGATAGATACATCCACATCTAGGTCGCTTATCTTTCTCTAAGCTTTGAAATCTCAATTATTTGTCACCGAAACTATTGAATAAAATTGATCTAAATTAAACAGCATCAAATTGAGAAAAGTCTCAATCTGGAATTTAGTTGTACTGCATCATCAACAACTTTGACTACGGTTTTGATTCCTCTCCAATTAACAAAGTTTCTGATATCCATTTGCCTGTCACCAGTTACCTTGACATTTCCGCTCCCATGAATAGAAATGGCAGTTTCCTTCCTTCGAATCAAACATTCCATTTTATTCTCATGAATTCTGCTGAAATTGAAAGGTTCACTGTTGCCCTAGAATCCAGCATGAATTTGGAGTTTTACACTTGATTCCAAAATGCCATGTATTTTCAAATTGTTTCCCCTTAAATCTGAAAAACATTCATTATATCCTGAATCCTTGTTTGCTTCACAGATTTGGGGTTGTAAAATGATTCTTGTTTGATGCTGCTAATTATATCAGCCTCATAAAATATGGAATTGATTTTAGGAGATAAATCCTGGTGAGTAGCATGTTTACTGCTTGAGGACAAAAACAAGGTTAGTACACAGTTAGTTTGGATTTTTAACAAAATGCAGAAATAAAAATCAACAAAGAATTTGATAACAGTGCCAGGTTTAATTCGGGAGTGAATGAGGACCGGAGTTTCTGCCGACACGGATATGTTGAGAAGATGTAGAGATAGGAAAGATGAAGGAAAAGGAATGTAACTGAGTAAATGACATTGTTGTAGCCACTATGGAGTTATCTAAGGAAGTCTGACTTAACTAATCGTAAAAGGGAGGAAATAGAAGTCCAATACGTCGTAGAATCCATCAGAAAACCTTGATTGGCAATGATCTGGTCATGTTGCAAGAATGGCAGACAACCAATGGACATCACAACTCATGATATGGATCCCCAGACAAACAAGACCGGCAGAATACAAAATGGGGTGACAAACTACACAAATTCAGAAAGTATTGGCTCTGCAACACCTTCAATAGAGATAAGAATTTTGGTGAAAGTCTGTCCAACAACAGACATTAAAAGACTGATGATGATGACAATGATGAATTAATTGCTTTGAATCAAGTTACTTGGAACTGATCGCTTTTGATGCTAGCTGACAACAAAAATCTAATGAATCTTTTGTCGTTTCCAATACAAAAAGGGAAGTTGCTTGAAAGTTATCTGCAGATTCCTTTGGGAAAGGTATGAATCCATCTCTACCTGTACTTTTCTCTTTCACTCTTCAATGATAAATGATTTTTCAGTAATGTACTATCATCAAATGTAGTCACTACAATGGGGGCAACGGCATACGTGATGCAAATAATAGAATTATACACACACACATAGTGCATTATGTATGTGTATGTGCATGTATGTGAAAGAGTGTGTTTGTATGTATATATATATATATATATATAGTGTTTATATATATATATGTATATATATATATATATATATATATGTATATATATATATATATGTGTGTGAAAGTGTGTATATATAAGATATATATATATGTCTGTATATATATGTATATATATACATATATATATATATATATATATACGAACACTCTTTCACAAACGTGCACTTGCACATACACATATATATACATATATATATATGTACATATGTATATATATATATATGTATATATATGTGTATGTGCAAGTGCACGTTTGTGAAAGAGTGTGTTTGTATATATATATATATATATATGTATATATATACATATATATACACATATATATATCTTATATATACACACTTTCACACACACACACACACATATATATATATATATATATATATATATATATATATATATATAAGCATGCACATATACATTATGTATGTGTATGTGCAAGTGCATGTATGTGAAAGAGTGTTCGTATATATATATATATATGTATATATATATGTATATATATGTATATATACATATACATACATATATACAGATACATATATACAAATACATATATACATATACATATATATATACAAACACACTATATACATATGTATATATATACATATATATATATACAAACACGCTCTTTCACATACATGCACTTGCACATACACATATATATACATATATATATACATACATATATATATATATATATCATATATATATACACACTCTTTCACATACATGCACTTGCACATATATATATATAGGTATCTATTCTTACTTTATTTATGCTGATAGAATGAGTTATACTTTTTATGAATTTAGTAGTATTTTACAAAAATGAATGTTGAAAGGTTAGTCATTTTTGATTTATTAATGATACATGATATGTTTCAAAGATCTTCTCTACATAGCTAGAAAATCTAAATCTAGGCATATAACTCAATTTCTCAATTTTAGATATAAATTTGGAAATAATGTTGACAACACTACCCTAGGTACACACAAAACACAGACACATACAAAAAAATAGCACATTTAATATCTGACTTTCAGACTTGTTATTTCTATCTACTGATCAATGATGATTTCAGAAAAAGATTTGGCTTGAGTTCAACAGTCATTACACATAATCATTACAACATAATCATCACAACATAATGATTACAACGATCATTACATATAATCATTATGACATTATCATTACTCAATCATTACAACATAATCAATAACACATAATCATTACAACAATCAATACACATAATCATTACAACATGATCATTGCATATAATCATTACAACACAATCATTACACATAAAATTATCAAATATCGACTGTATCTTTCATATAAAATAGAGGTGTGAATAGCAGAACAATAACCAACCATATTGATGTGATCGACAAGCCGAGTTCAAATTCTAGCTGAAACAGCAATAATACGCTTTGTTGATGCATGTATCTTATATATATATATATATATATATATATATATATATATATATATATATATATATATATATATATATATATATATATATATATATATATATATATGATACTGAAAAAATCGAGAGAGATTTTTAAGCTATTTAGCAAGAAACACCCACCAAAATTGATATATATATACTATTTATATATGGATATATACATATGTGTGTTTGTGTGTGTGCATACACATATTCACATATCCTGACCCAGATATTAAATATCAATATGGATGTTTTCTTGATCTGCTTGCTCAAATATAAGCATATAATTCTTTCAACAAAGATCTGGCACAGTCCTTTTTCCATGCAGGATGAAAGTAAATTCATCTGATTTAACTTATTCAAGAACTACTTCATAACGTGAAGGAACTGATTGATAAAAACAGCTTAGAGATTTTTTTCAAAATGTATAATTGTTTTAATACATTATCATCATATTTATGAATATAAGTATGATTATTAATAATATCATCATTTTGTGTAACCAACCTTTTGTGCACACATAAATTTCCATGCAGCCCAGAAAAGCCTATGATACCAGAGAACAAAATAGAATTTTGAAGCCTTACCTTCTCCACCGTATGTCATTTATTTGACAATTCATCTCTTACTTACTTCTTGATTCTTTAGCTTAAGGTCTGCTCTATCTGATCCTGAAGTTCTGGAAACCAAGGAAGACGAAAAAAAAAAGAGAATTGAATAAAAGACTATTTTGAATGCAAACAAGGAAAATTTTAACAACACAAAATTTTACACGTCAATACATGGAAGTTATCAAGACCATTGCCCAGGATACAAAGTACAACAGTAATTCTGAGACAGTGGGACTTTCCAATTTCAAATGGAAATACAAAATATTTCTTATTATGACTGTTTTAGTCATAATAAGAAAATTCCATGGTGTGAAGTCAGATTCTTCAGGAATATCAGAAAGATAAGCACTTTGTTCTATTCATCAAATGATCTGAAACTCTGATGCTATGTCAGACCAGTTTCTTTAACCTGATTATTGTGATGAACTTTCTTATTTCTTGGTATTTTTTTAATCGTAATAAAATATGATTAAATAAATAAGATGATACTATACTTTGAAAAGTACTTAAGTTTGGCTTTGATTCCCAAAACCAACTCAGGAAGTTATATATCAAGCTAAAACACTTTGGACCCCCTCAATGATGCTCTATGAGGATAAAAGCCGAAATATAGACATTTTGGAAATCAACATCCAAAACTGTATGAAGCCTGATAAAAATTTGTTGTTATATATCACTGCAGCAAAAAACTGAGGTTCATATGTAGGCATCATTTCATTAAAAAGCCTCATAGATGAATGCTTCACAAAACGTAGCTTCAAAAAAAAAAACAACATAATTAAAGTCATGTGTCAACATACGAAGTTATCATGTCAATATGCAACAATGAATTCTAAAAATAGAAATGAACAAAAAACAAAATCAAACTGAACAAAATTTGATTTTGATTATGTTGTCTCTCTTCTCTAGTTCCATCAACTTATCAACTGCAACCATTTCTTTCGGGTTGAGTTTCCTACGCAATTCTTTATTTTCTCTTGTGATCTAGTAACGGAAGGTTTACACGTGACAAAAGGTAAAACTATTTATGGCATCCCTTTTTGCTAGAAATAGAAATCATCATATCATATTATAAGAGAAAAGAAATGGTATTTATTACATTCTATGACAGGGTAATGCTGTAATATTAGAAGTCGTGTAGTGCAAAACGGAATCGAGACGGCTACCTGTTCAAGCAATCTGGTGAGCAAAACAAACCTCCACAGCTGAATGGTTCAGAAAGGGGCACACACATTCTTCATTCGATATATATAGCTACAATTCTCTGTTTTTGGCTAATTGAAGGGTACAGACAGATAAACAGATTAAGAGTTTCAGTAGTATGCTGTTCCCACACGTCCCCATAGCACTAAACGACTAAATATTAGGTTATTACCCATGAAATGGATATTTTTTTTGTTTTTTTATATCATAGAGAATAATGCTAAAATTGAAAGATTTACTAACGTAATTGTATTTTTTTGTACATTGAATGTAAATATGTATAGAACTCATTATTCTTTGAAGTTTTCAAATCCTCCAACAGAAATGGTGTCTACCCAAGTAGTTAGTCTAAATTTCAAGTACGATTTCAAATGATGCATATTAGGAGGGAACACTACTATAAAGCAAACAGTTCAGTTTAGGTTCAACAGATTTAGGGTTCAGAAATAAAAATACCAATAATAAATCCTGACGTAAGCCCAAACCAATGATAAATAAATGATAGCAGTGGCCAAAAACTCATGAATTCAAGTATTTCCTTGAAACTCTGAAAAGCAACATCAATCATATCACGTCATCTCAGAGCAGAAGGGAAGGATGAATAGATGAGAACATCAACCCAACATGAACTGTAGGAAATGCTGTATAACATTGAAGGATACTGCATATTCACCAAAGATTTCTGTTAAAGATTATCATTTTTTCAAGCATTTTGTACTTCATTAAAGGTTCAATTCTAGGAAAGCAATAAATTTGTGTCCACTGAAACTAAAGAATTTATAGAAATGTCATATGGTTATTGCTTCAAATGGCTTATGTTTTTTTATTTGATATTGACCGTTTTGTGGTTTCATCTAACTATTCGAAAAACATTTTATATGTAACACACAAAATAAGATCAAATCTAATCTAGAAATTTACCATTCATTCTTACCCGATTTGATGTTAATTTTCATATGTACACTAGTGAAATTGGTAGTAGTAAAAATATCATCTTGAATATGAAGATGAATATCAATTGCTTTTCACTGTCATTCAACAACCATTAGTAAACAGTAAAACGGTAAATAAAGAACGAGCTCATCATTATTTCCAATGTGCAATCCATAAATGATGTCCCCAAAATTATAGATGATTGCAATAAAGAGCATTTAAGAAAAAGGAAAGAAAGAGAGAAAGAGAAGGGGAAGATTAGGGGGAAAAAAAAGAAATTAAAAGGAAAAGAGAAAGGGAAGGCGAAGAGAAAGAAAGAAAGAAAAGGAAAGTTTGGAAAATAAAGAAAGAAAAAAAAAGGAAGTTGGAAAATTAGAAAAGAAATTGAAGGAAGAAAAGAGGAAGAGAAACAAAAAAGAAGAAAGAGAGGGAAGAGCAAACAGTAAAAAGTAATAATTCGAAAGAAAGAAACTACAAAGAAGATAAGAGAACATAGACTAATAGAAAATACATGAAGATTCTTTTGAATACAATGAAAGAAAGAAACATTCATGAAGGAAATATGAAGGGAAAAAGAACAGAATCATGAAAAATAACCCACACACAACAAATATACCACAAAACAAAAGCGGAGCTATAGATTTGAGTGCCTGGGGATAGGGGTTTGGCTCCTTGTGGGGGGCCCCTTCCTGTATTTTGTGAGATTTGTCAGTAAAAATGCGGTAGAAAAACTACAATTTATAAAGCCGTCAGATGCCCCAAACTAAACCCCTGCCAGACTGTGTTTTCAGATAGATTTCCCCCATCCTATTAAGATACATCTCTTACAACTGTCTCCTCCATAGATATTACTGATATAATGAGAAAATAATTCCGACACACTAAATATCAAAATGAATTTTTATCTTGACAAAAACTGGATACTAACAAAGAGGATTTTATTATTCATTATTGATAGAGATGCAGTCAAAAGATATTTACTGCATGAACTTATTGATTCTTCATCTTGGACATACAAAGATGTGTGATTAAAATGGCTGACTTGATTTGAGGTTACTGGAGTGATAATTGCACTTTATACCCAAAGGGGATTCTATCTCTTCATTTCTTTCTTGTTGCATGTAGCAAGGATTTAGGCTGGGACAGAGGAGGATGGACACTGCATTGTTAAGTCTAGTGCAGAGATTGGTCTCCACTTCGGAGGATTATTAGGATCTCCACGGGAGACTCTATATAATCCCCAGCTGATTACAACACCTGGTACACCTAAATGGCAACCTATCTATATAATGACGTTGCTTAATCTTGATAATAGCGTGAGTACCTGTGGATTTAGCCATAACAGGGGATTCTATGATCTTACTATAATTCACCAAATGTCTATCCAACTGTTTGTCGTCACATAACTGGAGGACGGCTACAGCTATGGCCACCAAATTTTCTTTGGTTATCAATTGGACCCCAAATCATGTTTTAGCATATTTGGAAAATTCCTTGCAAAATAATTGTGTGGAGTCTGTATTTGTGCTCACCTGATAATAATGATCTGATTTTTATCTATCTACTTATTCATCAATCTATGTAATACTAAAAGTCTGATTCCATTTATTCATATGTGAACTCTAAGTAGCTAAAATGGTGTATTGTAGCCAGAGGTATTGAATTGAGGTATTCCAAAGAATTTTTTTAAATGTGAAACAAATGATTCTTACCTTAGATGCATATTTTTCAGCTTCATACCTGCAGTCTGCCTCAATCTGATATTTTGTTTTGAGGATTTGATATTCCTTCCAGACTGGTTCTAATACTGAAAGAAAAGAAAAGGATTCATTTTTGCTTGGTTTCTCTTTCATCCCAACTTACATTGGTAGTTTTTACACGCTGTAATCATTAAGTAAGTTGGATGGATTAAAAATTCTTTGGTGAGATCCAAATTCACTGTGGGAATCCTGGTCCTGGTCTAACTCAAATGTTTGATCAGTCTCACAATTAAGGCTTTATACTGAATGTCCCTGCTCCAGAAGAAAAGGAAGCCTATCTTTAATTCTATCTTTAATTCAATTTATTTTTCCACCCAACAATATATTTTATCCAGGGTTATGTTACTTCGTATACTTTCCTTTTGTCGAAGATATGGAAACATTTGATATGAAACAGGAAGATAGATTTGATTTTGTCTCGAACAAAAAGTTATCTTTTTACTGTTTAGAGGGATCACTCCCTTCTTTACTTCTTAGTTGAGCATATGTTCTTTATTATGGGATTTGGGATGTAATCTGCCACAGCATGGCTGCCATTTAGAATATTGAGACCATTCTGAACTTGATGAATGATATCCAGCTAAATCAAGCCTAAAAAAATGCAGTGAAAGTGTTGATGTATTTACATCAAATGCAATTCTTTGGAAACAAGTGATTGTCTTATATCAAAAACAACTCATCACACCATCTGGTAGTGTTGTTTTTTTCATTTTCCAGGAAAGGTTATCCAAAAAAAAAAAGATGAGGTTGAGATGAAATCAGATGTCAGTTTCTCACTCTCTCTCTCTCACACACACACTTATACATGCATACATCAAATGAGAGGCTGCTTCTATGTTTTCAAGGAAAACATTACGAATCAGTTTATTCTGAATTCAGATTGTAAATATGATCAAAATTCGTCCTACGTTAGTTTCCATTTCCAAAATCCTGTATTCTCATCCAAAGAGAACATCCTGTGTTTAGAAAAAAAGTTTCAAACTAGTCTGATTTGACTTTGTGATAAAGGTGACAGAACTAGCCACAAAGGAGCTACTAAAAAAGGCTGAGCAGGGCAGTACAAAGGTCACAATTAAACTATTCCTAAAAAATGCTGTCATGTACATTATATCTATGTTAGCTATATGGAAAAAAATTATAAAGCTTAGCTACAATGCTTCCTCCTCTTTCTATACAGCTTTTTTGAGGACAGCTCTTTTGCAGCAATTTTTTTGTGGCAAGCTCTTAATGAGTGCACTGGCAATTAATTTATTTTCTTAATGAACAACAAAAAGAAAACTGGTCTGGTTAGTCACTCAATAGAAGCTATCACGTGACCAATGCCTTTTGGCAGCATGTTGCAGGTGTAGCTTGTGCATCTGACACTGTAAGTATATATATATGGAGCTAGTGGACTGAACATTTGAATGTTTACTCCTTATTATATCAAGAAAAAAATGCTTCACTCTTCAGCCAGACAGAATCCCTAGAAAACTGTGGAAACCCATGTTGACAATATTGGTTGATGGTTCTTAATAGACATATAGTAAGTAAATCCATCCATAAGGAAGCATTTAAGTAAATTAGTATGTTTGATAGTTTAATTGTATGATAGTATGTTTTCTGTTTGTATGATTCCTGATTCCTAAAAATGATAATGTATTGTTCCAATTAAAATAGATCAACAGAGCTGAAAAAAAACATTTATACAGTAGTAATAAAATGTGATGTCATGACACAACAATGAATGATATGTTACAGAATTACTCAAGATATTTGTCTGATCCAACATTAAAACACCTTCAGTTGAGTTAAGACTTGAAAGAAACTTAAAATTATGATACTTCAATTATTAAAAATAAATTACCAAAAAATAGCTCTCGGCTCCTTAATTTCAATTCATACATCAATAACACCATCATTTCTTATGGGTGTATATGAGTAATAGGAATGAATATGTAAGTCTGGGATAAACAGAAGATGATTTGGACGAATTCAGAATGTTTTGATACTGATGCTCGAGAGAGATAGAACTGATGGAACTTGGGGGAAAGACCATTTATAACAACGGATTTCAAAGACTGATAAGTAGTAGTAGTAGTAGTAGTAGTAATAGTAGTAGTAGTAGTAGTAGTAGTAGTAATAGTAGTAGTAGTAGTAGTAGTAGTAGTAGTAGTAGTAGTAGTAGTAGTAGTAGTAGTAGTAGTAGTAGTAGAAGTAAACAAAGGATGACACATTTTGTCAAATCATCAAACTTTTCCCCTAATCAATCAATTTTCCTCTCTGAAATGAAAGACAAAGAAAACATTAATCGCGAAGAACCAGATCAATAATAAAAGTCAGCAAATTCAATTATTTCAGTTATCTAGTAATTTTAAGGGGTTGCAAATAGTAAGAATTTCTCTAATTATATGAGGAATTTTCTCAACATAAGCCTGTTCAGATTGTGTGGAGTTTGCTCAGATAATGTAATGGGTTGCATGACTGCCTCGCATTCAAGAAGGTCGTGAAGGTCCAGTTTGAGTGAAGAGTGTGGTAGACTTGCATCTTGCAGGGTGGGTGGTCATCAAAATTTGAAGGTATACCTTCAAATTTATAAAGTCCTGAAACCAGACTTGAATAGCAAGGATCACTTAGTTGATGCATGCAAAAGAAACCAGGACTGTTACAACGGCGGTTATTCTCCATAAGAGGTTGTCAACACTTAATATTGCAATGGACATGATGTTTTAGGATTTAATTTTCTTCAGTTCCAATTTCAAGCAAATTGTTGGGGAGGGCATGGAGTTACGGGTCGATTATGGGGGGAGGGGGTAAATGTTGAAGAACTTCTGAAATTAAATCTCAAAATCTTTATATGGACAATATTCTCCGAAAGTCTCTCGAATCAATTATCCCAGCTTATAATGTGTATATATATATATATATATATATATATATATATATATATATATATATATATATATATATATATATATATATATATATATATATATATATATATATATATATATATATATATATATATATATATATATATATATATATACATATACATATATATATATATATATATATATATATCTAGCCTGATCACATAAGCATGCATATATGTGTGGGTTGTGTACAATGCGAGGGATATGTGATTGTGTTATGTGCATTGTTATATCCAACCATACCATGCATTCATTCATACATACGCATAGATGTAGAAATATACATACATACATACATACATATGAATGATATATACATATATACATGCATATGAATGAATGGCTTGGCTTTGCAAGCGCAGATCTTTGGAGACTTTTCATTAAGAGCAGAAAGTTTCAACACTGATCACCAAAAACCTTTTTTTTTTAATTTTTGTGTTACTTCAGTCACTCATTTCCTAAAATCTGTTAATTTATGTAATTTTCTTCAGTGTATTTTTTTCTGTTTTATATCTACTTTATTATGATGGTACGATGTATGAATTGACTCTTGATAGGATCATTAGTTATTTCCCATGTAAATGTTTTAGGGATTTTGGAAACAAAACAGATATACAAAATTGGCTTCCCAGCTATGATTTTGATATATAGCAAATATCACACATGTAGTTCGTTATTTTATACAGAGTATTATCATGATGTATTTATGTGGATGTTATTTTATTCTACACATCATTATTTTCATACTGGGCTTATTTATTTATTTATCCATATTTAACGAAGGATCAATAAGTATAACAAATTTGACTTGCTGTTTGTGTCATTTCTATTGAGTGCTTACCCATGTTAATGTTAGATCCGTTGAGTTGGTTTTAATCTCAGATTGCATGCAAACCAACATGATATCATCTTCAAGAATATTAATTACAGAAAAACTCCAGTAGATTCTCTATCGACAAGAATTTGACAATTTTTTCCACAAACCTTAAAGCTAATTTTCCCGTATCTTGTTTCCATTAATTTGTTTCTTCCCTTGAATTATAATATAAATCATCCTTGAAAATGAAACCAAACCACTTTCTAGTAACATCATGGCTATCCTTAATCCACTATGATGACGGCATCCCACCCAACTACCTATCAGTCAGACAAAAAAACCTGATCTATCACTTTTACTTACCTAATTCCCCAAACATTAATTCAAATTTATTTATTTTGATAAACATTATTCATTCATTCTATTCTTATTCTCTTCTTATCATAATCTTTGATTTTCAATATCATTTCATTATAGTCAAGCTGATAAGTTTCAAACGGATCGGGATGATAGGTCATGACTTTATTAAATTGACTGAAAATCTTACTAATTTTCATGGACCATTCTTACAACTAAAGAATAATAATAAAACTAATAGTAAATAATAATAAATAATAGCTATAGCTATTATCAAATATTTTGATAGTATAGTTCCATAAAATATATTTGATGGAATACTGCTGTTTCTAAAGAGCATTTGTATGATATGGAACGGAAAGAAATCTCATTCATCAAACAATTTGTAGGCAAACTTTCCATCATCAATTTTGATATCCAATTCTAGAGACATTGCTTGCAATCCATTACGTTCACTCTTCAATTCAAGATCCAGATAGTATATATTACTGTATGTTTTCAATATTCTCCTACATCGTTGAGAGAACAAGTCATCAAAAAAACGGGTACACACTAAAAATGAACTTGCTTGCTCTATATTCATATCTACATTCATCTCACCCGGGAGCAAATATATATATATATAATAATAATAATAAATTGTGTTATATTGTATAGAAACCTACTTGAAATTATCTTTTGTCATTATACGGTTGATGTATCACTCACTCTAGACAACATGAATAGAATAAACAATTAAAGAAAATGGGGCTGTTACAGGAATTGAATCTGCAATTGATAGTGAATGCAGTGATACTCTTACTATTGAGGTGAACAGCCGCCAGTAACCCTCGGTCTATTCGATGTTGCGTTGGAAAAAGTGTAAAGACGGAAAATAAACCAGAGAGAAATTGATGTGGAAACAGTTATTTTGGCCTATGTTAGAAAATAGAATTATTCTGAAATATTATCCATTGATGACATAAAAATCCCTTCTTTTTTCATGGATACAATGCTTATATATATATATATATATAAATGTTTTTTTACATAAATATATGTATGATATAATACATAAATCTGGCTATCTCAACTATTTACCTATCAAATCACATATGGTTCATCTGAAACCTTTTTAAAAAAAAAACTTTTAACCATTGACGCACACACACGCAACTGAAGATGAGAATACCTCATGAACATGTTCAGCTCACCAATCAATACATTTATGGATTAACTAACTAATAAAGTAAGTTTCCAAACACTTTCACTCTTGAGTCTGGCTCCCTTCCAAATTGTTCACATTATATAAAAAAATAATACATTTGCCACAAACATATAGAGCTCATAGATATATTAAAAGATATCTATTATGGATTGTTACATAGATGGACTCCCTTACTGCATTGCTACATAACCATGGCCTTTTCAATGTGTATTAGTGCAAATAGAATGCAAACAGTATTGGTCAAAACTTGAACTCTGTTTGTAAATTCCATTTTTTGTACCAATAACCATTATTCCACTCAAGATTAAAAAATATTATGTAAAAAGCATGCGTGATTTGTGATATAAAGCGAGTGGCTTGGGAACTAACATTTTTGCCTTTATCATTGCCTACTCATTCAGAAGACCACAAATAAAAGCAAAATTTCATCAAAGGACTTCTTTAACATAAGTAAGATATTAGATTCCTCCAATTTACAGTTAACTAACATATAATTTCATGGTGTTTTTTTTAGATACTAAATTTCTTTGATTTTGTGATGAAAACAACACCTTTGCTGAACTTGTTCAGTACTCCTAATTGACTTTTTGATTATCCGTAGTTCAGTTATAACACAGTTGTCTTTCTTGGACCCCAACACTCACATTATAAAGGGATACTATTGAATTGGAAAATGTGATGATGTATCAATTTTTTTATTTTATTTTGCTAAAAAAAGGTCTAGAAAACTGGAAAAGGCATTAGGGAATAAATGAGAAATGAATGAATGAGTGAATGAATGAGTGAATGAGAGAAAGACAGTCAACATAAGCAAGAATCAAAGCAAATTTAAAATAAAGAAAAATGAATGAATATTGAATGATTCATTCATTCATCTCTCGTCGCAAACAAACAAGCTAGCCAGAGGGTTCTGGGTGTATGGGAGAGAGGGCCTTCACTTTGCATTATTGAGCATAGAGTAGAGATCGGTCTCTTCCTTTGAAGGATTATCAGGATTGCACGGAGACTATTTACAGCTGCTTACAGAACCTGGTGTTTTCAGATGGACGGAGGTACCATGGTATAACTTTGGTGGTTGTACAAGCAGTGCATCTGACGAGATTTGGTTGTAACATTGAAAGATTAAGAGTACATGAAGAAAATAAGACTGCACTTCACATAAGACAAACATTTCATTTCTTTTCTTTACTCTATACAAATATGACCCCGAGTCAAATGTTCTGGTGGTTATTATGGTGGTTGTAGTAGCAGTAAACAGAAGTTCTCCCATGTAAACCATTCATTTTATACTCTGTCATATACAATGTGTAAGAATGAAGGTAGAAATGAAAGTAGGAATAAGGGAAGAAATATTCATTTTTAGTGTTAATGTCCAAACTAAATCCTATTAGCCTCTCAGGTATTACCAGATTAATTTGGATTATGATAATGGTAATGAGTTCATTTTTCATTAGGTGCTTGAGAAAGTACTTACCCTTTCCCTTATCTCATATGCCAACAGTCAAAGTTTTATTTTGTATCTAGAGGTAAGGAGAGAGGAAGGGAGACTCCACTAATATCAGGATAGGAGAAGAATCTACATTTCCACCATTGAGAATGATGGAAATGATGGAACATTACTGAAGAGTGGGAGATTGAAAGGCCCCAAACATAAGCAAAGAAACAGGGGACCATAAATTGACTTGATCCTAAATTAACCTGTAGGTTCCCTCAATGTCAGTAACCCCTACCCTCTGTTAATCCTAGGGTCAATAGACGAACTTACAGCCCCTAGACTGCAACCATGTGGCTGGGATATAAAAAAAAACACAAGCAGGCAAAGAAACATTCATTGTCCTCATAATATTACGTATGCATAATTTGTGTGTGTGTGTGTGTGTGTGTGTGTGTGTGTGTGTGTGTGTGTGTGTGTGTGTGTGTGTGTGTGTGTGTGTGTGTGTGTGTTGTTGTTTGTACAAAGTAGCCTTTACGAGGAACAAAGTTTGTTTTACGGAGCACCTAATGAAGATTGAATTGATGAATAACAAAGCTTTCATGCTAACAATTACACAATACAAAAGCAACGAAAATCCAAACAACTCCTGAGTATTATATTGCACCAGTTGCTTTGAAAGTTGTCTTTGTTCATAAGTCTATTATTCTACTAAATGGGATTTATTGCTTGTGTCTGAGATATGATATGGACTTTGTAGTCTCTATAGTTCCATTAATGGAATTCATCGTTTGTGTGACATAATATACACTATACGTATATGTTCGTACTGTTTGTTGTACTGACCTAAGGAACACGTTTTAATCAATGAAACA
Organism: Thysanoteuthis rhombus; assembly: GCA_963457665.1. Classification (NCBI taxonomy): domain Eukaryota; kingdom Metazoa; phylum Mollusca; class Cephalopoda; order Oegopsida; family Thysanoteuthidae; genus Thysanoteuthis; species Thysanoteuthis major. The sequence goes on along the minus strand of OY735219.1, from coordinate 45,408,215 downwards.
CCTAATGAGTATTGAACTTACTGATGATGAGTTACAAAGTTATTGTTCTACCGTAACATATAAATGTATAAAATGAATGTTGGCCAACAGAAATGAAATGGTAGCAAATACACTGAGTAATCCAAACAACTGTTAAAATGTTGAAAAGAGCTTAAAGTTAGATATCTGTATCGAATTAAGTTAATCAAACTCTCCATACAATAGGAATGGCTTGCTGCACTCACTCAATAACCATTACTTTCCTGCAGGTTTTCACCCATGATCTGGAAAACACATAAATGCTCCACTCAAATTACTATAAAATTGAAGGAGTCTGATCTGATATCTGGTCTGATATCTTATAATATAAAAACCCATGTCACTTTTTTGTCTGTTTACTATGTTGAAGCAAATAAAAAGAAAGGAATGAGATAAATAAAGTCTGAATTGTGTCATATATATATATATATATATATATATATTTATATATATATATATATATATATATATATATACATATATATATATATATTGTATGTATATATATATGTATATATGTATATATATGTATATATATATATATATGTATATATATATATATAAATAAATATATATAATAAATAGACCGTATATATATATGTATATATATATATATATATGTATAAATATATATATATATATATATATATATATATATATATATATATATATATATATATATATATATATATATATATATATATATATATACATATATATATACGGTCTATTTATATATATATATATATATATATATATATATATATATATATATATATATATATATGAATACATTATATTGTTTGAAATGACCTCGGTCTAGATAGCATAAATAGAAGGAAAACTTGAAGAAAAATGGAGCTGCTGTAGGAATCAGACCTGTAACCGATAAGGTAGCTGTTTCATTGAGAAACAACAGATCAAACATGAATGAACAAAATGAGAAGAGTGGGAATAAAGCAGTTATTTGAGTCTTCACCTTTCCAGCTCTATAGTCAAGAGCAATGGTACCTTATAGATTGCAGGTTTCAATTCTTGAAGCAGCCCCACTTTTCTTCATTGTTTATTTATCTACACAGTCTAGACCAAGTGACTCATTCTCTATGTAATAACAGATCATTTCAAATAGAATTTTAAAGAACTGAAGAAGATGTGGAACATGAAAGCCAGGGTACTGCGACTCATAGTAGGTGCACTGGGAACTGTCCCAAAGACACTGAGGATGAGACTGGAAGAGATCGGGATAAGGGGAAGGATTGACTGTACGGACCATAAGCACTGCTGGGAACTGCACAGATACTGAAGTGCTAAAGTGCTAGAAATATAAAGACTGCAACATTAAATGTTAATAGTGACCCAACAGAGGAAGGGAAACGAAAGAGGAAATGTGAACCACAGCACTGGCATGATAGGCGAAAGAGAGAAGAGACGTTTGCTGAAGACCTGAGGAGACTCATTGTCACTCAGCCTTCAGCAATGACCACTGGGCAACCAGTGTGACCTATGAGCACTAGGAGAGAAGGGCTGGAGACTTGAGGAGACTTGCTGTCACTCAAACTCCAGTGGTGTGAGATTGCAAATAATAATAATAATAATAATAATAATAATAATAATAATAATAATAATAATAATAATAATAATAATAATAATAATAATAATAATAATAATATAGCCAATTCAAAAACATATATGTGGGTTTTCCCTGTTGGTGCTGTCCACACAAACTATACTAAACCAGCCGAGGTTCTGGGTTAGTAAAAGAAGGCAACAAGACGGAATTTCGTTTATAGGTTTTATATAGAATATTGATTATCAATATCTCTGGAGACGGGAAATGCCTATTCGCAGTTGAAAAGAGAGGAGGCCGATTATCATCTGTCATTTGTTTTCGCAACCCAGGATTTGACAGATGACACTGGATTGAGAATTTGCAGGTGCCCGCACTTGGAAGCACACAATTCTCATATTATCTCGAAAAACACATTATCCCTTTTAACATTTTAATAACAATAGTAATTACTGGTAATAACCATAGTAATTTTTGGTAACAGCCATAGTAATTTTCAGGATACGGGGGACTCCTGGCCCCCTAGTGTCACATCACTCCCCCCTTTGTTACCTGACTTTTACCGGGGTAAAAGTCATCTAAAATATCGGCCGCCTCTCTTGTGTTTTATGAAGAAAATCAGTTACATGCGAAGTGTCCGAACTCCAGAGAGACATGCAAAAAGAAACAAAACATTTTGAATACAACAAAATAGACAGATCTCTGTCCTATCAATAGAAGATTATATCCGACGGGTCGGATTACTTTCTTGGATTGTCTTTCCTTTTCTTTCTTCTTTTTAATTTTCTCTGCATGCAAGCTACGAGTATTCAACACTTTAATTCGGTAGCTACTGTTACTTGAGTTACTTGAAAAATCGTTCATATATACTTTAAAAAAATGGGTCCTTCATTTTTAATTGTCTGTGAAAAGTATGAAACATTGAAAATGAGCAGTATTGTTTTCTTTCTTCTTTTTTTTTTCTATATATATGTTTTCGTTCATTACCGAGACTTGCAGCGTCTCTTGCCACTTAATAATTTGCTCTCATTTTCATTTTTTTTCTTTTTTTTTTCACGTTTTCCTCACTTCTCATATGCAGAAAACATCGGTTTCCAAGCAACGTCTTGCTTTTCCCTGTCGTGTTGCACGACAGTTTGTAGTTCCAGTTCAGTGTCACACAGATCTATCATACCTGTGTTAATGATACCAAATGGCGTCTCCAATCCCGATTCGCCAGAAACTCTCGCTTTGATATAGGTTTTCTTGCGTCTACCCAGACCCCGAACATATACATATAGCATAATTGCTATTCCTGCCACAAACAGTGCAGCAATAAATAATAAAGCACAATGATATTTTCATTATCATCCCAGGGGTCTGTCACCTTCTCCACCAACTCTAGTTGTCTCGTTAACGACTACAGATCGATCTTTTCTACAGGCTTTAATACCTGAGGTAACTTGTTTAAGGTTTCATTTTTAAATCTATGGATTAATGGGCTCCACAGCTCCGTCCAATTACCAGTATCACTAGTCATCATTCGTATTAATTTGTCTTGTTCCTCAAATTTTTCTTCAGCTTGGTAATATGGAGGGAGTGCGATTGACAATCCATAAGCCGAGCAACCCAATGGCAATGGTATATTAATATATCATACAAAAAAAAAGGAGGGTCTTTATCATACACCCCCTTGCAAATGCGATTTCTCTTCTTTATCAAAATACGACTGTGGACGAATGTAATCAAATTAGTCTTATGATCAGACCAAACGACATACCGATAGCCAGTTCCGCTTACGGCAGACCCTCTCTCACACCACACTCACTTCATGTGCTTTATTCTTACTAACAGTTTCTACAGAGGCCCTCTAACTACTAGGCCGTATTTCGCACTTGTACTTTTTAGAGGGAGTGTCTCCCGTCATTTCATGAGGCATTTTAATCTCTCTTACTTAGTTGCAGACCTTAGTCTTTCCTTAAAAGGTATTTCTCTTACCCTCTCTACTTGTCTTTCTTCTGGTTCTGGATTTGTGCTATGGGAACTTCATCGTCATCTACTCTCGCTAGCGATACTGTTGCTTTGTACCTGATCGTTTTCCTTTTCTTCTAAAGCTGGCTCTCCCATTTCCCTCGCTACTGTCTTTATCCTAGTTTTTCTTAACAACTGAACCTCCATTCCCCCGACCGTCATGCTGTTAGATTCATAATCTAATTTCGCTTTGTTCTGTTTCAACCAATCTTCTCCCAATATCAACTCAATACACAATCCAGGAGTTATGTAAAATCTATGGAGGCTATCTATTCCTCCTATTTTCACTTTTAGATCGACCATTCCGTTTATCTTCATTTTTCGGCCGTCTGTTTGGGACAAATTCATATCTGATCTCATTAACGGGCCCCTATATTTTGTTCGTCTGTACGTGGACTCATCTATCAACTATGCCACGGATCCTGTGTCCAAAAGGATCTCTACGAGTATACCCCCTACTCTCACCTTACAGGTGGTTTTCTCTTTGTTCGTATAAATGGACTCTTTCTTTCTTATTATGGCTACATAAGATCGAACCTTGTTTCCCCCTCTATCTTGTTTCCTATATCTATTTTCCTGGTAACTAGTGGGTCCCTCATATCTTCTCTCTCTGTACCAGGTATCTCTGGGGCCCTGGCCCGTTTCAGGCGCCGGGATTAGAAATCTTTCATCACTCTTTCTTATACGACATTCGGCCCTCTTATGCCTCCATCTACAGCAGTACCAACATTTAATTCAGCATCTCAGTTTTTTCCATGTGGCCACACGTCCTAATTCACTGCGGGCGTGGTGTTGTTGTGGACCGAACCGCCTAGGTGGGGGGGGGGGCAAACTGCCCCGGCAGGGGATCACATCGCCTAGGGCGGGGGTCGAACTGTCTAGGCTGGGGACCTGGTCGTTGCTGTGGTGGGTTTCTCAATGGTGGCCTCCCGCACCATTTAGTGGGGTGCCCCTTCTTCTTACATCTCTGACAAAAGGGCACGTAGAAGTCATCCGGCAGGCCCTCCCTTCGGGGGCAAGTCTTCGCTCGGTGACCCCCCTACACCACACATGTAGCATTTTAAGCCATACTACCCAGGAACGCTTACATACCAGCCATGGTTCATTGAGAATACTCTCCCGTCCGTCCTTGCTTCTCTTTCCCATAGCCCCTCGCTACCAGCTCTTTCATTAACTCCTCGTGGTCAAAATGTATCTCACCAACAAGATCCTGTGTTCGTCCGGGGGAGGGGGGTCTTCGCTGAAGGGCGTTACGGTGAGGAGAATTATATTTCCCTGTCACCGATAGGTATCATGCCCTAACAGCCTGGTAATCTTTTTGTTCGTCTGTCGACGGATTCCTCTTCCACTCTGCGGTGGATTCTTTTCCTCGGGTTTGGTTCTCTCTTCTTTCGTTTGGTCTGCGTTTTCTGGTGGTGGGGTCGATTTCCCTGGTCTCCTCGTCTTTTTCTTTCCAGTTGCGCTGTGATCGCCTATGGCCGGGCCTTCCCGTTATGCTTTCAGGCGTGTATCCTGGTTGAAGCGGCAACAGTTGTGGGGGTTCCTTTGGGGGTGGTCTCCACAAACTATACTAAACCCAGCCGTGGTTCTGGGTTAGTAAAAGAAGGCAACAAAACGGAATTTCATTTATAGGTTTTATATAGAATATTGATTATCAATATCTCTGGAGACGGGAAATGCCTATTTGCAGTTGAAAAGAGAGGAGGCCGATTATCATCTAAGTCGAAATGACGACTGGTCTCTCATGTCACGAACCGTAATCTACTGAATGGTAGCAGCGGTTGACGGTTACTAAGGGCGGACGGCTGATACGAGAGAGAGCTGGCAACGATTCTCTTCTCCAGACCCAAATTTTACTCTGACTGCTTGTTACGGAAATTCTTCCTATTTAAGCCCTTGGTATCTCACTGTATCTCTTTGTAATTGACTCCCTTTCTTTCTTTTTCCTGTTATCTCGAATTTTCCGGAAAACCCAAAACATTGACCTTCATTCATCTCGCGATGCAGGTCTGTTCAATATCATAAATTAGTCTCCCCCTCTCCCAAGGACTCTGCAAATAACTTTTCTTTCATAAGCTTTTACTCTCTCTCTCTCTCTCTAGACCCCAAATACTGGCCCTTATATCTGGCTTTGTTTTTGAACCCCATGACTTGACAGATGACAGTAGATTGAAAAAGTACAGATAACTCAACTTCCCATGACATGGTCATCGAATCTGGAACAAAACCTTTTTCCAAAAGCATTTGTTTTTGCAACCCATGACTAGATTGAGAAATCACAGATGCCCGCACCGATACGGGGGACTCCTGGCCCCCTAGTGTCACACCTGTACACTCAGGGCTGAGGTATCCTATTGGTAGACTTGCATCTTGCCAAGTGGGTGGTCATCAAAATTTGAAGGTATAAAGTCCTGGTCTCAACCAGACTTGAATAGCAAGGATCACTAAGTTGATGCATGCAAAAGAAACCAGGACTTTGTCACAACGGCCGTCATTCTCCATAAGAGGTTATATATATATATATATATATCCAGCCTCATCACATAAGCATGCATATATGTGTGGGTTGTGTACAATGCGAGGGCTATGTGATTGTGTTATGTGCCATATTATATCTAACCATAGCATGTGCATATGTATATGCATGCATCTACGTATATACATGCATACATTCATACATACGCATAAATGTAAAAATATACATATGCAAGCGCTGATCTTTGGAGAGTTTTCATTAAGAGCAGAAAGTTTAAACACTTCTTTTTAAAAAATTTTTGTGTTACTTAAGTCACTCATTTCCTAAAATCTGTTAATGTAATTTATGTAATTTTCTTCAGTGTATTTTTTTCTGTTTTATATCTACTTTATTATGATGGTACGATGTATGAATTGACTCTTGATAGGATCATCAGTTATTTCCCATGTAACTGTTTAGGGGATTTTGGAAACAAAACAGATATATAAAATTGGCTTCCCAGCAGTGTTGATCAAACACCACCTCCCTTTCAGCTATGATTTTGATATATAACTTATATCATATATGATGTATTTATATGGATTTTATTTTATTCTACACATCATTATTTTCATACTGAGCATATTTATGCAGGCCTCCCCCCATATTTAACGACGAAGGATCAATAAGTATAACAACAAATGTGACTCGCTGTTTGTGTCATTTCTATTGAGTGTTTACCCATGTTAATGCTAGATCCGTTGAGTTGGTCTTAATCTCAGATTGCATGCAAACCAACTTATGATATCATCTTCAAGAATATTAATTACACAGAAAAACTTCTTCCAGTTGATTCTCTATCGACAAGAATTTGACAATTTTTTCCACATCATATACCATCTTGTTTCCATCAATTTGTTTTTTTCCCTTAAATTATAAAATAAATCATCCTCGTTTACATGGTTGAAATGAAACCAAACCACTTTCTAGCCAGTAGTAACACCATGGGCTATTGGGCTATTTCCTTAATCCACTATGATGATTTGTTACTTGGCATCCCACCCAACTACCTATCAGTCAGACAAATGAACCAGAGCCAAATGTTTTCCTCCCCTCCTGGTTCCAGTCAATACAATAATCTTCCACACTAACAAAAACCTGATCTATCACTTTTACTTACCTAATTCCCCAAACATTAATTCAAATTTATTTATTTTAATAAACATTATTCATTCATTCTATTCTTATTCTCTTCTTATCATAATCTTTGATTTTCAATATCATTTCATTATAGTCAAGCTGATAAGTTTCAAACGGATCGGGATGATAGGTCATGACTTTATTAAATTGACTGAAAATCTTACTAATTTTCATGGACCATTCTTACAACTAAAGAATAATAATAAAACTAATAGTAAATAATAATAAAATAATAGCTATAGCTATTATCAAATATTTTGATAGTATAGTTCCATAAAATATATTTGATGGAATACTGCTGTTTCTAAAGAGCATTTGTATGATATGGAACGGAAAGAAATCTCATTCATCAAACAATTTGTAGGCAAACTTTCCATCATCAATTTTGATATCCAATTCTAGAGACATTGCTTGCAATCCATTACGTTCACTCTTCAATTCAAGATCCAGATAGTATATATTACTGTATGTTTTCAATATTCTCCTACATCGTTGAGAGAACAAGTCATCAAAAAAACGGGTACACACTAAAAATGAACTTGCTTGCTCTATATTCATATCTACATTCATCTCACCCGGGAGCAAATATATATATATATAATAATAATAATAAATTGTGTTATATTGTATAGAAACCTACTTGAAATTATCTTTTGTCATTATACGGTTGATGTATCACTCACTCTAGACAACATGAATAGAATAAACAATTAAAGAAAATGGGGCTGTTACAGGAATTGAATCTGCAATTGATAGTGAATGCAGTGATACTCTTACTATTGAGGTGAACAGCCGCCAGTAACCCTCGGTCTATTCGATGTTGCGTTGGAAAAAGTGTAAAGACGGAAAATAAACCAGAGAGAAATTGATGTGGAAACAGTTATTTTGGCCTATGTTAGAAAATAGAATTATTCTGAAATATTATCCATTGATGACATAAAAATCCCTTCTTTTTTCATGGATACAATGCTTATATATATATATATATATAAATGTTTTTTTACATAAATATATGTATGATATAATACATAAATCTGGCTATCTCAACTATTTACCTATCAAATCACATATGGTTCATCTGAAACCTTTTTAAAAAAAAAACTTTTAACCATTGACGCACACACACGCAACTGAAGATGAGAATACCTCATGAACATGTTCAGCTCACCAATCAATACATTTATGGATTAACTAACTAATAAAGTAAGTTTCCAAACACTTTCACTCTTGAGTCTGGCTCCCTTCCAAATTGTTCACATTATATAAAAAAATAATACATTTGCCACAAACATATAGAGCTCATAGATATATTAAAAGATATCTATTATGGATTGTTACATAGATGGACTCCCTTACTGCATTGCTACATAACCATGGCCTTTTCAATGTGTATTAGTGCAAATAGAATGCAAACAGTATTGGTCAAAACTTGAACTCTGTTTGTAAATTCCATTTTTTGTACCAATAACCATTATTCCACTCAAGATTAAAAAATATTATGTAAAAAGCATGCGTGATTTGTGATATAAAGCGAGTGGCTTGGGAACTAACATTTTTGCCTTTATCATTGCCTACTCATTCAGAAGACCACAAATAAAAGCAAAATTTCATCAAAGGACTTCTTTAACATGAGTAAGATATTAGATTCCTCCAATTTACAGTTAACTAACATATAATTTCACGGTGTTTTTTTTAAATACTCAATTTCTTTGATTTTGTGATGAAAACAACACCTTTGCTGAACTTGTTCAGTACTCCTAATTGACTTTTTGATTATCCGTAGTTCAGTTATAACACAGTTGTCTTTCTTGGACCCCAACACTCACATTATAAAGGGATACTATTGAATTGGAAAATGTGATGATGTATCAATTTTTTTATTTTATTTTGCTAAAAAAAGGTCTAGAAAACTGGAAAAGGCATTAGGGAATAAATGAGAAATGAATGAATGAGTGAATGAATGAGTGAATGAGAGAAAGACAGTCAACATAAGCAAGAATCAAAGCAAATTTAAAATAAAGAAAAATGAATGAATATTGAATGATTCATTCATTCATCTCTCGTCGCAAACAAACAAGCTAGCCAGAGGGTTCTGGGTGTATGGGAGAGAGGGCCTTCACTTTGCATTATTGAGCATAGAGTAGAGATCGGTCTCTTCCTTTGAAGGATTATCAGGATTGCACGAAGGAGACTATATACATGATCCCCAGCTGCTTACAGAATCTGGTGTTTTCAGATGGACGGATGGACAAACGGACGGGCATCTATCTACGTCGTTGACGTGATTTGGTTGTAACATTGAAAGATTAAGAGTACATGAAGAAATAAGACTGCACTTTATATTCCAGTACATAAGACAAACATTTCATTTTTTTTCTTTAGACTATACAAATATGACACCGAGTCAAATGTTCTGGTATAACGTGATTATGGTGGTTGGGGTAGCAGTAAACAGAAGTTCTCCAATGTAAACCATTCATTTTATACTCTGTCATATACAGAATGAAGGTAGGAATGAAAGTAGGAATAAGGGAGGGAAAAATAGAAGAAATGTTCATTTTTAGTGTTAATGTCCAAACTAAATCCTATTAGCCTTTCAGGTATTACCACATTAATTTGGATTTTCATTTTTCATTAGGTGCTTGAGAAAGTACTTACCCTTTCCCTTATCTCATATGCCAACGGTCAAAGTTTTATTTTGTATCTAGAGATAAGGAGAGAGGAATGGAGACTCCACTAATATCTGGATAGGAAAAGAGTCTATATTTCCACCATTGAGATGAGGTCCAAATGATGGAACATTACTGAAGAGTGGGAGATATAACATAGGCAAGAAACATGAATTGACTTGATCCTAAATTAACCTGTGGGTACCCTCAATGTCAGTAACCTATACCCTCTTTTAATCCTGGGGTCAAGTTATCCTTATAGACGAATTTACAGCCCCTAGACTGCAACCATGTGGCTGGGATATAAAAATAAAAATACAAGTAGGCAAAGAAACATTCATTGTCCTCATAATATTACGTATGCATAATTTGTGTGTGTGTGTGTGTGTGTGTGTGTGTGTGTGTGTGTGTGTGTGTGTGTGTGTGTGTGTGTGTGTGTATGTGTATTGTTTGTACAAAGTAGCCTTTACGAGGAACAAAGTTTGTTTTACAGAGCACCTAATGAAGATTGAATTGATGAATAACAAAGCTTTCATGCTAACCATTACACAATACAAAAGCAACACAAATGATGAGTTCGAAAATCCAAACAACTCCTGAAAGTATTAAATTGCACCAGTTGCTTTGAAAGTTGTCTTTGTTCATAAGAGTCTATTATTCTACTAAATGGGATTTATTGCTTGTGTCTGAGATATGATATGGAATATAGCTTTGTAGAGTCTCTATAGTTCCATTAATGGAATTCATTGTTTGTGTCTGACATAATATACACTATACGTATATGTTTGTACTTTGTTGTACTGACCTAAGTTTTTATTAATGAAACACCTAATGATGATGAGTTGCTAAGTTATTGTTCTAACCGTAACATATAAATGTATAAAATGAATGTTGACCAACAGAAATGAAATGGTAGCAAATACACTGAGTAATCCAAACAACTGTTGAAATGGTGAAAAGAGCTTAGCTAGATATTTGTATCAAATTAAGTTAATCAAACTCTCCATACAATAGGAATGGCTTGCTGCACTCACTCAATAACCATTACTTTCCAGCAGGTTTTCACCCATGATCTGGAAAACACAAATGCTCCACTCGAATAACTATAAAATTGAAGGTCTGATATCTTATAATATAAAAACCCATGTCACTTTTTTGTCTGTTTACTATGTTAAAGCAAATAAAAAGAAAGGAATGAGATAAATTAAGTCTCAATTGTGTCACTACTACTACTGTTGCTCATGTCCAATTGGAGATATGTGATTTTTTTGTTTATTCTAAAATATATATTTATATAATTTGTCATTATGTAAATGAGCCTAGCATTTTTCATGAGTTCTATGCTATTTATTCCATGAGAGATGTCAAGAAACCTTGAAATTTCAACCAGCTTTCAGCCAACCAACAAACCATCAATCATAAACAGTGATGAAATTAAAATGAGTGACCCTTCAAGTAGACTTTAAACAATATGACTCAGACAAATCTAACGATAGATAAACTGTAAGTGTTTTGTAGTCTGAAATTCAAGCTAGAAGGATATTGCAGGATATTCAGCTGAAACAACCTGTTTCTTTGAAAATGCCATTTCCGAGAATTACTCATTTGCAGGACATGATGTTGTCATATTTTCCCACTGTTATTTAATTTATATATATATATATATATATATATATATATATATATATATATATATATATATATATATATATATATATATATATATATATATATATATGAATGCATTATATTGTTTGAAATGACCTCGGTCTAGTAGCATAAATAGAAGGAAAACTTGAAGAAAAATGGAGCTGCTGTAGGAATCAAACCTGTAACCGATAAGGTAGCTGTATCAATATTGTGTTGCTTTCCAACGGGAAGGTAAAGGCCTAAATGGATATTAAGCTAAAAGAGCGTTATCCCCACTTTTCTCATTTTTTCATTTACTATCCATGCCTGCACTTGATGTTGAACAGAATATTCATGACTATGTTATATTATTTGAAACTCTATTTGAAATGATCTCCAGTTATTGTACAGAGTAACACATTCATTATTATTCTGACAGATTACCATATCCATTTTGGAATAATATGATTGTCAGCATTGAGAAACAACAGATCAAACATGAATGAACAAAATGAGAAGAGTGGGAATAAAGCAGTTATTTGAGTCTTCACCTTTTCAGCTCAATAGTCAAGAGCAATGGTACCTTATAGATTGCAGGTTTCAATTCTTGAAGCAGCCCCACTTTTCTTCATTGTTTATTTATCTACACAGTCTAGACCAAGTGACTCATTCTCTATGTAATAACAGGAGATCATTTCAAATAGAATTTTAAAGAACTGAAGAAGATGTGGAACATGAAAGCCAGGGTACTGCCACTCATAGTAGGCGCATTGGGAACTGTCCCAAAGACACTGAGGATGAGACTGGAGGAGATCGGGATAAGGGGAAGGATTGAAACTGTACAGACCACAGCACTGCTTGGAACTGCACAGATACTGAAGTGCTAAAGTGCTAAAGTGCTAGAAATATAAAGACTGCAACATTAAATGTTAATAGTGACCCAACAGAGGAAGGGAAACGAAAGAGGAAATGTGAACCACAGCACTGGCATGATAGGTGAAAGAGAGAAGAGATGTTGGCTGAAGACCTGAGGAGACTTATTGTTACTCAGCCTTCAGCAATGACCACTGGGCAACCAGTGTGAAACTGTAAACCTCAGTATTACTGTGACCTATGAGCACTAGGAGAGAAGGGCTGGAGACTTAAGGAGACTTGCTGTCACTCAAACTCCAGTGGTGTGAGATTGCAAATAATAATAATAATAATAATAATAATAATAATAATAATAATAATAATAATATAGCCAATTCAAAAACATATATACATACATATGTGGGTTTTCCCTGTTGGTGCTGTCCACACAAACTATACTAAACCCAGCCGTGGTTCTGGGTTAGTAAAAGAAGGCAACAAGACGGAATTTCGTTTATAGGTTTTATATAGAATATTGATTATCAATATCTCTGGAGACGGGAAATGCCTATTTGCAGTTGAAAACAGAGGAGGCCGATTATCATCTGTCGAAATGACGACTGGTCTCTCATGTCACGAACGGTAGTCTACTGAATGGTAGCAGCGGTTGACGGTTACTAAGGGCGGACGGCTGACACGAGAGAGAGAGAGAGAGAGAGAGCTGGCAACGATTCTCTTCTCCAAAACCAAATTTTACTCTGACTGCAGCGGTTGATGGTTACTAAGGGCGGACGGCTGACACGAGAGAGAGCCTGGCAACGAGTCTCTTCTCCAAAACCCAAATTTTACTCTGACTACTTGTTACGAAAATCCTTCCTATTTAAGCCCTTGGTATCGACACTGTATCACTTGTAATTGACTTCCCCTCTCCTCTTATCTTGGTCTCTCCGGAAAGCCCCAAACATTGACCTTCATTCATCTTGCGACGCAGGTCAGTCCAAGATCATAAATTAGTCTCCCCCCTCTCTCAAGGGCTCTGCAAACAACTTTTCTTTCATAAGACACCGGCCCTTATATCTGGCCTTGTTTTTGAAACCCAGGATTTGACAGATGACACTAGATTGAAAAAGTACAGGTAACTCAACTTCCCATAACATCTCAAAAACACATTAGGCCCTTATCTGGTCATCGAATCGGGAAGAAAACCTTTTCCAAAAGCATTTGTTTTCGCAACCCAGGATTTGACAGATGACACTGGATTGAGAATTTGCAGGTGCCCGCACTTGGAAGCACACAATTCTCATATTATCTCGAAAAACACATTATCCCTTTTAACATTTTAATAACAATAGTAATTACTGGTAATAACCATAGTAATTTTTGGTAACAGCCATAGTAATTTTCAGGATACGGGGGACTCCTGGCCCCCTAGTGTCACATCACTCCCCCCTTTGTTACCTGACTTTTACCGGGGTAAAAGTCATCTAAAATATCGGCCGCCTCTCTTGTGTTTTATGAAGAAAATCAGTTACATGCGAAGTGTCCGAACTCCAGAGAGACATGCAAAAAGAAACAAAACATTTTGAATACAACAAAATAGACAGATCTCTGTCCTATCAATAGAAGATTATATCCGACGGGTCGGATTACTTTCTTGGATTGTCTTTCCTTTTCTTTCTTCTTTTTAATTTTCTCTGCATGCAAGCTACGAGTATTCAACACTTTAATTCGGTAGCTACTGTTACTTGAGTTACTTGAAAAATCGTTCATATATACTTTAAAAAAATGGGTCCTTCATTTTTAATTGTCTGTGAAAAGTATGAAACATTGAAAATGAGCAGTATTGTTTTCTTTCTTCTCCTTTTTTTTTTCTATATGTATGTTTTCGTTCATTACTGAGACTTGCAGCGTCTCTTGCCACTTAATAATTTGCTCTCATTTTCATTTTTTTTCTTTTTTTTTTCACGTTTTCCTCACTTCTCATATGCAGAAAACATCGGTTTCCGAGCAACGTCTTGCTTTTCCCTGTCGTGTTGCACGACAGTTTGTAGTTCCAGTTCAGTGTCACACAGATCTGTCATACCTGTGTTAATGATACCAAATGGCGTCTCCAATCCCGATTCGCCAGAAACTCTCGCTTTGATATAGGTTTTCTTGCGTCTACCCAGACCCCGAACATATACATATAGCATAATTGCTATTCCTGCCACAAACAGTGCAGCAATAAGTGAATAAAGCACAATGATATTTTCATTATCATCCCAGGGGTCTGTCACCTTCTCCACCAACTCTAGTTGTCTCGTTAACGACTACAGATCGATCTTTTCTACAGGCTTTAATACCTGAGGTAACTTGTTTAAGGTTTCATTTTTAAATCTATGGATTAATGGGCTCCACAGCTCCGTCCAATTACCAGTATCACTAGTCATCATTCGTATTAATTTGTCTTGTTCCTCAAATTTTTCTTCAGCTTGGTAATATGGAGGGAGTGCGATTGACAATCCATAAGCCGAGCAACCCAATGGCAATGGTATATTAATATATCATACAAAAAAAAAGGAGGGTCTTTATCATACACCCCCTTGCAAATGCGATTTCTCTTCTTTATCAAAATACGACTGTGGACGAATGTAATCAAATTAGTCTTATGATCAGACCAAACGACATACCGATAGCCAGTTCCGCTTACGGCAGACCCTCTCTCACACCACACTCACTTCATGTGCTTTATTCTTACTAACAGTTTCTACAGAGGCCCTCTAACTACTAGGCCGTATTTCGCACTTGTACTTTTTAGAGGGAGTGTCTCCCGTCATTTCATGAGGCATTTTAATCTCTCTTACTTAGTTGCAGACCTTAGTCTTTCCTTAAAAGGTATTTCTCTTACCCTCTCTACTTGTCTTTCTTCTGGTTCTGGATTTGTGCTATGGGAACTTCATCGTCATCTACTCTCGCTAGCGATACTGTTGCTTTGTACCTGATCGTTTTCCTTTTCTTCTAAAGCTGGCTCTCCCATTTCCCTCGCTACTGTCTTTATCCTAGTTTTTCTTAACAACTGAACCTCCATTCCCCCGACCGTCATGCTGTTAGATTCATAATCTAATTTCGCTTTGTTCTGTTTCAACCAATCTTCTCCCAATATCAACTCAATACACAATCCAGGAGTTATGTAAAATCTATGGAGGCTATCTATTCCTCCTATTTTCACTTTTAGATCGACCATTCCGTTTATCTTCATTTTTCGGCCGTCTGTTTGGGACAAATTCATATCTGATCTCATTAACGGGCCCCTATATTTTGTTCGTCTGTACGTGGACTCATCTATCAACTATGCCACGGATCCTGTGTCCAAAAGGATCTCTACGAGTATACCCCCTACTCTCACCTTACAGGTGGTTTTCTCTTTGTTCGTATAAATGGACTCTTTCTTTCTTATTATGGCTACATAAGATCGAACCTTGTTTCCCCCTCTATCTTGTTTCCTATATCTATTTTCCTGGTAACTAGTGGGTCCCTCATATCTTCTCTCTCTGTACCAGGTATCTCTGGGGCCCTGGCCCGTTTCAGGCGCCGGGATTAGAAATCTTTCATCACTCTTTCTTATACGACATTCGGCCCTCTTATGCCTCCATCTACAGCAGTACCAACATTTAATTCAGCATCTCAGTTTTTTCCATGTGGCCACACGTCCTAATTCACTGCGGGCGTGGTGTTGTTGTGGACCGAACCGCCTAGGTGGGGGGGGGCAAACTGCCCCGGCAGGGGATCACATCGCCTAGGGCGGGGGTCGAACTGCCTAGGCTGGGGACCTGGTCGTTGCTGCGGTGGGTTTCTCAATGGTGGCCTCCCGCACCATTTAGTGGGGTGCCCCTTCTTCTTACATCTCTGACAAAAGGGCACGTAGAAGTCATCCGGCAGGCCCTCCCTTCGGGGGCAAGTCTTCGCTCGGTGACCCCCCTACACCACACATGTAGCATTTTAAGCCATACTACCCAGGAACGCTTACATACCAGCCATGGTTCATTGAGAATACTCTCCCGTCCGTCCTTGCTTCTCTTTCCCATAGCCCCTCGCTACCAGCTCTTTCATTAACTCCTCGTGGTCAAAATGTATCTCACCAACAAGATCCTGTGTTCGTCCGGGGGAGGGGGGTCTTCGCTGAAGGGCGTTACGGTGAGGAGAATTATATTTCCCTGTCACCGATAGGTATCATGCCCTAACAGCCTGGTAATCTTTTTGTTCGTCTGTCGACGGATTCCTCTTCCACTCTGCGGTGGATTCTTTTCCTCGGGTTTGGTTCTCTCTTCTTTCGTTTGGTCTGCGTTTTCTGGTGGTGGGGTCGATTTCCCTGGTCTCCTCGTCTTTTTCTTTCCAGTTGCGCTGTGATCGCCTATGGCCGGGCCTTCCCGTTATGCTTTCAGGCGTGTATCCTGGTTGAAGCGGCAACAGTTGTGGGGGTTCCTTTGGGGGTGGTCTCCACAAACTATACTAAACCCAGCCGTGGTTCTGGGTTAGTAAAAGAAGGCAACAAAACGGAATTTCATTTATAGGTTTTATATAGAATATTGATTATCAATATCTCTGGAGACGGGAAATGCCTATTTGCAGTTGAAAAGAGAGGAGGCCGATTATCATCTAAGTCGAAATGACGACTGGTCTCTCATGTCACGAACCGTAATCTACTGAATGGTAGCAGCGGTTGACGGTTACTAAGGGCGGACGGCTGATACGAGAGAGAGCTGGCAACGATTCTCTTCTCCAGACCCAAATTTTACTCTGACTGCTTGTTACGGAAATTCTTCCTATTTAAGCCCTTGGTATCTCACTGTATCTCTTTGTAATTGACTCCCTTTCTTTCTTTTTCCTGTTATCTCGAATTTTCCGGAAAACCCAAAACATTGACCTTCATTCATCTCGCGATGCAGGTCTGTTCAATATCATAAATTAGTCTCCCCCTCTCCCAAGGACTCTGCAAATAACTTTTCTTTCATAAGCTTTTACTCTCTCTCTCTCTCTCTAGACCCCAAATACTGGCCCTTATATCTGGCTTTGTTTTTGAACCCCATGACTTGACAGATGACAGTAGATTGAAAAAGTACAGATAACTCAACTTCCCATGACATGGTCATCGAATCTGGAACAAAACCTTTTTCCAAAAGCATTTGTTTTTGCAACCCATGACTAGATTGAGAAATCACAGATGCCCGCACCGATACGGGGGACTCCTGGCCCCCTAGTGTCACACCTGTACACTCAGGGCTGAGGTATCCTATTGGTAGACTTGCATCTTGCCAAGTGGGTGGTCATCAAAATTTGAAGGTATAAAGTCCTGGTCTCAACCAGACTTGAATAGCAAGGATCACTAAGTTGATGCATGCAAAAGAAACCAGGACTTTGTCACAACGGCCGTCATTCTCCATAAGAGGTTATATATATATATATATATCCAGCCTCATCACATAAGCATGCATATATGTGTGGGTTGTGTACAATGCGAGGGCTATGTGATTGTGTTATGTGCCATATTATATCTAACCATAGCATGTGCATATGTATATGCATGCATCTACGTATATACATGCATACATTCATACATACGCATAAATGTAAAAATATACATATGCAAGCGCTGATCTTTGGAGAGTTTTCATTAAGAGCAGAAAGTTTAAACACTTCTTTTTAAAAAATTTTTGTGTTACTTAAGTCACTCATTTCCTAAAATCTGTTAATGTAATTTATGTAATTTTCTTCAGTGTATTTTTTTCTGTTTTATATCTACTTTATTATGATGGTACGATGTATGAATTGACTCTTGATAGGATCATCAGTTATTTCCCATGTAACTGTTTAGGGGATTTTGGAAACAAAACAGATATATAAAATTGGCTTCCCAGCAGTGTTGATCAAACACCACCTCCCTTTCAGCTATGATTTTGATATATAGCTTATATCATACATGTAGTTCGTTATTTTACATATATGATGTATTTATATGGATTTTATTTTATTCTACACATCATTATTTTCATACTGAGCATATTTATGCAGGCCTCCCCCCATATTTAACGACGAAGGATCAATAAGTATAACAACAAATGTGACTCGCTGTTTGTGTCATTTCTATTGAGTGTTTACCCATGTTAATGCTAGATCCGTTGAGTTGGTCTTAATCTCAGATTGCATGCAAACCAACTTATGATATCATCTTCAAGAATATTAATTACACAGAAAAACTTCTTCCAGTTGATTCTCTATCGACAAGAATTTGACAATTTTTTCCACATCATATACCATCTTGTTTCCATCAATTTGTTTTTTTCCCTTAAATTATAAAATAAATCATCCTCGTTTACATGGTTGAAATGAAACCAAACCACTTTCTAGCCAGTAGTAACACCATGGGCTATTGGGCTATTTCCTTAATCCACTATGATGATTTGTTACTTGGCATCCCACCCAACTACCTATCAGTCAGACAAATGAACCAGAGCCAAATGTTTTCCTCCCCTCCTGGTTCCAGTCAATACAATAATCTTCCACACTAACAAAAACCTGATCTATCACTTTTACTTACCTAATTCCCCAAACATTAATTCAAATTTATTTATTTTAATAAACATTATTCATTCATTCTATTCTTATTCTCTTCTTATCATAATCTTTGATTTTCAATATCATTTCATTATAGTCAAGCTGATAAGTTTCAAACGGATCGGGATGATAGGTCATGACTTTATTAAATTGACTGAAAATCTTACTAATTTTCATGGACCATTCTTACAACTAAAGAATAATAATAAAACTAATAGTAAATAATAATAAAATAATAGCTATAGCTATTATCAAATATTTTGATAGTATAGTTCCATAAAATATATTTGATGGAATACTGCTGTTTCTAAAGAGCATTTGTATGATATGGAACGGAAAGAAATCTCATTCATCAAACAATTTGTAGGCAAACTTTCCATCATCAATTT
Organism: Thysanoteuthis rhombus; assembly: GCA_963457665.1. Lineage (NCBI taxonomy): Eukaryota > Metazoa > Mollusca > Cephalopoda > Oegopsida > Thysanoteuthidae > Thysanoteuthis > Thysanoteuthis major. Next base: position 45,388,835 of record OY735219.1, on the reverse strand, counting down.
TGATATCCAATTCTAGAGACATTGCTTGCAATCCATTACGTTCACTCTTCAATTCAAGATCCAGATAGTATATATTACTGTATGTTTTCAATATTCTCCTACATCGTTGAGAGAACAAGTCATCAAAAAAACGGGTACACACTAAAAATGAACTTGCTTGCTCTATATTCATATCTACATTCATCTCACCCGGGAGCAAATATATATATATATAATAATAATAATAAATTGTGTTATATTGTATAGAAACCTACTTGAAATTATCTTTTGTCATTATACGGTTGATGTATCACTCACTCTAGACAACATGAATAGAATAAACAATTAAAGAAAATGGGGCTGTTACAGGAATTGAATCTGCAATTGATAGTGAATGCAGTGATACTCTTACTATTGAGGTGAACAGCCGCCAGTAACCCTCGGTCTATTCGATGTTGCGTTGGAAAAAGTGTAAAGACGGAAAATAAACCAGAGAGAAATTGATGTGGAAACAGTTATTTTGGCCTATGTTAGAAAATAGAATTATTCTGAAATATTATCCATTGATGACATAAAAATCCCTTCTTTTTTCATGGATACAATGCTTATATATATATATATATATAAATGTTTTTTTACATAAATATATGTATGATATAATACATAAATCTGGCTATCTCAACTATTTACCTATCAAATCACATATGGTTCATCTGAAACCTTTTTAAAAAAAAAACTTTTAACCATTGACGCACACACACGCAACTGAAGATGAGAATACCTCATGAACATGTTCAGCTCACCAATCAATACATTTATGGATTAACTAACTAATAAAGTAAGTTTCCAAACACTTTCACTCTTGAGTCTGGCTCCCTTCCAAATTGTTCACATTATATAAAAAAATAATACATTTGCCACAAACATATAGAGCTCATAGATATATTAAAAGATATCTATTATGGATTGTTACATAGATGGACTCCCTTACTGCATTGCTACATAACCATGGCCTTTTCAATGTGTATTAGTGCAAATAGAATGCAAACAGTATTGGTCAAAACTTGAACTCTGTTTGTAAATTCCATTTTTTGTACCAATAACCATTATTCCACTCAAGATTAAAAAATATTATGTAAAAAGCATGCGTGATTTGTGATATAAAGCGAGTGGCTTGGGAACTAACATTTTTGCCTTTATCATTGCCTACTCATTCAGAAGACCACAAATAAAAGCAAAATTTCATCAAAGGACTTCTTTAACATGAGTAAGATATTAGATTCCTCCAATTTACAGTTAACTAACATATAATTTCACGGTGTTTTTTTTAAATACTCAATTTCTTTGATTTTGTGATGAAAACAACACCTTTGCTGAACTTGTTCAGTACTCCTAATTGACTTTTTGATTATCCGTAGTTCAGTTATAACACAGTTGTCTTTCTTGGACCCCAACATATAAAGGGATACTATTGAATTGGAAAATGTGATGATGTATCAATTTTTTTATTTTATTTTGCTAAAAAAAGGTCTAGAAAACTGGAAAAGGCATTAGGGAATAAATGAGAAATGAATGAATGAGTGAATGAATGAGTGAATGAGAGAAAGACAGTCAACATAAGCAAGAATCAAAGCAAATTTAAAATAAAGAAAAATGAATGAATATTGAATGATTCATTCATTCATCTCTCGTCGCAAACAAACAAGCTAGCCAGAGGGTTCTGGGTGTATGGGAGAGAGGGCCTTCACTTTGCATTATTGAGCATAGAGTAGAGATCGGTCTCTTCCTTTGAAGGATTATCAGGATTGCACGAAGGAGACTATATACATGATCCCCAGCTGCTTACAGAATCTGGTGTTTTCAGATGGACGGATGGACAAACGGACGGGCATCTATCTACGTCGTTGACGTGATTTGGTTGTAACATTGAAAGATTAAGAGTACATGAAGAAATAAGACTGCACTTTATATTCCAGTACATAAGACAAACATTTCATTTTTTTTCTTTAGACTATACAAATATGACACCGAGTCAAATGTTCTGGTATAACGTGATTATGGTGGTTGGGGTAGCAGTAAACAGAAGTTCTCCAATGTAAACCATTCATTTTATACTCTGTCATATACAGAATGAAGGTAGGAATGAAAGTAGGAATAAGGGAGGGAAAAATAGAAGAAATGTTCATTTTTAGTGTTAATGTCCAAACTAAATCCTATTAGCCTTTCAGGTATTACCACATTAATTTGGATTTTCATTTTTCATTAGGTGCTTGAGAAAGTACTTACCCTTTCCCTTATCTCATATGCCAACGGTCAAAGTTTTATTTTGTATCTAGAGATAAGGAGAGAGGAATGGAGACTCCACTAATATCTGGATAGGAAAAGAGTCTATATTTCCACCATTGAGATGAGGTCCAAATGATGGAACATTACTGAAGAGTGGGAGATATAACATAGGCAAGAAACATGAATTGACTTGATCCTAAATTAACCTGTGGGTACCCTCAATGTCAGTAACCTATACCCTCTTTTAATCCTGGGGTCAAGTTATCCTTATAGACGAATTTACAGCCCCTAGACTGCAACCATGTGGCTGGGATATAAAAATAAAAATACAAGTAGGCAAAGAAACATTCATTGTCCTCATAATATTACGTATGCATAATTTGTGTGTGTGTGTGTGTGTGTGTGTGTGTGTGTGTGTGTGTGTGTGTGTGTGTGTGTGTGTGTGTGTGTATGTGTATTGTTTGTACAAAGTAGCCTTTACGAGGAACAAAGTTTGTTTTACAGAGCACCTAATGAAGATTGAATTGATGAATAACAAAGCTTTCATGCTAACCATTACACAATACAAAAGCAACACAAATGATGAGTTCGAAAATCCAAACAACTCCTGAAAGTATTAAATTGCACCAGTTGCTTTGAAAGTTGTCTTTGTTCATAAGAGTCTATTATTCTACTAAATGGGATTTATTGCTTGTGTCTGAGATATGATATGGAATATAGCTTTGTAGAGTCTCTATAGTTCCATTAATGGAATTCATTGTTTGTGTCTGACATAATATACACTATACGTATATGTTTGTACTTTGTTGTACTGACCTAAGTTTTTATTAATGAAACACCTAATGATGATGAGTTGCTAAGTTATTGTTCTAACCGTAACATATAAATGTATAAAATGAATGTTGACCAACAGAAATGAAATGGTAGCAAATACACTGAGTAATCCAAACAACTGTTGAAATGGTGAAAAGAGCTTAGCTAGATATTTGTATCAAATTAAGTTAATCAAACTCTCCATACAATAGGAATGGCTTGCTGCACTCACTCAATAACCATTACTTTCCAGCAGGTTTTCACCCATGATCTGGAAAACACAAATGCTCCACTCGAATAACTATAAAATTGAAGGTCTGATATCTTATAATATAAAAACCCATGTCACTTTTTTGTCTGTTTACTATGTTAAAGCAAATAAAAAGAAAGGAATGAGATAAATTAAGTCTCAATTGTGTCACTACTACTACTGTTGCTCATGTCCAATTGGAGATATGTGATTTTTTTGTTTATTCTAAAATATATATTTATATAATTTGTCATTATGTAAATGAGCCTAGCATTTTTCATGAGTTCTATGCTATTTATTCCATGAGAGATGTCAAGAAACCTTGAAATTTCAACCAGCTTTCAGCCAACCAACAAACCATCAATCATAAACAGTGATGAAATTAAAATGAGTGACCCTTCAAGTAGACTTTAAACAATATGACTCAGACAAATCTAACGATAGATAAACTGTAAGTGTTTTGTAGTCTGAAATTCAAGCTAGAAGGATATTGCAGGATATTCAGCTGAAACAACCTGTTTCTTTGAAAATGCCATTTCCGAGAATTACTCATTTGCAGGACATGATGTTGTCATATTTTCCCACTGTTATTTAATTTATATATATATATATATATATATATATATATATATATATATATATATATATATATATATATATATATATATATATATATATGAATGCATTATATTGTTTGAAATGACCTCGGTCTAGTAGCATAAATAGAAGGAAAACTTGAAGAAAAATGGAGCTGCTGTAGGAATCAAACCTGTAACCGATAAGGTAGCTGTATCAATATTGTGTTGCTTTCCAACGGGAAGGTAAAGGCCTAAATGGATATTAAGCTAAAAGAGCGTTATCCCCACTTTTCTCATTTTTTCATTTACTATCCATGCCTGCACTTGATGTTGAACAGAATATTCATGACTATGTTATATTATTTGAAACTCTATTTGAAATGATCTCCAGTTATTGTACAGAGTAACACATTCATTATTATTCTGACAGATTACCATATCCATTTTGGAATAATATGATTGTCAGCATTGAGAAACAACAGATCAAACATGAATGAACAAAATGAGAAGAGTGGGAATAAAGCAGTTATTTGAGTCTTCACCTTTTCAGCTCAATAGTCAAGAGCAATGGTACCTTATAGATTGCAGGTTTCAATTCTTGAAGCAGCCCCACTTTTCTTCATTGTTTATTTATCTACACAGTCTAGACCAAGTGACTCATTCTCTATGTAATAACAGGAGATCATTTCAAATAGAATTTTAAAGAACTGAAGAAGATGTGGAACATGAAAGCCAGGGTACTGCCACTCATAGTAGGCGCATTGGGAACTGTCCCAAAGACACTGAGGATGAGACTGGAGGAGATCGGGATAAGGGGAAGGATTGAAACTGTACAGACCACAGCACTGCTTGGAACTGCACAGATACTGAAGTGCTAAAGTGCTAAAGTGCTAGAAATATAAAGACTGCAACATTAAATGTTAATAGTGACCCAACAGAGGAAGGGAAACGAAAGAGGAAATGTGAACCACAGCACTGGCATGATAGGTGAAAGAGAGAAGAGATGTTGGCTGAAGACCTGAGGAGACTTATTGTTACTCAGCCTTCAGCAATGACCACTGGGCAACCAGTGTGAAACTGTAAACCTCAGTATTACTGTGACCTATGAGCACTAGGAGAGAAGGGCTGGAGACTTAAGGAGACTTGCTGTCACTCAAACTCCAGTGGTGTGAGATTGCAAATAATAATAATAATAATAATAATAATAATAATAATAATAATAATAATAATATAGCCAATTCAAAAACATATATACATACATATGTGGGTTTTCCCTGTTGGTGCTGTCCACACAAACTATACTAAACCCAGCCGTGGTTCTGGGTTAGTAAAAGAAGGCAACAAGACGGAATTTCGTTTATAGGTTTTATATAGAATATTGATTATCAATATCTCTGGAGACGGGAAATGCCTATTTGCAGTTGAAAACAGAGGAGGCCGATTATCATCTGTCGAAATGACGACTGGTCTCTCATGTCACGAACGGTAGTCTACTGAATGGTAGCAGCGGTTGACGGTTACTAAGGGCGGACGGCTGACACGAGAGAGAGAGAGAGAGAGCTGGCAACGATTCTCTTCTCCAAAACCAAATTTTACTCTGACTGCAGCGGTTGATGGTTACTAAGGGCGGACGGCTGACACGAGAGAGAGCCTGGCAACGAGTCTCTTCTCCAAAACCCAAATTTTACTCTGACTACTTGTTACGAAAATCCTTCCTATTTAAGCCCTTGGTATCGACACTGTATCACTTGTAATTGACTTCCCCTCTCCTCTTATCTTGGTCTCTCCGGAAAGCCCCAAACATTGACCTTCATTCATCTTGCGACGCAGGTCAGTCCAAGATCATAAATTAGTCTCCCCCCTCTCTCAAGGGCTCTGCAAACAACTTTTCTTTCATAAGACACCGGCCCTTATATCTGGCCTTGTTTTTGAAACCCAGGATTTGACAGATGACACTAGATTGAAAAAGTACAGGTAACTCAACTTCCCATAACATCTCAAAAACACATTAGGCCCTTATCTGGTCATCGAATCGGGAAGAAAACCTTTTCCAAAAGCATTTGTTTTCGCAACCCAGGATTTGACAGATGACACTGGATTGAGAATTTGCAGGTGCCCGCACTTGGAAGCACACAATTCTCATATTATCTCGAAAAACACATTATCCCTTTTAACATTTTAATAACAATAGTAATTACTGGTAATAACCATAGTAATTTTTGGTAACAGCCATAGTAATTTTCAGGATACGGGGGACTCCTGGCCCCCTAGTGTCACATCACTCCCCCCTTTGTTACCTGACTTTTACCGGGGTAAAAGTCATCTAAAATATCGGCCGCCTCTCTTGTGTTTTATGAAGAAAATCAGTTACATGCGAAGTGTCCGAACTCCAGAGAGACATGCAAAAAGAAACAAAACATTTTGAATACAACAAAATAGACAGATCTCTGTCCTATCAATAGAAGATTATATCCGACGGGTCGGATTACTTTCTTGGATTGTCTTTCCTTTTCTTTCTTCTTTTTAATTTTCTCTGCATGCAAGCTACGAGTATTCAACACTTTAATTCGGTAGCTACTGTTACTTGAGTTACTTGAAAAATCGTTCATATATACTTTAAAAAAATGGGTCCTTCATTTTTAATTGTCTGTGAAAAGTATGAAACATTGAAAATGAGCAGTATTGTTTTCTTTCTTCTCCTTTTTTTTTTCTATATGTATGTTTTCGTTCATTACTGAGACTTGCAGCGTCTCTTGCCACTTAATAATTTGCTCTCATTTTCATTTTTTTTCTTTTTTTTTTCACGTTTTCCTCACTTCTCATATGCAGAAAACATCGGTTTCCGAGCAACGTCTTGCTTTTCCCTGTCGTGTTGCACGACAGTTTGTAGTTCCAGTTCAGTGTCACACAGATCTGTCATACCTGTGTTAATGATACCAAATGGCGTCTCCAATCCCGATTCGCCAGAAACTCTCGCTTTGATATAGGTTTTCTTGCGTCTACCCAGACCCCGAACATATACATATAGCATAATTGCTATTCCTGCCACAAACAGTGCAGCAATAAGTGAATAAAGCACAATGATATTTTCATTATCATCCCAGGGGTCTGTCACCTTCTCCACCAACTCTAGTTGTCTCGTTAACGACTACAGATCGATCTTTTCTACAGGCTTTAATACCTGAGGTAACTTGTTTAAGGTTTCATTTTTAAATCTATGGATTAATGGGCTCCACAGCTCCGTCCAATTACCAGTATCACTAGTCATCATTCGTATTAATTTGTCTTGTTCCTCAAATTTTTCTTCAGCTTGGTAATATGGAGGGAGTGCGATTGACAATCCATAAGCCGAGCAACCCAATGGCAATGGTATATTAATATATCATACAAAAAAAAAGGAGGGTCTTTATCATACACCCCCTTGCAAATGCGATTTCTCTTCTTTATCAAAATACGACTGTGGACGAATGTAATCAAATTAGTCTTATGATCAGACCAAACGACATACCGATAGCCAGTTCCGCTTACGGCAGACCCTCTCTCACACCACACTCACTTCATGTGCTTTATTCTTACTAACAGTTTCTACAGAGGCCCTCTAACTACTAGGCCGTATTTCGCACTTGTACTTTTTAGAGGGAGTGTCTCCCGTCATTTCATGAGGCATTTTAATCTCTCTTACTTAGTTGCAGACCTTAGTCTTTCCTTAAAAGGTATTTCTCTTACCCTCTCTACTTGTCTTTCTTCTGGTTCTGGATTTGTGCTATGGGAACTTCATCGTCATCTACTCTCGCTAGCGATACTGTTGCTTTGTACCTGATCGTTTTCCTTTTCTTCTAAAGCTGGCTCTCCCATTTCCCTCGCTACTGTCTTTATCCTAGTTTTTCTTAACAACTGAACCTCCATTCCCCCGACCGTCATGCTGTTAGATTCATAATCTAATTTCGCTTTGTTCTGTTTCAACCAATCTTCTCCCAATATCAACTCAATACACAATCCAGGAGTTATGTAAAATCTATGGAGGCTATCTATTCCTCCTATTTTCACTTTTAGATCGACCATTCCGTTTATCTTCATTTTTCGGCCGTCTGTTTGGGACAAATTCATATCTGATCTCATTAACGGGCCCCTATATTTTGTTCGTCTGCACGTGGACTCATCTATCAACTATGCCACGGATCCTGTGTCCAAAAGGATCTCTACGAGTATACCCCCTACTCTCACCTTACAGGTGGTTTTCTCTTTGTTCGTATAAATGGACTCTTTCTTTCTTATTATGGCTACATAAGATCGAACCTTGTTTCCCCCTCTATCTTGTTTCCTATATCTATTTTCCTGGTAACTAGTGGGTCCCTCATATCTTCTCTCTCTGTACCAGGTATCTCTGGGGCCCTGGCCCGTTTCAGGCGCCGGGATTAGAAATCTTTCATCACTCTTTCTTATACGACATTCGGCCCTCTTATGCCTCCATCTACAGCAGTACCAACATTTAATTCAGCATCTCAGTTTTTTCCATGTGGCCACACGTCCTAATTCACTGCGGGCGTGGTGTTGTTGTGGACCGAACCGCCTAGGTGGGGGGGGGCAAACTGCCCCGGCAGGGGATCACATCGCCTAGGGCGGGGGTCGAACTGCCTAGGCTGGGGACCTGGTCGTTGCTGCGGTGGGTTTCTCAATGGTGGCCTCCCGCACCATTTAGTGGGGTGCCCCTTCTTCTTACATCTCTGACAAAAGGGCACGTAGAAGTCATCCGGCAGGCCCTCCCTTCGGGGGCAAGTCTTCGCTCGGTGACCCCCCTACACCACACATGTAGCATTTTAAGCCATACTACCCAGGAACGCTTACATACCAGCCATGGTTCATTGAGAATACTCTCCCGTCCGTCCTTGCTTCTCTTTCCCATAGCCCCTCGCTACCAGCTCTTTCATTAACTCCTCGTGGTCAAAATGTATCTCACCAACAAGATCCTGTGTTCGTCCGGGGGAGGGGGGTCTTCGCTGAAGGGCGTTACGGTGAGGAGAATTATATTTCCCTGTCACCGATAGGTATCATGCCCTAACAGCCTGGTAATCTTTTTGTTCGTCTGTCGACGGATTCCTCTTCCACTCTGCGGTGGATTCTTTTCCTCGGGTTTGGTTCTCTCTTCTTTCGTTTGGTCTGCGTTTTCTGGTGGTGGGGTCGATTTCCCTGGTCTCCTCGTCTTTTTCTTTCCAGTTGCGCTGTGATCGCCTATGGCCGGGCCTTCCCGTTATGCTTTCAGGCGTGTATCCTGGTTGAAGCGGCAACAGTTGTGGGGGTTCCTTTGGGGGTGGTCTCCACAAACTATACTAAACCCAGCCGTGGTTCTGGGTTAGTAAAAGAAGGCAACAAAACGGAATTTCATTTATAGGTTTTATATAGAATATTGATTATCAATATCTCTGGAGACGGGAAATGCCTATTTGCAGTTGAAAAGAGAGGAGGCCGATTATCATCTAAGTCGAAATGACGACTGGTCTCTCATGTCACGAACCGTAATCTACTGAATGGTAGCAGCGGTTGACGGTTACTAAGGGCGGACGGCTGATACGAGAGAGAGCTGGCAACGATTCTCTTCTCCAGACCCAAATTTTACTCTGACTGCTTGTTACGGAAATTCTTCCTATTTAAGCCCTTGGTATCTCACTGTATCTCTTTGTAATTGACTCCCTTTCTTTCTTTTTCCTGTTATCTCGAATTTTCCGGAAAACCCAAAACATTGACCTTCATTCATCTCGCGATGCAGGTCTGTTCAATATCATAAATTAGTCTCCCCCTCTCCCAAGGACTCTGCAAATAACTTTTCTTTCATAAGCTTTTACTCTCTCTCTCTCTCTCTAGACCCCAAATACTGGCCCTTATATCTGGCTTTGTTTTTGAACCCCATGACTTGACAGATGACAGTAGATTGAAAAAGTACAGATAACTCAACTTCCCATGACATGGTCATCGAATCTGGAACAAAACCTTTTTCCAAAAGCATTTGTTTTTGCAACCCATGACTAGATTGAGAAATCACAGATGCCCGCACCGATACGGGGGACTCCTGGCCCCCTAGTGTCACACCTGTACACTCAGGGCTGAGGTATCCTATTGGTAGACTTGCATCTTGCCAAGTGGGTGGTCATCAAAATTTGAAGGTATAAAGTCCTGGTCTCAACCAGACTTGAATAGCAAGGATCACTAAGTTGATGCATGCAAAAGAAACCAGGACTTTGTCACAACGGCCGTCATTCTCCATAAGAGGTTATATATATATATATATATCCAGCCTCATCACATAAGCATGCATATATGTGTGGGTTGTGTACAATGCGAGGGCTATGTGATTGTGTTATGTGCCATATTATATCTAACCATAGCATGTGCATATGTATATGCATGCATCTACGTATATACATGCATACATTCATACATACGCATAAATGTAAAAATATACATATGCAAGCGCTGATCTTTGGAGAGTTTTCATTAAGAGCAGAAAGTTTAAACACTTCTTTTTAAAAAATTTTTGTGTTACTTAAGTCACTCATTTCCTAAAATCTGTTAATGTAATTTATGTAATTTTCTTCAGTGTATTTTTTTCTGTTTTATATCTACTTTATTATGATGGTACGATGTATGAATTGACTCTTGATAGGATCATCAGTTATTTCCCATGTAACTGTTTAGGGGATTTTGGAAACAAAACAGATATATAAAATTGGCTTCCCAGCAGTGTTGATCAAACACCACCTCCCTTTCAGCTATGATTTTGATATATAGCTTATATCATACATGTAGTTCGTTATTTTACATATATGATGTATTTATATGGATTTTATTTTATTCTACACATCATTATTTTCATACTGAGCATATTTATGCAGGCCTCCCCCCATATTTAACGACGAAGGATCAATAAGTATAACAACAAATGTGACTCGCTGTTTGTGTCATTTCTATTGAGTGTTTACCCATGTTAATGCTAGATCCGTTGAGTTGGTCTTAATCTCAGATTGCATGCAAACCAACTTATGATATCATCTTCAAGAATATTAATTACACAGAAAAACTTCTTCCAGTTGATTCTCTATCGACAAGAATTTGACAATTTTTTCCACATCATATACCATCTTGTTTCCATCAATTTGTTTTTTTCCCTTAAATTATAAAATAAATCATCCTCGTTTACATGGTTGAAATGAAACCAAACCACTTTCTAGCCAGTAGTAACACCATGGGCTATTGGGCTATTTCCTTAATCCACTATGATGATTTGTTACTTGGCATCCCACCCAACTACCTATCAGTCAGACAAATGAACCAGAGCCAAATGTTTTCCTCCCCTCCTGGTTCCAGTCAATACAATAATCTTCCACACTAACAAAAACCTGATCTATCACTTTTACTTACCTAATTCCCCAAACATTAATTCAAATTTATTTATTTTAATAAACATTATTCATTCATTCTATTCTTATTCTCTTCTTATCATAATCTTTGATTTTCAATATCATTTCATTATAGTCAAGCTGATAAGTTTCAAACGGATCGGGATGATAGGTCATGACTTTATTAAATTGACTGAAAATCTTACTAATTTTCATGGACCATTCTTACAACTAAAGAATAATAATAAAACTAATAGTAAATAATAATAAAATAATAGCTATAGCTATTATCAAATATTTTGATAGTATAGTTCCATAAAATATATTTGATGGAATACTGCTGTTTCTAAAGAGCATTTGTATGATATGGAACGGAAAGAAATCTCATTCATCAAACAATTTGTAGGCAAACTTTCCATCATCAATTTTGATATCCAATTCTAGAGACATTGCTTGCAATCCATTACGTTCACTCTTCAATTCAAGATCCAGATAGTATATATTACTGTATGTTTTCAATATTCTCCTACATCGTTGAGAGAACAAGTCATCAAAAAAACGGGTACACACTAAAAATGAACTTGCTTGCTCTATATTCATATCTACATTCATCTCACCCGGGAGCAAATATATATATATATAATAATAATAATAAATTGTGTTATATTGTATAGAAACCTACTTGAAATTATCTTTTGTCATTATACGGTTGATGTATCACTCACTCTAGACAACATGAATAGAATAAACAATTAAAGAAAATGGGGCTGTTACAGGAATTGAATCTGCAATTGATAGTGAATGCAGTGATACTCTTACTATTGAGGTGAACAGCCGCCAGTAACCCTCGGTCTATTCGATGTTGCGTTGGAAAAAGTGTAAAGACGGAAAATAAACCAGAGAGAAATTGATGTGGAAACAGTTATTTGGGCCTATGTTAGAAAAAAGAATTATTCTGAAATATTATCCATTGATGACATAAAAATCCCTTCTTTTTTCATGGATACAATGCTTAAATATATATATATAAATGTTTTTTTACATAAATATATGTATGATATAATGTGTGACATAATATACACTATACGTATATGTTCGTACTGTTTGTTGTACTGACCTAAGGAACACGTTTTTATCGATGAAACACCTAATGAGTATTGAACTCACTGATGATGAGTTACAAAGTTATTGTTCTAACCGTAACATATAAATGTATAAAATGAATGTTGGCCAACAGAAATGAAATGGTAGCAAATACACTGAGTAATCCAAACAACTGTTAAAATGTTGAAAAGAGCTTAAAGTTAGATATCTGTATCAAATTAAGTTAATCAAACTCTCCATACAATAGGAATGGCTTGCTGCACTCACTCAATAACCATTACTTTCCAGCAGGTTTTCACCCATGATCTGGAAAACACTTAAATGCTCCACTCGAATAACTATAAAATTGAAGGTCTGATATCTTATAATATAAAAACCCATGTCACTTTTTTGTCTGTTTACTATGTTAAAGCAAATAAAAAGAAAGGAATGAGATAAATTAAGTCTCAATTGTGTCACTACTACTACTGTTGCCCATGTCCAATTGGAGATATGTGATTTTTTTGTTTGCAATAATACATTATTCTAAAATATATATTTATATAATTTGTCATTATGTAAATGAGCCTAGCATTTTTCATGAGTTCTATGCTATTTGTTTCATGAGAGATGTGAAGAAGAAACCTTGAAATTTTAACCAGCTTTCAGCCAATCAACAAACCATCAATCATAAACAGTAATGAAATTAAAATGAGTGACCCTTCAAGTAGACTTTAAACAATATGACTCAGACAAATCTAACGATAGATAAACTGTAAGTGTTTTGTAGTCTGAAATTCAAGCTAGAAGGATATTGCATCTGTTCAGCTGAAACATCCTGTTTCTTTGAAAATGCCATTTCCAAGAATTACTCATTTGCAGGACATGATGTTGTCATATTTTCCCACTGTTATTTAATTTATATATATATATATATATATATATATATATATATATATATATATATATATATATATATATATATATATATATGAATGCATTATATTGTTTGAAATGACCTCGGTCTAGATAGCATAAATAGAAGGAAAACTTGAAGAAAAATGGAGCTGCTGTAGGAATCAAACCTGTAACCGATAAGGTAGCTGTTTCAATTTTGTGTTGCTTTCCGACGGGAAGGTGAAGGCCTAAATGGATATTAAGCTAAAAGAGCGTTATCCCCACTTTTCTCATTTTTTCATTTACTACCATGCCTGCACTTGATGTTGAACAGAATATTCATGACTATGTTATATTATTTGAAACTCTATTTGAAATGATCTCCAGTTATTGTACAGAGAATGAGTATAACACATTCATTATTATTCTGACAGATTACCATATCCATTTTGGAATAATATGATTGTCAGCATTGAGAAACAACAGATCAAACATGAATGAACAAAATGAGAAGAGTTGGAATAAAGCAGTTATTTGAGTCTTCACCTTTTCAGCTCAATAGTCAAGAGCAATGGTACCTTATAGATTGCAGGTTTCAATTCTTGAAGCAGCCCCACTTTTCTTCATTGTTTATTTATCTACACAGTCTAGACCAAGTGACTCATTCTCTATGTAATAACAGGAGATCATTTCAAATAGAATTTTAAAGAACTGAAGAAGATGTGGAACATGAAAGCCAGGGTACTGCCACTCATAGTAGGTGCACTGGGAACTGTCCCAAAGACACTGAGGATGAGACTGGAGGAGATCGGGATAAGGGGAAGGATTGAAACTGTACAGACCACAGCACTGCTTGGAACTGCACAGATACTGAAGTGCTAAAGTGCTAGAAATATAAAGACTGCAACATTAAATGTTAATAGTGACCCAGCAGAGGAAGGGAAACGAAAGAGGAAATGTGAACCACAGCACTGGCATGATAGGCGAAAGAGAGAAGAGACGTTTGCTGAAGACCTGAGGAGACTTATTGTCACTCAGCCTTAAGCAATGACCACCGGCAACCGGTGTGAAACTGTAAACCACATGACCTATGAGCACTAGGAGAGAAGGGCTGGAGACTTGAGGAGACTTGCTGTCACTCAAACTGCAGTGGTTACCACCAGGTAACTGGTGTGAGATTGCAAATAATAATAATAATAATAATAATAATAATAATAATAATAATAATGATAATAATAATAATAATAATAATAATAATAATAATAATAATGATAATAATAATAATAATAATAATAATAATAATAATAATAATAATAATAATAATAATGATGATGATAATAATAATAATAATAATAATAATAATAATAATAATAATAATGATAATAATAATAATAATAATAATGATAATAATAATAATAATAATAATAATAATAATATAGCCAATTCAAAAACATATACATACATTTGTGTACAGCTCGATTCAAAATTATATTATAGAAGTCTGCAACATTATGATTAACATGAATTTTTTCAACAATTTATTACATGGTGGATGTACAATCAGTACGACTACCTAGGCACTCTATCTGGTCGTCAGACTATGAACCTTTTTTAATTAACAAAACATGTTTAGTGAAGAAAAAGTTTTAGTAGCATGATTTCAATCATGGACTGTTCCAAAAATACATCATATTTTTGAAGTATTTAATTGATTGTGTTGTTTCTTTGATCAAAGGATGATTTCTTAACACATCCAATTCATCAAAGTAGCTTTATTATGGTAATATATTTAATCTCTTGCAGTAAAAATGGGCCAACACTCTGGTGCAAAGTGCTCAAAGGGCTTGACTGCTACTGAAAAGGAAATAGTGCTAAAACTTACTCATCATGAAATAGCAGTACATATGAAGATTGTTCAATCTTGTGTCTCAGAAGTTCTGAAAAGAATAAATGATGAAGCAACATTTGTAGCTAAAAGTGTCCATGCAGTAGTACTCCAAGACAAGACCAAAACCAGCAAAATAGACAAGGATGCCTCTTTGTCCATTTGGAAAGGGAATATACAATGCAACAAGTTATCTATCAGACAAACACTAAGAAAATCTGGATTGGTAAGTACTCATAAGGTTAGGAAACCTATCTTCACTGAAAAAAAACAAAAACAAGCCAGATTTTACTTTTGTGAGAAATAGAAGTTGTGGACTATAAAAGATTTGAGAAAAGTAATTTTCAGCGATGAATGCAACATCCAATTTGCTTCCAGGAATGAAAACCATTTGGAGGAAAAAATCTGAAGGATTTGCAAACTTTGTATTAAAAGACACAGCAAAATTTCTTCTGTCAAATATGGTAACAGGTTGCATACCATCAGAAAGGTAGAGTGACCTACATATCACTGAAGGATAGATTCAATGCTTCACTCAGAAGCTTTACAGAGTTAACTGTTGCTGTTCAAACGCTTGCTAGCTGACTTGAGAAATTGGATGTTTCAGCAAGATAATGCCCCCTGTCATATTGCACATTCCATTTTAAATTTGTTTTCCAGCAACTGGTCAGCAAACTCTTTTGATCTAAATATAATAGAAAACCTTTGGGGGAAACTCAAGAACGCTTTAGTTGAAGAATCAAAAAAAAAAAAATGTCAAGAGATGTTTTGATAGCAGCAATTCAATCAACCTTGAGAAATAAAATAACACTTGAATACATACATCCCTTAAATGAGTCGATGCCTGATAGGTTTAAAGAAACATTGCTTGCAAAGTATTGACTACTAAATCTTATTGTCAAAATAAGTGACATTTGCCCTACTAATATATATATATATATATATATATATATATATATATATATATATATATATATATGTGTATATATATATGTGTATATATATATATATATATATATATATATGTGTATATATATATATATATGCGTGTATATATATATATATATATATATATATATATATATATATATACATATATATATGTATATATATATATATATATATATACATATATATATATATATATATATATATACATATATATATGTATATTGAGAAATGGATATATATGGATTATAAATTGCGTTATGATACATAGAAACTCAGTTGAGATGATTTCCCGACATCAAACGGTCAATGTATCATTTAGCATAAACAACATTAGAATAAACGATGAAAGAAAATCGGGCTGCTGCAGGAATTTGATCTTTCGCATTACCAGTGGCGGCTTAGCTCAATGGTAAGAGCATCTCTATATTGAAGCAGCTACCCCATCGGTAATAGGTTCGTTTCCTGCAGCTGCTCCATTTTCTTCAGTGTTTATCCAATTTACATTGTTTATGCTGAATTATACATAAATACACAATTTATAATTATATATATGTATACATATTTATATATATATATATATATATATATATATATATATATATATATATATATATATATATATATGAATATATATATATACAATACAAATCAGGTATGCAATGTAATATTATATAATATCTGATGTATGATAGGTTTATTCCATGAAGTGTGCAATATATTCAACTATAAACATAAGTTGTTGTAGAGTAGGGCTCAAACAAATATATTCAATTTCTAGCCTGTTTGGGCTTCTTCAAGTAAATGACTATACATATAGAACAGAAGGGAGATCTTACCACCTTGTAAAATAGATCCTCACCCAAATGGCCTAAATAGGAAACTAAAATAAACTGAATCATTCACCTAAAGAAACTAAATCAGGGCAGAAACATAAACATGTTTGTATAGTTGGTGGTGGTTGGTCATTACTTGTGTTTTTTGTTAATAGGGGTGCTATGCTTCTTGGTGGTTATGAATTATAAATCAGGAGAGTACGGTGTGATCATTTTCGTGTGTATGTTCAGTATGTGGTTGATCTATCCCTACTTTTGTGATGTTTCCTCTCTGAGAGTATTTTGTTTTCACTTTGGTTTCCCAATATGTTCCTTTTTATATGACCTTGATTGTTAATGTGATTATTTGGGTTTGGTCATCATGTCTAAGATAATTAAGTAGAATGGGTTGTTTTTATCAAGTTGGCTCTGTGAATAAGATATCTTTGGTGGTTATTTTTAGTATATCTATATATGGGTTATTGAGTTATATTTGTTGATAGAAATTTTGAGGGATGCCAGCATTTCAAACATTATTCCAATTTTTTTGTTTAGTAATTATTTTTTTGTCTTTCTGTTCTATTGACTAAATAGAAGATTTTAAGTCACTCATTCAGGCAAAGGTAACATGTTATTTCAATATTTTGGTATATATCTTTCCTTGTTTCAATAATTTTCCATTTTACAGTGGGTTTGAGTTTGCTATCAATCAGTCTCCACATATAGACAATGATGTACTATTTTTAGATTGTTTTTGTTTGTAAATGATGATATATGGTTGGCTAATCTTAGTTTCAAAGGGTGTTATCTATATTCCTATATATTTCATTTCTAAGGGTTTCTCTTGGATTGATATTTAGGCTCGGTATACAATATTCGATTTGAGACATTTATTCTGCAAAGGGCATCTATTTCTGTTGGTACAATTGCAATCTGGTTTGTTTATGCCTCTTCGTTAGTATCCAATCACTCTATTGGTATGTTTTATAATGAGTTTATTAGAATTATCCATACAACTATACCTAATTTCCTGTTTGTTGTGGGTTGTTCGAGGGAAGAGTTTTTCTATCAATTGGATGAATATTTTGCTTAAATTACTTTCTACTTGTAGGTTAAATGGTAGAACAAACGAGATGATTTTCTTAATTCCATGTTTTTCTGTTACTATGTTTTCCTCTATTGGATTTAACATTTTTATCACATTTAAAATTAGTTTTGGTAAAACCAATGTTCTTTAGTGTTTTAGTATTCTTATTTCAAACATTGTTCAATATTGTTTCATTTGAGGAATTATATATTAGTCTAGTTCCTATTGATTTGGAGATCTTTTTAATGATTTTGTTTGGGTTGTTAAATCTTGTCTTAATATATGTTGTTACAGAATTTTCTTTTTTACATGATTTTTTGGTGTTATTAAAGCGACATTTATAAAAGTGACATCTAAAAGATGTAGAATTTTTCGTATCATTTGCCTGAAGAATCCAAAACAAGGCAGAATCATAAATATGTTTGTGGAGCAAATCCTTGCTCCGTTAAAAGCTCTACTCTAAATCAACTTTAATGTTTAATGCTGAATGTATTTATGAAATAAACCCATTTTACATCGGATATTGTATTATATTACATTTTGAATTTGTATTATATATATTCAAGCATATACTATGAGTAAAGTGTTGTTTTAAATAAAAAGTGCTCAATAATTTCAAAAAATACAAATATACATACCTAACAATTTGGAAATACATGATTCCACTTCTCCTGTGCTTTGTCCCATTGCCAGATAACTTGACGAAATGTCTGGCATTCAACAATTGTTAACACAGATGAGAGTGTGTGAGAGAGTACTTGCTCAGACAGTAACAGCAAAAAGCTACTACACCCATTTTCAACTATGACTAGGATCAGGATATATGACTAAGATATGGATATATGTGGGTATGAATCCAAAAATATCTAACTAATCGCCCGAAGAAGCCTTAAGAGGCAGTAACACAAGTACAACTGTGTAGCGAATCAATTAATTCACCATATTCAATGCTGTATTCCAACTAAATGTTTATAAAACAAAACTATCTCACATCATATATTGAATTATACATTCACACTCTGATATATATATATATATATATATATATATATATATATATATATATATATATATATATATATATATATATATATATATATATATATATATATATATATATATATATATATATATATATATATATATATATATTCAAGGAATGGACATATTGGTCTGACAGAATGAATGATGAATTGCGTTACATTATCTAGAAATTTATCTGAAATGATTTTCCGTCTAAACATGGTTGATATATCATTCAATTTAGACAACATAAATGGAATAAACAATCAATGAAAATGGGGCTGCTGCAGGAATTGAACCTGCCACTGATAGGTAGCCACTCCAAAATAACGATACACTCACCATTGTTCTAAACATTCTAACCCAAATCTCATTCATTTTTTGTCTCATTCAACATGACAGCAAGTATTTAAGAAATGGACATTTTGGTCCAGTGAATAAATTATGAATATCGTTATATTATACAGAATCTTATCTGAAATGATTTCCCATCATTCATGTGTAATGACAAAGAATAAACCAGATGAAAAGTTGAGTTGAAAGCAGTTTTTCCACCTTTGCCTTATCAACGGGCTGTTTAGCACAATGGTAAGTACATCACTGCGTTGAAGCAGCTCCGGGAAATCATTTCAGATAAGTTTCTATATAATATAATGCAACTTATAATTCATATATATCTATTTATATCTATAGATATAAATCTTTACACCCAGCAAAACCAATTTCTCTGGATCAATGGCAGCAAGGTTACAATTTAAGCTATTTCTTAGCTAAGTGTTTAGCAATATAGATAGATGCATGATGTATATATATGACACTTACTTCCCGTCATTTACAAAGAACAGCTTATAGGAATTATCTTCCCTTTGTTCCGATTTTATTTTATTTTCATTTTTGAAACATCATCGGATCTGTGCCATTTTTAACATGTTGCCTGCACAGGTGTGAGAAAATTCCACGCTCTATGCGAAAAGTGATGCAGTGGAAAACTACAATCTATTAAGGTGAGGTTATAATGGATTTGCAATTGGTGCTGATTGTAAAATATTTGAAATTCAACTCTCAATTAATTTGCTAAATTGGTTTTGTGCTTCCATTAATTTGCCAAATTCGTTTTTACCTATAGACTCCTTGTGTGCCGTATTGCAATATCAACATTATGTGTGCCATATTGCAATATCAACATCAACAAGGTTTCATAGGTTGAATTGTCTAGCTCTATGCCCCAAATAGATTGCCTGCTATTCACACAGAGCTGGTAGAAGTGAATTCATTCCTTTTTCTTGGGCATGAGTAATGTGAAGTAGCCTTCACCAAAACTCAAACTTAATTTGCTGATTCTGTTTTCTGTGTTATGTGACTCTGCATGTTTAATGGAATTTGTTTTGCAGAAATATAAAATATTCCTATCAACAAAATTATGAATCACATAAAATGAAAAACTCTGTCGCAATTTTCTTTTCAGTTATTTTCACCCTTTTTTCATATCAGGCATCGACTCATTTAAGGGATGTATGTATCCAAGTGTTATGCCTTTTATTGACAAAATTTAGCAACCCCTCCTTGACATTTTTCCAGAGACATCTTTGGTGCTCAGGCATAGCTATGGGGTGGGGTGTATTAAAAAAACGACGACCCCTCCCAGAAGCTTTATAGATTATAGTTCATAGATACTGACAAGGGTATATTTGTACATACATAAATTGCACAACAAATAATTTAGCTTTTGGGGTTGTTTTTCACCAGTTGTGCTAGTCTATTTATGGCTAATTGACATTTTCATCAAATCTCACTGAATGTTGTACGGGGCCCCAGATCCCCAAATCTCTAGCTATGCCACTGATGACAAAATCATATAACAACTCCCTACATTTTATTAAAGACACGGTCAACACCAAGCTGATTATCTGGATTCTGTGAGCTTGTGGGGCGAGGAGAGTTAATGTGTCATTTCAAATTGAAAAAATACATTATTTTGGGAGTTTTTCATTTTCATTTTCATTTTCAAAACTCATTTTTAAAGTCTTCAAGTGAGATTAACTCTATAGTGTATTGTAAAAAAAGGAGTGCTCCCATATTGATCACTTTTTGTTGGAGGGTAGCGGGTGGTTTTTGTGAGTATTGTTCAAGAGATATTGTCTGGTGACATATCTCATATTTCAAGGCCTGGGTGTGTATGTCTGTGTGTGTGGGAGATTTGATGTTGTGTTTTTATCAAAATAGGACTGTTTATTTTTCCCTCCTTTTTAATGGTCCTTTCATCTAATTTTCACCTCCCTTCCGAGATCTTCACTTTCTTTTGTTCCTCTCTTTTGTCTCTTTTCTTTTCATCTTTTTCATCAACTTATTTTGCTGACCAGTTCAGTATGCAGATTCACCTGCTGGAAAACAAATTTAAAATAGAATGTGCAACGTGACAGGGGGCATTATCTTGCTGAAACATCCAATTTCTCAAGTCAGCTAGCAAGCGTTTGAACAGCAACAGTTAACTCTGTAAAGCTTCTGAGTGAAGCATTGAATCTATCCTTCAGTGATATGTAGGTCACTCTACCTTTCTGATGTTACCATATTTGACAGAAGAAATTTTGCTGTGTCTTTTAATACAAAGTTTGCAAATCCTTCAGAAAAAAAGTAAAATCTGGCTTGTTTTTGTTTTTTTTCAGTGAAGATAGGTTTCCTAACCTTATGAGTACTAAGATTTTCTTAGTGTTTGTCTGATAGATAACTTGTTGCATTGTATATTCCCTTTCCAAATGGACAAAAATACATCATATTTTTGAAGTATTTAATTGATTGTGTTGTTTCTTTGATCAAAGGATGATTTCTTAACACATCCAATTCATCAAAGTAGCTTTATTATGGTAATATATTTATTCTCTTGCAGTAAAAATGGGCCAACACTCTGGTGCAAAGTGCTCAAAGGGCTTGACTGCTACTGAAAAGGAAATAGTGTTAAACTTACTCATCATGAAATAGCAGTACGTATGTAGATTGTTCAATCTTGTGTCTCAGAAGTTCTGAAAAGAATAAATGATGAAGCAACATTTGTAGCTAAAAGTGTCCATGCTACTAAAACTTTTTCTTCACTAAACATGTTTTGTTAATTAAAAAAGGTTCATAGTCTGACGACCAGATAGAGTGCCTAGGTAAGTTGTACTGATTGTACATCCACCATGTAATAAATTGTTGAAAAAATTCATGTTAATCATAATGTTGCAGACTTCTATGATATAATTTTGAATCGAGCTGTACACATATGTATGTATATGTTTTTGAATTGGCTATATTATTATTATTATTATTATTATTATTATTATTATTATTATTATTATTATTATTATTATTATTATTATTATTATTATTATTATTATTATTATTATTATTATTATCATCATCATCATTATTATTATTATTATTATTATTATTATTATTATTATTATTATTATTATTATCATCATCATTATTATTATTATTATTATTATTATTATTATTATTATTATTATTATTATTATTATCATTATTATTATTATTATTATTATTATTATTATTATTATTATCATTATTATTATTATTATTATTATTATTATTATTATTATTATTATTATTTGCAATCTCACACCAGTTACCTGGTGGTAACCACTGCAGTTTGAGTGACAGCAAGTCTCCTCAAGTCTCCAGCCCTTCTCTCCTAGTGCTCATAGGTCATGTGGTTTACAGTTTCACACCGGTTGCCGGTGGTCATTGCTTAAGGCTGAGTGACAATAAGTCTCCTCAGGTCTTCAGCAAACGTCTCTTCTCTCTTTCGCCTATCATGCCAGTGCTGTGGTTCACATTTCCTCTTTCGTTTCCCTTCCTCTGCTGGGTCACTATTAACATTTAATGTTGCAGTCTTTATATTTCTAGCACTTTAGCACTTCAGTATCTGTGCAGTTCCAAGCAGTGCTGTGGTCTGTACAGTTTCAATCCTTCCCCTTATCCCGATCTCCTCCAGTCTCATCCTCAGTGTCTTTGGGACAGTTCCCAGTGCACCTACTATGAGTGGCAGTACCCTGGCTTTCATGTTCCACATCTTCTTCAGTTCTTTAAAATTCTATTTGAAATGATCTCCTGTTATTACATAGAGAATGAGTCACTTGGTCTAGACTGTGTAGATAAATAAACAATGAAGAAAAGTGGGGCTGCTTCAAGAATTGAAACCTGCAATCTATAAGGTACCATTGCTCTTGACTATTGAGCTGAAAAGGTGAAGACTCAAATAACTGCTTTATTCCCACTCTTCACATTTTGTTCATTCATGTTTGATCTGTTGTTTCTCAATGCTGACAATCATATTATTCCAAAATGGATATGGTAATCTGTCAGAATAATAATGAATGTGTTATACTCATTCTCTGTACAATAACTGGAGATCATTTCAAATAGAGTTTCAAATAATATAACATAGTCATGAATATTCTGTTCAACATCAAGTGCAGGCATGGTAGTAAATGAAAAAATGAGAAAAGTGGGGATAACGCTCTTTTAGCTTAATATTCATTTAGGCCTTCACCTTCCCGTCGGAAAGCAACACAATATTGAAACAGCTACCTTATCGGTTACAGGTTTGATTCCTACGGCAGCTCCATTTTTCTTCAAGTTTTCCTTCTATCTATGCTATCTAGACCGAGGTCATTTCAAACAATATAATGCATTCATATATATATATATATATATATATATATATATATATATATATATATATATATATATATATATATATATATATATGTATATATAAATTGAATATATAAGGTGTTTCATCGATAAAAACGTGTTCCTTAGGTCAGTACAACAAACAGTACGAACATATACGTATAGTGTATATTATGTCACACAAACGATGAATTCCATTAATGGAACTATAGAGACTCTACAAAGTCCATATCATATCTCAGACACAAGCAATAAATCCCATTTAGTAGAATAATAGACTCTTATGAACAAAGACAACTTTCAAAGCAACTGGTGCAATATAATACTTTCAGGAGTTGTTTGGATTTTCGAACTCATCATTTGTGTTGCTTTTGTATTGTATGTATATATATATATATATATATATATATATATATATATATATATATATATATATATATATATATATATATATATATATATATATATATATATATTTGCTCCCGGGTGAGATGAATGTAGATATGAATATAGAGCAAGCAAGTTCATTTTTAGTGTGTACCCGTTTTTTTGATGACTTGTTCTCTCAACGATGTAGGAGAATATTGAAAACATACAGTAATATATACTATCTGGATCTTGAATTGAAGAGTGAACGTAATGGATTGCAAGCAATGTCTCTAGAATTGGATATCAAAATTGATGATGGAAAGTTTGCCTACAAATTGTTTGATGAATGAGATTTCTTTCCGTTCCATATCATACAAATGCTCTTTAGAAACAGCAGTATTCCATCAAATATATTTTATGGAACTATACTATCAAAATATTTGATAATAGCTATAGCTATTATTTTATTATTATTTACTATTAGTTTTATTATTATTCTTTAGTTGTAAGAATGGTCCATGAAAATTAGTAAGATTTTCAGTCAATTTAATAAAGTCATGACCTATCATCCCGATCCGTTTGAAACTTATCAGCTTGACTATAATGAAATGATATTGAAAATCAAAGATTATGATAAGAAGAGAATAAGAATAGAATGAATGAATAATGTTTATTAAAATAAATAAATTTGAATTAATGTTTGGGGAATTAGGTAAGTAAAAGTGATAGATCAGGTTTTTGTTAGTGTGGAAGATTATTGTATTGACTGGAACCAGGAGGGGAGGAAAACATTTGGCTCTGGTTCATTTGTCTGACTGATAGGTAGTTGGGTGGGATGCCAAGTAACAAATCATCATAGTGGATTAAGGAAATAGCCCAATAGCCCATGGTGTTACTGCTGGCTAGAAAGTGGTTTGGTTTCATTTCAACCATGTAAACGAGGATGATTTATTTTATAATTTAAGGGAAAAAAACAAATTGATGGAAACAAGATGGTATATGATGTGGAAAAAATTGTCAAATTCTTGTCGATAGAGAATCAACTGGAAGAAGTTTTTCTGTGTATTCTTGAAGATGATATCATAAGTTGGTTTGCATGCAATCTGAGATTAAGACCAACTCAACGGATCTAGCATTAACATGGGTAAACACTCAATAGAAATGACACAAACAGCGAGTCACATTTGTTGTTATACTTATTGATCCTTCGTCGTTAAATATGGGGGGAGGCCTGCATAAATATGCTCAGTATGAAAATAATGATGTGTAGAATAAAATAAAATCCATATAAATACATCATATATGTAAAATAACGAACTACATGTATGATATAAGCTATATATCAAAATCATAGCTGAAAGGGAGGTGGTGTTTGATCAACACTGCTGGGAAGCCAATTTTATATATCTGTTTTGTTTCCAAAATCCCCTAAACAGTTACATGGGAAATAACTGATGATCCTATCAAGAGTCAATTCATACATCGTACCATCATAATAAAGTAGATATAAAACAGAAAAAAATACACTGAAGAAAATTACATAAATTACATTAACAGATTTTAGGAAATGAGTGACTTAAGTAACACAAAAATTTTTTAAAAAGAAGTGTTTAAACTTTCTGCTCTTAATGAAAACTCTCCAAAGATCTGCGCTTGCAAAGCCAAGCCATTCATTCATATGTATATTTTTACATTTATGCGTATGTATGAATGTATGCATGTATATACGTAGATGCATGCATATACATATGCACATGCTATGGTTAGATATAATATGGCACATAACACAATCACATAGCCCTCGCATTGTACACAACCCATACATATATGCATGCTTATGTGATGAGGCTGGATATATATATATATATATATATAACCTCTCATGGAGAATGACGGCCGTTGTGACAAAGTCCTGGTTTCTTTTGCATGCATCAACTTAGTGATCCTTGCTATTCAAGTCTGGTTGAGACCAGGACTTTATACCTTCAAATTTTGATGACCACCCACTTGGCAAGATGCAAGTCTACCAATAGGATGCCTCAGCCCTGAGTGTACAGGTGTGACACTAGGGGGCCAGGAGTCCCCCGTATCGGTGCGGGCATCTGTGATTTCTCAATCTAGTGTCATCTGTCATGGGTTGCAAAAACAAATGCTTTTGGAAAAAGGTTTTGTTCCAGATTCGATGACCATGTCATGGGAAGTTGAGTTATCTGTACTTTTTCAATCTACTGTCATCTGTCAAGTCATGGGGTTCAAAAACAAAGCCAGATATAAGGGCCAGTATTTGGGGTCTAGAGAGAGAGAGAGAGAGTAAAAGCTTATGAAAGAAAAGTTATTTGCAGAGTCCTTGGGAGAGGGGGAGACTAATTTATGATATTGAACAGACCTGCATCGCGAGATGAATGAAGGTCAATGTTTTGGGTTTTCCGGAAAATTCGAGATAACAGGAAAAAGAAAGAAAGGGAGTCAATTACAAAGAGATACAGTGAGATACCAAGGGCTTAAATAGGAAGAATTTCCGTAACAAGCAGTCAGAGTAAAATTTGGGTCTGGAGAAGAGAATCGTTGCCAGCTCTCTCTCGTATCAGCCGTCCGCCCTTAGTAACCGTCAACCGCTGCTACCATTCAGTAGATTACGGTTCGTGACATGAGAGACCAGTCGTCATTTCGACTTAGATGATAATCGGCCTCCTCTCTTTTCAACTACGAATAGGCATTTCCCGTCTCCAGAGATATTGATAATCAATATTCTATATAAAACCTATAAATGAAATTCCGTTTTGTTGCCTTCTTTTACTAACCCAGAACCACGGCTGGGTTTAGTATAGTTTGTGGAGACCACCCCCAAAGGAACCCCCACAACTGTTGCCGCTTCAACCAGGATACACGCCTGAAAGCATAACGGGAAGGCCCGGCCATAGGCGATCACAGCGCAACTGGAAAGAAAAAGACGAGGAGACCAGGGAAATCGACCCCACCACCAGAAAACGCAGACCAAACGAAAGAAGAGAGAACCAAACCCGAGGAAAAGAATCCACCGCAGAGTGGAAGAGGAATCCGTCGACAGACGAACAAAAAGATTACCAGGCTGTTAGGGCATGATACCTATCGGTGACAGGGAAATATAATTCTCCTCACCGTAACGCCCTTCAGCGAAGACCCCCCTCCCCCGGACGAACACAGGATCTTGTTGGTGAGATACATTTTGACCACGAGGAGTTAATGAAAGAGCTGGTAGCGAGGGGCTATGGGAAAGAGAAGCAAGGACGGACGGGAGAGTATTCTCAATGAACCATGGCTGGTATGTAAGCGTTCCTGGGTAGTATGGCTTAAAATGCTACATGTGTGGTGTAGGGGGGTCACCGAGCGAAGACTTGCCCCCGAAGGGAGGGCCTGCCGGATGACTTCTACGTGCCCTTTTGTCAGAGATGTAAGAAGAAGGGGCACCCCACTAAATGGTGCGGGAGGCCACCATTGAGAAACCCACCGCAGCAACGACCAGGTCCCCAGCCTAGGCAGTTCGACCCCCGCCCTAGGCGATGTGATCCCCTGCCGGGGCAGTTTGCCCCCCCCCACCTAGGCGGTTCGGTCCACAACAACACCACGCCCGCAGTGAATTAGGACGTGTGGCCACATGGAAAAAACTGAGATGCTGAATTAAATGTTGGTACTGCTGTAGATGGAGGCATAAGAGGGCCGAATGTCGTATAAGAAAGAGTGATGAAAGATTTCTAATCCCGGCGCCTGAAACGGGCCAGGGCCCCAGAGATACCTGGTACAGAGAGAGAAGATATGAGGGACCCACTAGTTACCAGGAAAATAGATATAGGAAACAAGATAGAGGGGGAAACAAGGTTCGATCTTATGTAGCCATAATAAGAAAGAAAGAGTCCATTTATACGAACAAAGAGAAAACCACCTGTAAGGTGAGAGTAGGGGGTATACTCGTAGAGATCCTTTTGGACACAGGATCCGTGGCATAGTTGATAGATGAGTCCACGTGCAGACGAACAAAATATAGGGGCCCGTTAATGAGATCAGATATGAATTTGTCCCAAACAGACGGCCGAAAAATGAAGATAAACGGAATGGTCGATCTAAAAGTGAAAATAGGAGGAATAGATAGCCTCCATAGATTTTACATAACTCCTGGATTGTGTATTGAGTTGATATTGGGAGAAGATTGGTTGAAACAGAACAAAGCGAAATTAGATTATGAATCTAACAGCATGACGGTCGGGGGAATGGAGGTTCAGTTGTTAAGAAAAACTAGGATAAAGACAGTAGCGAGGGAAATGGGAGAGCCAGCTTTAGAAGAAAAGGAAAACGATCAGGTACAAAGCAACAGTATCGCTAGCGAGAGTAGATGACGATGAAGTTCCCATAGCACAAATCCAGAACCAGAAGAAAGACAAGTAGAGAGGGTAAGAGAAATACCTTTTAAGGAAAGACTAAGGTCTGCAACTAAGTAAGAGAGATTAAAATGCCTCATGAAATGACGGGAGACACTCCCTCTAAAAAGTACAAGTGCGAAATACGGCCTAGTAGTTAGAGGGCCTCTGTAGAAACTGTTAGTAAGAATAAAGCACATGAAGTGAGTGTGGTGTGAGAGAGGGTCTGCCGTAAGCGGAACTGGCTATCGGTATGTCGTTTGGTCTGATCATAAGACTAATTTGATTACATTCGTCCACAGTCGTATTTTGATAAAGAAGAGAAATCGCATTTGCAAGGGGGTGTATGATAAAGACCCTCCTTTTTTTTTGTATGATATATTAATATACCACTGCCATTGGGTTGCTCGGCTTATGGATTGTCAATCGCACTCCCTCCATATTACCAAGCTGAAGAAAAATTTGAGGAACAAGACAAATTAATACGAATGATGACTAGTGATACTGGTAATTGGACGGAGCTGTGGAGCCCATTAATCCATAGATTTAAAAATGAAACCTTAAACAAGTTACCTCAGGTATTAAAGCCTGTAGAAAAGATCGATCTGTAGTCGTTAACGAGACAACTAGAGTTGGTGGAGAAGGTGACAGACCCCTGGGATGATAATGAAAATATCATTGTGCTTTATTCACTTATTGCTGCACTGTTTGTGGCAGGAATAGCAATTATGCTATATGTATATGTTCGGGGTCTGGGTAGACGCAAGAAAACCTATATCAAAGCGAGAGTTTCTGGCGAATCGGGATTGGAGACGCCATTTGGTATCATTAACACAGGTATGACAGATCTGTGTGACACTGAACTGGAACTACAAACTGTCGTGCAACACGACAGGGAAAAGCAAGACGTTGCTCGGAAACCGATGTTTTCTGCATATGAGAAGTGAGGAAAACGTGAAAAAAAAAAGAAAAAAAATGAAAATGAGAGCAAATTATTAAGTGGCAAGAGACGCTGCAAGTCTCAGTAATGAACGAAAACATACATATAGAAAAAAAAAAGGAGAAGAAAGAAAACAATACTGCTCATTTTCAATGTTTCATACTTTTCACAGACAATTAAAAATGAAGGACCCATTTTTTTAAAGTATATATGAACGATTTTTCAAGTAACTCAAGTAACAGTAGCTACCGAATTAAAGTGTTGAATACTCGTAGCTTGCATGCAGAGAAAATTAAAAAGAAGAAAGAAAAGGAAAGACAATCCAAGAAAGTAATCCGACCCGTCGGATATAATCTTCTATTGATAGGACAGAGATCTGTCTATTTTGTTGTATTCAAAATGTTTTGTTTCTTTTTGCATGTCTCTCTGGAGTTCGGACACTTCGCATGTAACTGATTTTCTTCATAAAACACAAGAGAGGCGGCCGATATTTTAGATGACTTTTACCCCGGTAAAAGTCAGGTAACAAAGGGGGGAGTGATGTGACACTAGGGGGCCAGGAGTCCCCCGTATCCTGAAAATTACTATGGCTGTTACCAAAAATTACTATGGTTATTACCAGTAATTACTATTGTTATTAAAATGTTAAAAGGGATAATGTGTTTTTCGAGATAATATGAGAATTGTGTGCTTCCAAGTGCGGGCACCTGCAAATTCTCAATCCAGTGTCATCTGTCAAATCCTGGGTTGCGAAAACAAATGCTTTTGGAAAAGGTTTTCTTCCCGATTCGATGACCAGATAAGGGCCTAATGTGTTTTTGAGATGTTATGGGAAGTTGAGTTACCTGTACTTTTTCAATCTAGTGTCATCTGTCAAATCCTGGGTTTCAAAAACAAGGCCAGATATAAGGGCCGGTGTCTTATGAAAGAAAAGTTGTTTGCAGAGCCCTTGAGAGAGGGGGGAGACTAATTTATGATCTTGGACTGACCTGCGTCGCAAGATGAATGAAGGTCAATGTTTGGGGCTTTCCGGAGAGACCAAGATAAGAGGAGAGGGGAAGTCAATTACAAGTGATACAGTGTCGATACCAAGGGCTTAAATAGGAAGGATTTTCGTAACAAGTAGTCAGAGTAAAATTTGGGTTTTGGAGAAGAGACTCGTTGCCAGGCTCTCTCTCGTGTCAGCCGTCCGCCCTTAGTAACCATCAACCGCTGCAGTCAGAGTAAAATTTGGTTTTGGAGAAGAGAATCGTTGCCAGCTCTCTCTCTCTCTCTCTCGTGTCAGCCGTCCGCCCTTAGTAACCGTCAACCGCTGCTACCATTCAGTAGACTACCGTTCGTGACATGAGAGACCAGTCGTCATTTCGACAGATGATAATCGGCCTCCTCTGTTTTCAACTGCAAATAGGCATTTCCCGTCTCCAGAGATATTGATAATCAATATTCTATATAAAACCTATAAACGAAATTCCGTCTTGTTGCCTTCTTTTACTAACCCAGAACCACGGCTGGGTTTAGTATAGTTTGTGTGGACAGCACCAACAGGGAAAACCCACATATGTATGTATATATGTTTTTGAATTGGCTATATTATTATTATTATTATTATTATTATTATTATTATTATTATTATTATTATTATTATTTGCAATCTCACACCACTGGAGTTTGAGTGACAGCAAGTCTCCTTAAGTCTCCAGCCCTTCTCTCCTAGTGCTCATAGGTCACAGTAATACTGAGGTTTACAGTTTCACACTGGTTGCCCAGTGGTCATTGCTGAAGGCTGAGTAACAATAAGTCTCCTCAGGTCTTCAGCCAACATCTCTTCTCTCTTTCACCTATCATGCCAGTGCTGTGGTTCACATTTCCTCTTTCGTTTCCCTTCCTCTGTTGGGTCACTATTAACATTTAATGTTGCAGTCTTTATATTTCTAGCACTTTAGCACTTCAGTATCTGTGCAGTTCCAAGCAGTGCTGTGGTCTGTACAGTTTCAATCCTTCCCCTTATCCCGATCTCCTCCAGTCTCATCCTCAGTGTCTTTGGGACAGTTCCCAATGCGCCTACTATGAGTGGCAGTACCCTGGCTTTCATGTTCCACATCTTCTTCAGTTCTTTAAAATTCTATTTGAAATGATCTCCTGTTATTACATAGAGAATGAGTCACTTGGTCTAGACTGTGTAGATAAATAAACAATGAAGAAAAGTGGGGCTGCTTCAAGAATTGAAACCTGCAATCTATAAGGTACCATTGCTCTTGACTATTGAGCTGAAAAGGTGAAGACTCAAATAACTGCTTTATTCCCACTCTTCTCATTTTGTTCATTCATGTTTGATCTGTTGTTTCTCAATGCTGACAATCATATTATTCCAAAATGGATATGGTAATCTGTCAGAATAATAATGAATGTGTTACTCTGTACAATAACTGGAGATCATTTCAAATAGAGTTTCAAATAATATAACATAGTCATGAATATTCTGTTCAACATCAAGTGCAGGCATGGATAGTAAATGAAAAAATGAGAAAAGTGGGGATAACGCTCTTTTAGCTTAATATCCATTTAGGCCTTTACCTTCCCGTTGGAAAGCAACACAATATTGATACAGCTACCTTATCGGTTACAGGTTTGATTCCTACAGCAGCTCCATTTTTCTTCAAGTTTTCCTTCTATTTATGCTACTAGACCGAGGTCATTTCAAACAATATAATGCATTCATATATATATATATATATATATATATATATATATATATATATATATATATATATATAAATTAAATAACAGTGGGAAAATATGACAACATCATGTCCTGCAAATGAGTAATTCTCGGAAATGGCATTTTCAAAGAAACAGGTTGTTTCAGCTGAATATCCTGCAATATCCTTCTAGCTTGAATTTCAGACTACAAAACACTTACAGTTTATCTATCGTTAGATTTGTCTGAGTCATATTGTTTAAAGTCTACTTGAAGGGTCACTCATTTTAATTTCATCACTGTTTATGATTGATGGTTTGTTGGTTGGCTGAAAGCTGGTTGAAATTTCAAGGTTTCTTGACATCTCTCATGGAATAAATAGCATAGAACTCATGAAAAATGCTAGGCTCATTTACATAATGACAAATTATATAAATATATATTTTAGAATAAACAAAAAAATCACATATCTCCAATTGGACATGAGCAACAGTAGTAGTAGTGACACAATTGAGACTTAATTTATCTCATTCCTTTCTTTTTATTTGCTTTAACATAGTAAACAGACAAAAAAGTGACATGGGTTTTTATATTATAAGATATCAGACCTTCAATTTTATAGTTATTCGAGTGGAGCATTTAAGTGTTTTCCAGATCATGGGTGAAAACCTGCTGGAAAGTAATGGTTATTGAGTGAGTGCAGCAAGCCATTCCTATTGTATGGAGAGTTTGATTAACTTAATTTGATACAAATATCTAGCTAAGCTCTTTTCACCATTTCAACAGTTGTTTGGATTACTCAGTGTATTTGCTACCATTTCATTTCTGTTGGTCAACATTCATTTTATACATTTATATGTTACGGTTAGAACAATAACTTAGTAACTCATCATCATTAGGTGTTTCATTAATAAAAACTTAGGTCAGTACAACAAAGTACAAACATATACGTATAGTGTATATTATGTCAGACACAAACAATGAATTCCATTAATGGAACTATAGAGACTCTACAAAGCTATATTCCATATCATATCTCAGACACAAGCAATAAATCCCATTTAGTAGAATAATAGACTCTTATGAACAAAGACAACTTTCAAAGCAACTGGTGCAATTTAATACTTTCAGGAGTTGTTTGGATTTTCGAACTCATCATTTGTGTTGCTTTTGTATTGTGTAATGGTTAGCATGAAAGCTTTGTTATTCATCAATTCAATCTTCATTAGGTGCTCTGTAAAACAAACTTTGTTCCTCGTAAAGGCTACTTTGTACAAACAATACACATACACACACACACACACACACACACACACACACACACACACACACACACACACACACACACACACACACACACAAATTATGCATACGTAATATTATGAGGACAATGAATGTTTCTTTGCCTACTTGTATTTTTATTTTTATATCCCAGCCACATGGTTGCAGTCTAGGGGCTGTAAATTCGTCTATAAGGATAACTTGACCCCAGGATTAAAAGAGGGTATAGGTTACTGACATTGAGGGTACCCACAGGTTAATTTAGGATCAAGTCAATTCATGTTTCTTGCCTATGTTATATCTCCCACTCTTCAGTAATGTTCCATCATTTGGACCTCATCTCAATGGTGGAAATATAGACTCTTTTCCTATCCAGATATTAGTGGAGTCTCCATTCCTCTCTCCTTATCTCTAGATACAAAATAAAACTTTGACCGTTGGCATATGAGATAAGGGAAAGGGTAAGTACTTTCTCAAGCACCTAATGAAAAATGAAAATCCAAATTAATGTGGTAATACCTGAAAGGCTAATAGGATTTAGTTTGGACATTAACACTAAAAATGAACATTTCTTCTATTTTTCCCTCCCTTATTCCTACTTTCATTCCTACCTTCATTCTGTATATGACAGAGTATAAAATGAATGGTTTACATTGGAGAACTTCTGTTTACTGCTACCCCAACCACCATAATCACGTTATACCAGAACATTTGACTCGGTGTCATATTTGTATAGTCTAAAGAAAAAAAATGAAATGTTTGTCTTATGTACTGGAATATAAAGTGCAGTCTTATTTCTTCATGTACTCTTAATCTTTCAATGTTACAACCAAATCACGTCAACGACGTAGATAGATGCCCGTCCGTTTGTCCATCCGTCCATCTGAAAACACCAGATTCTGTAAGCAGCTGGGGATCATGTATATAGTCTCCTTCGTGCAATCCTGATAATCCTTCAAAGGAAGAGACCGATCTCTACTCTATGCTCAATAATGCAAAGTGAAGGCCCTCTCTCCCATACACCCAGAACCCTCTGGCTAGCTTGTTTGTTTGCGACGAGAGATGAATGAATGAATCATTCAATATTCATTCATTTTTCTTTATTTTAAATTTGCTTTGATTCTTGCTTATGTTGACTGTCTTTCTCTCATTCACTCATTCATTCACTCATTCATTCATTTCTCATTTATTCCCTAATGCCTTTTCCAGTTTTCTAGACCTTTTTTTAGCAAAATAAAATAAAAAAATTGATACATCATCACATTTTCCAATTCAATAGTATCCCTTTATAATGTGAGTGTTGGGGTCCAAGAAAGACAACTGTGTTATAACTGAACTACGGATAATCAAAAAGTCAATTAGGAGTACTGAACAAGTTCAGCAAAGGTGTTGTTTTCATCACAAAATCAAAGAAATTGAGTATTTAAAAAAAACACCGTGAAATTATATGTTAGTTAACTGTAAATTGGAGGAATCTAATATCTTACTCATGTTAAAGAAGTCCTTTGATGAAATTTTGCTTTTATTTGTGGTCTTCTGAATGAGTAGGCAATGATAAAGGCAAAAATGTTAGTTCCCAAGCCACTCGCTTTATATCACAAATCACGCATGCTTTTTACATAATATTTTTTAATCTTGAGTGGAATAATGGTTATTGGTACAAAAAATGGAATTTACAAACAGAGTTCAAGTTTTGACCAATACTGTTTGCATTCTATTTGCACTAATACACATTGAAAAGGCCATGGTTATGTAGCAATGCAGTAAGGGAGTCCATCTATGTAACAATCCATAATAGATATCTTTTAATATATCTATGAGCTCTATATGTTTGTGGCAAATGTATTATTTTTTTATATAATGTGAACAATTTGGAAGGGAGCCAGACTCAAGAGTGAAAGTGTTTGGAAACTTACTTTATTAGTTAGTTAATCCATAAATGTATTGATTGGTGAGCTGAACATGTTCATGAGGTATTCTCATCTTCAGTTGCGTGTGTGTGCGTCAATGGTTAAAAGTTTTTTTTTTAAAAAGGTTTCAGATGAACCATATGTGATTTGATAGGTAAATAGTTGAGATAGCCAGATTTATGTATTATATCATACATATATTTATGTAAAAAAACATTTATATATATATATATATATAAGCATTGTATCCATGAAAAAAGAAGGGATTTTTATGTCATCAATGGATAATATTTCAGAATAATTCTATTTTCTAACATAGGCCAAAATAACTGTTTCCACATCAATTTCTCTCTGGTTTATTTTCCGTCTTTACACTTTTTCCAACGCAACATCGAATAGACCGAGGGTTACTGGCGGCTGTTCACCTCAATAGTAAGAGTATCACTGCATTCACTATCAATTGCAGATTCAATTCCTGTAACAGCCCCATTTTCTTTAATTGTTTATTCTATTCATGTTGTCTAGAGTGAGTGATACATCAACCGTATAATGACAAAAGATAATTTCAAGTAGGTTTCTATACAATATAACACAATTTATTATTATTATTATATATATATATATTTGCTCCCGGGTGAGATGAATGTAGATATGAATATAGAGCAAGCAAGTTCATTTTTAGTGTGTACCCGTTTTTTTGATGACTTGTTCTCTCAACGATGTAGGAGAATATTGAAAACATACAGTAATATATACTATCTGGATCTTGAATTGAAGAGTGAACGTAATGGATTGCAAGCAATGTCTCTAGAATTGGATATCAAAATTGATGATGGAAAGTTTGCCTACAAATTGTTTGATGAATGAGATTTCTTTCCGTTCCATATCATACAAATGCTCTTTAGAAACAGCAGTATTCCATCAAATATATTTTATGGAACTATACTATCAAAATATTTGATAATAGCTATAGCTATTATTTTATTATTATTTACTATTAGTTTTATTATTATTCTTTAGTTGTAAGAATGGTCCATGAAAATTAGTAAGATTTTCAGTCAATTTAATAAAGTCATGACCTATCATCCCGATCCGTTTGAAACTTATCAGCTTGACTATAATGAAATGATATTGAAAATCAAAGATTATGATAAGAAGAGAATAAGAATAGAATGAATGAATAATGTTTATTAAAATAAATAAATTTGAATTAATGTTTGGGGAATTAGGTAAGTAAAAGTGATAGATCAGGTTTTTGTTAGTGTGGAAGATTATTGTATTGACTGGAACCAGGAGGGGAGGAAAACATTTGGCTCTGGTTCATTTGTCTGACTGATAGGTAGTTGGGTGGGATGCCAAGTAACAAATCATCATAGTGGATTAAGGAAATAGCCCAATAGCCCATGGTGTTACTACTGGCTAGAAAGTGGTTTGGTTTCATTTCAACCATGTAAACGAGGATGATTTATTTTATAATTTAAGGGAAAAAAACAAATTGATGGAAACAAGATGGTATATGATGTGGAAAAAATTGTCAAATTCTTGTCGATAGAGAATCAACTGGAAGAAGTTTTTCTGTGTAATTAATATTCTTGAAGATGATATCATAAGTTGGTTTGCATGCAATCTGAGATTAAGACCAACTCAACGGATCTAGCATTAACATGGGTAAACACTCAATAGAAATGACACAAACAGCGAGTCACATTTGTTGTTATACTTATTGATCCTTCGTCGTTAAATATGGGGGGAGGCCTGCATAAATATGCTCAG
This sequence comes from Thysanoteuthis rhombus, assembly GCA_963457665.1. Lineage (NCBI taxonomy): Eukaryota > Metazoa > Mollusca > Cephalopoda > Oegopsida > Thysanoteuthidae > Thysanoteuthis > Thysanoteuthis major. The sequence goes on along the minus strand of OY735219.1, from coordinate 45,351,746 downwards.
TATGAAAATAATGATGTGTAGAATAAAATAAAATCCATATAAATACATCATATATGATATAAGTTATATATCAAAATCATAGCTGAAAGGGAGGTGGTGTTTGATCAACACTGCTGGGAAGCCAATTTTATATATCTGTTTTGTTTCCAAAATCCCCTAAACAGTTACATGGGAAATAACTGATGATCCTATCAAGAGTCAATTCATACATCGTACCATCATAATAAAGTAGATATAAAACAGAAAAAAATACACTGAAGAAAATTACATAAATTACATTAACAGATTTTAGGAAATGAGTGACTTAAGTAACACAAAAATTTTTTAAAAAGAAGTGTTTAAACTTTCTGCTCTTAATGAAAACTCTCCAAAGATCAGCGCTTGCATATGTATATTTTTACATTTATGCGTATGTATGAATGTATGCATGTATATACGTAGATGCATGCATATACATATGCACATGCTATGGTTAGATATAATATGGCACATAACACAATCACATAGCCCTCGCATTGTACACAACCCACACATATATGCATGCTTATGTGATGAGGCTGGATATATATATATATATATATAACCTCTTATGGAGAATGACGGCCGTTGTGACAAAGTCCTGGTTTCTTTTGCATGCATCAACTTAGTGATCCTTGCTATTCAAGTCTGGTTGAGACCAGGACTTTATACCTTCAAATTTTGATGACCACCCACTTGGCAAGATGCAAGTCTACCAATAGGATACCTCAGCCCTGAGTGTACAGGTGTGACACTAGGGGGCCAGGAGTCCCCCGTATCGGTGCGGGCATCTGTGATTTCTCAATCTAGTCATGGGTTGCAAAAACAAATGCTTTTGGAAAAAGGTTTTGTTCCAGATTCGATGACCATGTCATGGGAAGTTGAGTTATCTGTACTTTTTCAATCTACTGTCATCTGTCAAGTCATGGGGTTCAAAAACAAAGCCAGATATAAGGGCCAGTATTTGGGGTCTAGAGAGAGAGAGAGAGAGTAAAAGCTTATGAAAGAAAAGTTATTTGCAGAGTCCTTGGGAGAGGGGGAGACTAATTTATGATATTGAACAGACCTGCATCGCGAGATGAATGAAGGTCAATGTTTTGGGTTTTCCGGAAAATTCGAGATAACAGGAAAAAGAAAGAAAGGGAGTCAATTACAAAGAGATACAGTGAGATACCAAGGGCTTAAATAGGAAGAATTTCCGTAACAAGCAGTCAGAGTAAAATTTGGGTCTGGAGAAGAGAATCGTTGCCAGCTCTCTCTCGTATCAGCCGTCCGCCCTTAGTAACCGTCAACCGCTGCTACCATTCAGTAGATTACGGTTCGTGACATGAGAGACCAGTCGTCATTTCGACTTAGATGATAATCGGCCTCCTCTCTTTTCAACTGCAAATAGGCATTTCCCGTCTCCAGAGATATTGATAATCAATATTCTATATAAAACCTATAAATGAAATTCCGTTTTGTTGCCTTCTTTTACTAACCCAGAACCACGGCTGGGTTTAGTATAGTTTGTGGAGACCACCCCCAAAGGAACCCCCACAACTGTTGCCGCTTCAACCAGGATACACGCCTGAAAGCATAACGGGAAGGCCCGGCCATAGGCGATCACAGCGCAACTGGAAAGAAAAAGACGAGGAGACCAGGGAAATCGACCCCACCACCAGAAAACGCAGACCAAACGAAAGAAGAGAGAACCAAACCCGAGGAAAAGAATCCACCGCAGAGTGGAAGAGGAATCCGTCGACAGACGAACAAAAAGATTACCAGGCTGTTAGGGCATGATACCTATCGGTGACAGGGAAATATAATTCTCCTCACCGTAACGCCCTTCAGCGAAGACCCCCCTCCCCCGGACGAACACAGGATCTTGTTGGTGAGATACATTTTGACCACGAGGAGTTAATGAAAGAGCTGGTAGCGAGGGGCTATGGGAAAGAGAAGCAAGGACGGACGGGAGAGTATTCTCAATGAACCATGGCTGGTATGTAAGCGTTCCTGGGTAGTATGGCTTAAAATGCTACATGTGTGGTGTAGGGGGGTCACCGAGCGAAGACTTGCCCCCGAAGGGAGGGCCTGCCGGATGACTTCTACGTGCCCTTTTGTCAGAGATGTAAGAAGAAGGGGCACCCCACTAAATGGTGCGGGAGGCCACCATTGAGAAACCCACCACAGCAACGACCAGGTCCCCAGCCTAGACAGTTCGACCCCCGCCCTAGGCGATGTGATCCCCTGCCGGGGCAGTTTGCCCCCCCCCCCACCTAGGCGGTTCGGTCCACAACAACACCACGCCCGCAGTGAATTAGGACGTGTGGCCACATGGAAAAAACTGAGATGCTGAATTAAATGTTGGTACTGCTGTAGATGGAGGCATAAGAGGGCCGAATGTCGTATAAGAAAGAGTGATGAAAGATTTCTAATCCCGGCGCCTGAAACGGGCCAGGGCCCCAGAGATACCTGGTACAGAGAGAGAAGATATGAGGGACCCACTAGTTACCAGGAAAATAGATATAGGAAACAAGATAGAGGGGGAAACAAGGTTCGATCTTATGTAGCCATAATAAGAAAGAAAGAGTCCATTTATACGAACAAAGAGAAAACCACCTGTAAGGTGAGAGTAGGGGGTATACTCGTAGAGATCCTTTTGGACACAGGATCCGTGGCATAGTTGATAGATGAGTCCACGTACAGACGAACAAAATATAGGGGCCCGTTAATGAGATCAGATATGAATTTGTCCCAAACAGACGGCCGAAAAATGAAGATAAACGGAATGGTCGATCTAAAAGTGAAAATAGGAGGAATAGATAGCCTCCATAGATTTTACATAACTCCTGGATTGTGTATTGAGTTGATATTGGGAGAAGATTGGTTGAAACAGAACAAAGCGAAATTAGATTATGAATCTAACAGCATGACGGTCGGGGGAATGGAGGTTCAGTTGTTAAGAAAAACTAGGATAAAGACAGTAGCGAGGGAAATGGGAGAGCCAGCTTTAGAAGAAAAGGAAAACGATCAGGTACAAAGCAACAGTATCGCTAGCGAGAGTAGATGACGATGAAGTTCCCATAGCACAAATCCAGAACCAGAAGAAAGACAAGTAGAGAGGGTAAGAGAAATACCTTTTAAGGAAAGACTAAGGTCTGCAACTAAGTAAGAGAGATTAAAATGCCTCATGAAATGACGGGAGACACTCCCTCTAAAAAGTACAAGTGCGAAATACGGCCTAGTAGTTAGAGGGCCTCTGTAGAAACTGTTAGTAAGAATAAAGCACATGAAGTGAGTGTGGTGTGAGAGAGGGTCTGCCGTAAGCGGAACTGGCTATCGGTATGTCGTTTGGTCTGATCATAAGACTAATTTGATTACATTCGTCCACAGTCGTATTTTGATAAAGAAGAGAAATCGCATTTGCAAGGGGGTGTATGATAAAGACCCTCCTTTTTTTTTGTATGATATATTAATATACCATTGCCATTGGGTTGCTCGGCTTATGGATTGTCAATCGCACTCCCTCCATATTACCAAGCTGAAGAAAAATTTGAGGAACAAGACAAATTAATACGAATGATGACTAGTGATACTGGTAATTGGACGGAGCTGTGGAGCCCATTAATCCATAGATTTAAAAATGAAACCTTAAACAAGTTACCTCAGGTATTAAAGCCTGTAGAAAAGATCGATCTGTAGTCGTTAACGAGACAACTAGAGTTGGTGGAGAAGGTGACAGACCCCTGGGATGATAATGAAAATATCATTGTGCTTTATTATTTATTGCTGCACTGTTTGTGGCAGGAATAGCAATTATGCTATATGTATATGTTCGGGGTCTGGGTAGACGCAAGAAAACCTATATCAAAGCGAGAGTTTCTGGCGAATCGGGATTGGAGACGCCATTTGGTATCATTAACACAGGTATGATAGATCTGTGTGACACTGAACTGGAACTACAAACTGTCGTGCAACACGACAGGGAAAAGCAAGACGTTGCTTGGAAACCGATGTTTTCTGCATATGAGAAGTGAGGAAAACGTGAAAAAAAAAAGAAAAAAAATGAAAATGAGAGCAAATTATTAAGTGGCAAGAGACGCTGCAAGTCTCGGTAATGAACGAAAACATATATATAGAAAAAAAAAAGAAGAAAGAAAACAATACTGCTCATTTTCAATGTTTCATACTTTTCACAGACAATTAAAAATGAAGGACCCATTTTTTTAAAGTATATATGAACGATTTTTCAAGTAACTCAAGTAACAGTAGCTACCGAATTAAAGTGTTGAATACTCGTAGCTTGCATGCAGAGAAAATTAAAAAGAAGAAAGAAAAGGAAAGACAATCCAAGAAAGTAATCCGACCCGTCGGATATAATCTTCTATTGATAGGACAGAGATCTGTCTATTTTGTTGTATTCAAAATGTTTTGTTTCTTTTTGCATGTCTCTCTGGAGTTCGGACACTTCGCATGTAACTGATTTTCTTCATAAAACACAAGAGAGGCGGCCGATATTTTAGATGACTTTTACCCCGGTAAAAGTCAGGTAACAAAGGGGGGAGTGATGTGACACTAGGGGGCCAGGAGTCCCCCGTATCCTGAAAATTACTATGGCTGTTACCAAAAATTACTATGGTTATTACCAGTAATTACTATTGTTATTAAAATGTTAAAAGGGATAATGTGTTTTTCGAGATAATATGAGAATTGTGTGCTTCCAAGTGCGGGCACCTGCAAATTCTCAATCCAGTGTCATCTGTCAAATCCTGGGTTGCGAAAACAAATGACAGATGATAATCGGCCTCCTCTCTTTTCAACTGCGAATAGGCATTTCCCGTCTCCAGAGATATTGATAATCAATATTCTATATAAAACCTATAAACGAAATTCCGTCTTGTTGCCTTCTTTTACTAACCCAGAACCTCGGCTGGTTTAGTATAGTTTGTGTGGACAGCACCAACAGGGAAAACCCACATATATGTTTTTGAATTGGCTATATTATTATTATTATTATTATTATTATTATTATTATTATTATTATTATTATTATTATTATTATTATTATTATTATTTGCAATCTCACACCACTGGAGTTTGAGTGACAGCAAGTCTCCTCAAGTCTCCAGCCCTTCTCTCCTAGTGCTCATAGGTCACACTGGTTGCCCAGTGGTCATTGCTGAAGGCTGAGTGACAATGAGTCTCCTCAGGTCTTCAGCAAACGTCTCTTCTCTCTTTCGCCTATCATGCCAGTGCTGTGGTTCACATTTCCTCTTTCGTTTCCCTTCCTCTGTTGGGTCACTATTAACATTTAATGTTGCAGTCTTTATATTTCTAGCACTTTAGCACTTCAGTATCTGTGCAGTTCCCAGCAGTGCTTATGGTCCGTACAGTCAATCCTTCCCCTTATCCCGATCTCTTCCAGTCTCATCCTCAGTGTCTTTGGGACAGTTCCCAGTGCACCTACTATGAGTCGCAGTACCCTGGCTTTCATGTTCCACATCTTCTTCAGTTCTTTAAAATTCTATTTGAAATGATCTGTTATTACATAGAGAATGAGTCACTTGGTCTAGACTGTGTAGATAAATAAACAATGAAGAAAAGTGGGGCTGCTTCAAGAATTGAAACCTGCAATCTATAAGGTACCATTGCTCTTGACTATAGAGCTGGAAAGGTGAAGACTCAAATAACTGCTTTATTCCCACTCTTCTCATTTTGTTCATTCATGTTTGATCTGTTGTTTCTCAATGAAACAGCTACCTTATCGGTTACAGGTCTGATTCCTACAGCAGCTCCATTTTTCTTCAAGTTTTCCTTCTATTTATGCTATCTAGACCGAGGTCATTTCAAACAATATAATGTATTCATATATATATATATATATATATATATATATATATATATATATATATATATATATAAATAGACCGTATATATATATGTATATATATATATATATATATATATATATATATATATATATATATATATATATATATATATATATATATATATATATATATATATTTATACATATATATATATATATATACATATATATATACGGTCTATTTATTATATATATTTATTTATATATATATATATACATATATATATATATATACATATATATACATATATACATATATATATACATACAATATATATATATATATGTATATATATATATATATATATATATATATATAAATATATATATATATATATATATATATATGACACAATTCAGACTTTATTTATCTCATTCCTTTCTTTTTATTTGCTTCAACATAGTAAACAGACAAAAAAGTGACATGGGTTTTTATATTATAAGATATCAGACCAGATATCAGATCAGACTCCTTCAATTTTATAGTAATTTGAGTGGAGCATTTATGTGTTTTCCAGATCATGGGTGAAAACCTGCAGGAAAGTAATGGTTATTGAGTGAGTGCAGCAAGCCATTCCTATTGTATGGAGAGTTTGATTAACTTAATTCGATACAGATATCTAACTTTAAGCTCTTTTCAACATTTTAACAGTTGTTTGGATTACTCAGTGTATTTGCTACCATTTCATTTCTGTTGGCCAACATTCATTTTATACATTTATATGTTACGGTAGAACAATAACTTTGTAACTCATCATCAGTAAGTTCAATACTCATTAGGTGTTTCATTGATTAAAACGTGTTCCTTAGGTCAGTACAACAAACAGTACGAACATATACGTATAGTGTATATTATGTCACACAAACGATGAATTCCATTAATGGAACTATAGAGACTACAAAGTCCATATCATATCTCAGACACAAGCAATAAATCCCATTTAGTAGAATAATAGACTTATGAACAAAGACAACTTTCAAAGCAACTGGTGCAATATAATACTCAGGAGTTGTTTGGATTTTCGTTGCTTTTGTATTGTGTAATTGTTAGCATGAAAGCTTTGTTATTCATCAATTCAATCTTCATTAGGTGCTCCGTAAAACAAACTTTGTTCCTCGTAAAGGCTACTTTGTACAAACAACAACACACACACACACACACACACACACACACACACACACACACACACACACACACACACACACACACACACACACACACACACACACACACACACACAAATTATGCATACGTAATATTATGAGGACAATGAATGTTTCTTTGCCTGCTTGTGTTTTTTTTTATATCCCAGCCACATGGTTGCAGTCTAGGGGCTGTAAGTTCGTCTATTGACCCTAGGATTAACAGAGGGTAGGGGTTACTGACATTGAGGGAACCTACAGGTTAATTTAGGATCAAGTCAATTTATGGTCCCCCGTTTCTTTGCTTATGTTTGGGGCCTTTCAATCTCCCACTCTTCAGTAATGTTCCATCATTTCCATCATTCTCAATGGTGGAAATGTAGATTCTTCTCCTATCCTGATATTAGTGGAGTCTCCCTTCCTCTCTCCTTACCTCTAGATACAAAATAAAACTTTGACTGTTGGCATATGAGATAAGGGAAAGGGTAAGTACTTTCTCAAGCACCTAATGAAAAATGAACTCATTACCATTATCATAATCCAAATTAATCTGGTAATACCTGAGAGGCTAATAGGATTTAGTTTGGACATTAACACTAAAAATGAACATTTCTTCCCTTATTCCTACTTTCATTTCTACCTTCATTCTTACACATTGTATATGACAGAGTATAAAATGAATGGTTTACATGGGAGAACTTCTGTTTACTGCTACTACAACCACCATAATAACCACCAGAACATTTGACTCGGGGTCATATTTGTATAGAGTAAAGAAAAGAAATGAAATGTTTGTCTTATGTGAAGTGCAGTCTTATTTCTTCATGTACTCTTTATCTTTCAATGTTACAACCAAATCTCGTCAGATGCACTGCTTGTACAACCACCAAAGTTATACCATGGTACCTCCGTCCATCTGAAAACACCGGGTTCTGTAAGCAGCTGTAAATAGTCTCCGTGCAATCCTGATAATCCTTCAAAGGAAGAGACCGATCTCTACTCTATGCTCAATAATGCAAAGTGAAGGCCCCCTCTCCCATACACCCAGAACCTTGTTTGTTTGTTTGCGACGAGAGATGAATGAATGAATCATTCAATATTCATTCATTTTTCTTTATTTTAAATTTACTTTGATTCTTGCTCATGTCTCTCATTCACTCATTCATTCACTCATTCATTCATTTCTCATTTATTCCCTAATGCCTTTTCCAGTTTTCTAGACCTTTTTTTAGCAAAATAAAATAAAAAAATTGATACATCATCACATTTTCCAATTCAATAGTATCCCTTTATAATGTGAGTGTTGGGGTCCAAGAAAGACGACTGTGTCAAAAAGTCAATTAGGAGTACTGAACAAGTTCAGCAAAGGTGGTTTTCATCACAAAATCAAAGAAATTTAGTATCTAAAAAAAACACCATGAAATTATATGTTAGTTAACTGTAAATTGGAGGAATCTAATATCTTACTCATGTTAAGGAAGTCCTTTGATGAAATTTTGCTTTTATTTGTGGTCTTCTGAATGAGTAGGCAATGATAAAGGCAAAAATGTTAGTTCCCAAGCCACTCGCTTTATATCACAAATCACGCATGCTTTTTACATAATATTTTTTAATCTTGAGTGGAATAATGGTTATTGGTACAAAAAATGGAATTTACAAACAGAGTTCAAGTTTTGACCAATACTGTTTACATTCTATTTGCACTAATGCACATTGAAAAGGCCATGGTTATGTAGCAATGCAGTAAGGGAGTCCATCTATGTAACAATCCATAATAGATATCTTTTAATATATCTATGAGCTCTATATGTTTGTGGCAAATGTATTATTTTTTTATATAATGTGAACAATTTGGAAGGGAGCCAGACTCAAGAGTGAAAGTGTTTGGAAACTTACTTTATTAGTTAGTTAATCCATAAATGTATTGATTGGTGAGCTGAACATGTTCAGGAGGTATTCTCATCTTCAGTTGCGTGTGTGTGTGTGTGTGTGCGTCAATGGTTAAAAGTTTTTTTTTTAAAAAGGTTTCAGATGAACCATATGTGATTTGATAGGTAAATAGTTGAGATAGCCAGATTTATGTATTATATCATACATATATTTATGTAAAAAACATTTATATATATATATATATAAGCATTGTATCCATGAAAAAAGAAGGGATTTTTATGTCATCAATGGATAATATTTCAGAATAATTCTTTTTTCTAACATAGTTTGTCTCTTTGAAGGCCCAAATAACTGTTTCCACATCAATTTCTCTCTCGTTTATTTTCCGTCTTTACACTTTTTCCAACGCAACATCGAATAGACCGAGGGTTACTGGCGGCTGTTTACCTCAATAGTAAGAGTAATCACTGCATTCACTATCAATTGCAGATTCAATTCCTGTAACAGCCCCATTTTCTTTAATTGTTTATTCTATTCATGTTGTCCAGAGTGAGTGATACATCAACCGTATAATGACAAAAGATAATTTCAAGTAGGTTTCTATACAATATAACACAATTTATTATTATTATTATATATATATATATTTGCTCCCGGGTGAGATGAATGTAGATATGAATATAGAGCAAGTTCATTTTTAGTGTGTACCCGTTTTTTTGATGACTTGTTCTCTTAACGATGTAGGAGAATATTGAAAACATACAGTAATATATACTATCTGGATCTTGAATTGAAGAAATTGCAAGAAATGTCTCTAGAATTGGATATCAAAATTGATGATGGAAAGTTTGCCTACAAATTGTTTGATGAATGAGATTTCTTTCCGTTCCATATCATACAAATGCTCTTTAGAAACAGCAGTATTCCATCAAATATATTTTATGGAACTATACTATCAAAATATTTGATAATAGCTATAGCTATTATTTTATTATTATTTACTATTAGTTTTATTATTATTCTTTAGTTGTAAGAATGGTCCATGAAAATTAGTAAGATTTTCAGTCAATTTAATAGTCATGACCTATCATCCCGATCCGTTTGAAACTTATCAGCTTGACTATAATGAAATGATATTGAAAATCAAAGATTATGATAAGGAGAGTATAAGAATAGAATGAATGAATAATGTCTATTAAAATAAATAAATATGAATTAATGTTTGGGGAATTAGGTAAGTAAAAGTGATAGATCAGGTTTTTGTTAGTGTGGAAGATTATTGTATTGACTGGAACCAGGAGGGGAGGAAAACATTTGGCTCTGGTTCATTTGTCTGACTGATAGGTAGTTGGGGGGGATGCCAAGTAACAAATCATCATAGTGGATTAAGGAAGTAGCCCAATAGCCTACGGTGTCACTACTGGCTGTTACTAAGTGGTTTGGTTTGTATACGAGGATGATTTATTTTATAATTTAAGGGAAAAAAACAAATTAATGGAAACAAGATGGTATATGATGAATTTGCTGCATTTGCATCAGATGTTTGTTTCTATCAATAGAAATCTATACATCATTACTCAGAATAGCAGACACAGCATATGGGAGTAAAACACAGGAACTTACAAAACAAACAAAGACAACAGAGAATAGCAGAGAGAGCAATGCTATGGATAACTCTACCAGATAGAAAAATTGATATGGATCAGAGGGAAGACCAGAGAGTGAAGGTCTAATGCAAACCAGAGGGTGAAGTACCTAACGCAAATAATTAATCAACAAAAAGGGAGATGGGCCAGATATTTACCAATAAAAATGACCACAGATTGAGCAAAAAGTTCCCATGGGATAGTAAATGCAGTAGGAAAAGATCAAACATGAGATGGAAAGATGAGATAGAAAATTTTACTGATAAGTCATGGCGAAATCACAGTCGTGTTGGGAGGAGGCAGGTAAGGCTTTCATCCAGCGGTGTATAGAAAGTCAATCTATTGGAGAAGAATCATTCAATCATATATTCACAATACCTTCTTGTGTCTATCATTATTATTCATCTCTGACTACTCTTCATATTAGCTTTAGGTGCATTTTCACTGAAACATAAATTGACACTTTTGAAAGGAAGAAAGAAAAAGAAAACAGAATAAACAGTGCTTTCAACGATTGTATACCCTTCACATTCGAATATTTATAACTTTTCCCTTTCCACCGAATTATATTACATTGCAAACAATATTCTTCCTTTTATTTTTGATGCAATGATTATTTATTTTTGTTTCGAATGTTCTAATTTAATGTTTAATGTTTAATTTAATTCAAAAATCAATCGGAAACAAATAGTTTTCAATGATATTGATATTTTCATTTCCAAAACAAATATGACCTAATGCTGTCAAAAAACGTATTAACAGATTTCGTTTTTTTCCTTGCTTCTTCACTGCTTATTCTTCACTTCCACTCCATTATCTTTATTCACTACCATAGATTGATGGCCTGGCGTCATGTTGGGATTTTATTTTTTTGATTAAAAAGAAAAGTTGAAGGTAAACAGTAGTCTAAATATTAATAATAATGATATCAACAAGCAGATATTATCCTTCAATTTACACTACTTTATCTAATAAACAAATAATAAGATAATTGCCATATTTGTGTGTGTGTTGGCAAAATTTCAGTTTAGGTCGATTGAGGGGAATTCGAGGAGTCAATAAGTGCCTTATCTGGTGTAACACCCAACACTTGACTTTAACAATTCTACAAAAAGAATTGTTCAACTTGTTATAAGCATCAAAACTTGGCAAACAAGCATCCTTTCCCTCAATTTGCTGAAATATAACTGGCCAAAATATTCTGTTCTTCTTTAGGTTCCTTATCTATCCATATAGGATGACACACAATCGTCATTTATTGTGTCAGTATATATGATGATACTTGGAAAGTTTCCCATCCTGTTATAGTTAACTGCCATCCATGTTGAAGCTCGGACTTTCCATCTTCTCTTGCCATTCTTCCCTTAGTCAGACGTAACATTTGGGACATTGTGAATCACCCGGTCATAAGACATAGGAGTGAGAGGGGGGGGGCTTACTTTGCTATGCTGACCCATGAGATTTTGACGAGGGCAGGGTATCTCTATATGATCCCAGGCTCACGGCACTAGGTACTAACCAGGCTTGATGTTGCTCAACTTCAATGACTATAGCCAGTCAAATCAATGACTGATGTCCATCATAAAGATTAGAGACCAGATACTTGTGTAGCGATAGAACTTAATATCCAATGAATTGGTTAATGGAAGATATTGATTTGCCAGGAAAGAATCATGAGGAAATGAAGAAATTCCCCTTTATTCTTGAACTAGATAAAATTTTTAATATTTTCAGTTGGATATTTCGTATAACAGTAGTATCTATATTGAAGGAATTTCTATCCCAATTATCAAACAGCCTGCACTGACTTCCAAAGGAAGCAGCAATGGTCTATCCATTATCAAGTTAACAACAAGATATATATGTATATGTGTGTGTGTATATATATATGTGTGTGTGTGTGTGTGTATATATATATATATTATATAAAATAATTTAGCTATAAAGAATCTCCACTCAGAGGTACAACATCTTTTGCCCAAGAGAAAGGCATAAATCCACCTATCCTTCAAGCTGTGTGTAATAGTAGAGGCAGTTGGAGCCCTTTAGACAGGCCATTTTGGGTATCATGCCAGCACCCCAGCCCCATAAAAACCCATAATTACTACAAACAATGAATGAGTCTCCATGGATTTTTTTGAGAAATGAGAAATCCTTGTCTCATATGTCACACAACATGAGATCAACTGAATCTGAATGATGTGCAAATGATACCAACCAAACCATAGAGGACCAAAATTTGGCAACTTGAAAATTGGTGTCGAGAAAATTTGAGATCAATGTATAAGAGATGGCTGAACGACAAATACGTTTCCTTTTAAAGTTGAATGCCTGACTACACAAAACACAAAAGAGGCTGGATCTGCATGGATCTTGTACTTCAGCATTGTGATTGAGAATAAACAAAGCCTGATGGTATGATGAGGTACTGCTGGAGTTCCCTGGGCTGGTGGTAATGATGTGTTGGCTCTGAAACCATACCTGACCCCAGTGTCATTATCTACTGTAGGCTTTGTTTGTTGGTAGTTTTTGCAGCAGTGGTTGCATACATATAAATGTATCGTATAAAGAAAGGCAAAAAGATATTTATAAATAACCTACTTATGAATGAAATTAAATTTCAATTATGTTCATATAACAAATTAATTTGAAAGTTAACAAAATCCAACTTTCTTAATCAATATTTTACAAACAGAATAAAGAGACTGCTAGATAACTCTTAGATTCATAGACAGCTTGTAACCATTCTGGAACTCTTCAATGAATAAGATAAACAAAATAGAACTCTTTTGCAAAATGAATCGAAGAAAAATAAAAAAATATTACACAAAAAGTGTAAATGTAAGTGATAACTTTAATGGAAAATGACTACTCCAGGATATTTTTTGAACTCACTCAAATAAATGTCAATTCTGCTGGTGAGTGAAAAATCTTTTATCTATATAAGTTCATAGTATCATAATTCAGTCATCAAACTGTTTTCTCTGGCTTTCTATGACTGAACGCTACATTTCAGATAACCTGCGTATTCCATCATTCAAGAGTAATCAAATGAGGAGAAGTTGTTGAAAGGTCTATTGAATTAAGATTCATGTGGGCTAAAACAATGAAATCTTTCAACTTTGACTTCAACATATTTGATTTTGATATAAGTTGTTAAAAAGTTAAGGATATGAAATAAAATATGCCAATACAATAAGCACTCTGTATAACATGGTTGTTAGGGTTCAAGAAAGATGACTGCACTACAAAAGAATCATGGTTAATCAAAAGTCAGTTATGAGTGCCAAGCAAGTTAAAAAATGGCATTGATTTCATCAAAAAATCAAAAAAATTATGTGTAAAAAGAAATTATGTATTTATATGTTAAATGACTGCAAATTGAAGGATTTCAGTGTTTTAATCATATTGAGGAAGTATTTTGATGAAATCCTGTTTTTTATTCGTGGTTTTCCAGTTGAGTAGATGATAATAAAGACAGAACTGTTGGGCCCTAAGACCCAGCTACCTTTTAATAATAATAATATTCTGGAATAAGGTCATTTAAGCTCGGTACTTCAATTATTACCTCTGGAAGATTGTTCCATTGATCAGTGACTCAGGACTTGAAAGAGAATTTCTTGACGTCTTTTTTATAGATCTCTCAAAAGCTTGTGGTGTGTAAATCTGTGGTCTCTAAGGAGAATGATTTTTTTTTTAAAGAACGTTTCTTTATAATAATAAAGAGTGAATATTAAAAAATTCAGCCCTCTAACTCCTTTGACATGGCCTGTTCATGTGATACATACATAAATGAATAGCTAGCTAGCCACACCAGCTTAGAAACTGAAGAAACCTATTTTGACAGTTTTATTAGCCTTTTGATAGATGGTTTCTAATGAGACAATGATCATGAATATTGGCATGAACCTTTCCCGATGGGTTCGTATTTAGTATCAGCATCTATTGAATATCCAACAATGACTATATGGACTTTTTTAAAAGATTTTAAATCACTGTAGCCCCACAACCAGCTAAGTGAACTATAGATTCCTCTATCTTTGTTTGTCTATGTGCGTGTGTGTGTGTGTACATTTGTCAGTCTGTCTGTCTGGTCACATTTTAGGCTACAACCTTGAAAATTTGCATGAGCACACCACTAGACCGTTTACAACTTTTTTTGAAAAAACTGCTTTTTGGAGTCGCAATCATTTTGAGACCAACAATGCCCAAATCTCATGCTGGAATTTTTAAGAATGATTTTAGATAACAGATCCAAGATAATTGCAGATTTAAGTTCTACTTTTTTTAACAATTTCTGATAATTTTCAGATAATTAATTCTGATACATATGTGAGCTATGGTGATTCACTTATGTGAGGTACGAATATCATCATTTTTTTCATTAGTATTTCTTGAATCTCAACTCTTGGATTCCTATAAGAAATTTGGATATTATTATAAAAGGGGATAACTACTGAATGAAGTTATGTCTTGTACCTTCAAGTAAATTTGTTAATTTTTCTCTATTCTATTCACAGAATGGTTCCATTGTATTTTATTTCATTCACAAAAGTGTTCCTCGGTCAAGTTGGAGCAGTAACGAAATTAATAGATAATCTAATTTTTAGTATTCTACTTTCATTTACCTATCTCAGTCTTGGGTGCTTTGCCATGGTATAATGGTTTATCAATTGGTCTTATAGATTGTAATGAGTTGGTTACTCACTGAGTGCTCTATACTTGCGGTCTTGTACCAAAAACTAAGATATGCTCTGTAAATAACTTTCTCCTGTATTCTGTATTTGTACACATCTATATCTATCAACAAATAAGTATACAAATATATTTGTTCATTTTTATTTACCTATCTAGGTAGGTATACCATTGCCTATCTCCCTACCTATCTCTACTTACCTACCTTTACCTATCTATCTTCCTATTTCTATCAAACTGCCTACCTTTCTTCTTAGTTACTTATCTACCTACCTATACCTATCTGATTCCTTCTGTCTCTATCTCCATCCGATCATATCTACCTTGAGATTCTAAACTGCTCAAAGATTGATCAATCCGTTCGATTAGCAACTTACCTAGAGCTTCTCATGCTCCCCAGGACATTTGAAGCAAGTCTACTCATATCTATCAAACTATCTATCCATCATCTAGATCTTTCTCTCTCTCTCTCTCTCTCTCTCTTTCTCTCTCTCTCTCTCTCTCTATATATATATATATATATCTACGATCCATTAATCTTTCTATATCTATCTATTTATTGATATATATATCAATCTACTATCTATCCATCTATCCTAATCATCTCATTCTTATCAATCTATCTTTATCTTCTCATATCTATCTATCCATTAATGTATATCTATCTACAATCTATATGCCCTAATCATCTCATATCTATTTATCTATCTATCTATTTTTCTGTCTATCCTAATCTGCTCATATCTATCTACTGATCTGACGCTATTGGAGGGTGTGACAGCAAGATGACTGCTAAATCATTTTTCATATGGTTTCTTGGGGTTTCTTTCCCCTAATGGAACAAGATATCACAAACAGTACCGAATGAATTTCAATGAGATTTGGGGGTAGAGCATGGAAGAAGTGACCAAATCATGGGTCAGATCCACTGAAATTACACCCTACATCATAGTTATATGTCACACCACATTACATTGCAAAGAGTTCATCCATACAATATCTCCAATATTTCTCAATGAATTTCAATGAAATTTTGTGAAGGGTGGACAATTGGTCGAATATCGGAGTGAATTGAAGGTTTTGATTCAAAGATACCTTCCCATTCCCATACATTTTAGTATATGCTCAGTAAAACCCACATTATAACTCTTAAATTGCCCAATGAAGAGTGGGCATTAGGCCACAAAAAAAGAGATTGGATTTTGGGGCGCTTACCACCCTACATCATAGTTATATGTCCACATCACATAATATCATCAAAAGTTCATGACTGTCCACCTGATATATCCAAAAGTGTTCAATGAATCACAATTATAGAAAAATAAACCATAGGATATAAAGATTCTATGTCTATCAACACAGTATCTACAATAGTTCTCAATGAATTTCAATGAAATTTTTTTGAAAAAAGTGAATCCATGAAAAATTACCACCCCTTAGTCGTAGTCAGATGTTTACACCACATAATATCACTATAAGTTCATGTCTTTTCACATGATATATCCAAAAGTCCTCAATGAATTTTAGAGAAAATTTATAGAAAGGTTGACAATGAGCAACAAAAAAGTGATTAAATTTATTGTCGGATCCATTTACTTCTTTTGACATTGTCAGGGGTATGCACTGCCTGAGTGCTTTCTGGTTTTATATTCATTCACAAAGTCAGAATTGAAAAATTGAAAACTAGAAATAAATTTCAGCTCCTGCATCCACATTCAATAATATGGGGAAATTATGATGAATAATAAATACTTATGATATAAAAATATCATCAGCATCGTGGTTATCCTGGGAAGAGAGCTAGTTTTAGGAGGGAGGGTGATAATATAAATTACCCTCCCAGGTGACACCATAGGTCCACCACAAAATGCATGTGTATATATATATATATATATATATATATATATGTATATATATATATATATATATATATATATATATATATATATATATATATATATATATATATATATATATATATATATATATATATATATATATATATATATATATATATATATATATACATATATATATATATATATATATATATATATACACATGCAACACATTTTTCCCAAATAGATAGATTGATGAGTACTTATGTTTTCAATCAGTCTTCGTAAGTTATACAAAGTGTTCTAAATGGTTATATAGTTTCATTTGTTAAATTTCATTTATCTCAATTGCAAACACTTCACTCTCTGCCTACTCAAACATCCTGTTCTATTTTACAGAAAAGGATCTTTAATAAAACCAACTTTCAAGTCAGACGATAAATATTTCTCTATTCATGCACACACTAACATACAAACCAACACACATGACTAATCTTTAGTACGTATGAATATTATGCACTCATATCACTACATTGAACTATCAACAGCATTATTCTAACAAGTAGTAAAAAAGTATATTCTCTTTGAAATTCTTTGAATACATTTCTATAAATACGTACATTGTCATTTTAAATCTTGTTCTTTATCTTATTCAATTGCATGCACATTTAAAATGCACCTCTCATTATAATCTGTATCGACTATTTTGATTTGACATTACTGACAGGTTAGCAGCCATCCAATTTGGGGGCCTATAGCTAAGGAAAGAACACATTTTATTTTTCTTCTCTCTCTCTCATCTATTAAGTTGACCCTTCTTCATTTTCTTGAATTGGTAGTTATCATCAGCCACAGCCAGTCTTAAGGAATTACTTTTCCATAGTTGATACCTCAACAGATTTTACACTTCATACTGAACTACAATTACAATTCAATATATATATATAGATAGGTAATTAATCAGAGTCATATACTAATATATAATTTAATTGACTTGGCTATGTGACTCCTGCACACACGTCTTAAGAATTCCACATCTTGGAATTGTCAAAGAACTTGAAAATGGCTACTAATTTAAGTGAAAGTGCTCGGTACAATAACACTTTTTGACAGCAGTTTATGAATCAAAACATACATGTGGAAGCGAGAAAAAAAAAAAAATATATATATATATATATATATATATATATATATACATATATATATATATATATATATATATATATATATATATATATATATATATATATATATATATATATATATATACACATATATATATATATATATATATATATATATATATATATGTATATATATATATGGTAAACTACTAATGATCTCCAAAAATGACACGCAGTACCATAATATCAAAGAATGTGTAAAACATAAGATAACACTGAAGAAAATTCATGAATTAGATGTTGAGAAATAAAATTTGAAAATGTTCCTCAATGTGTTTAGTGTTTAAAGCTGTAAAGCTTTCTAGACTATGCTTAGATAGATCTAATTTGTATTTAACGGGATTTCAACAGTTGAAAAACAATTTAACATGATGATCAGTCATTCTCTATAGATACAAAGCAGAGAGAGAGAGAGAGAGAGAGAGAGAGAGATAGAGAGAGAGGGGGGTGTTCACCTTCAGTTAAAAACTGTGTCTCTGGACCATAATTGACATTAATACAGAGAATAATTAACCTCTGGTGTCTGTCCCATCAATGCTCGGTAATGAAGTGAATTTAAATGCGGGTGATCACAATGGCACATAATGTTGAAAGAAGGAATAAGAATACAGGTTGGTAAACATAGACAGACAATATTTGAACTATTTAAGGTTTTGTGATGACGATACAAAAACATCAGAGGATTTACGAAACATGTTAATTGATCTAAATAGAGAAAGTTTTAAAAAATAGGTTCAAAGATGAACAGAACAATAAAATTTTTAAAAAGGCCATCAGAATAGAGGTAGAAAAACTAGAAGAGGTTAGAGAAATATTTGTTAGGAGAAAATCACAGAAGCAAAATGAGATGATGTATAATGATTGGTTGAAAAGCAATTTGGTATAAATAGATACATTACAGAAAAGCAAATTGTCAATATACTTGAAACATCAATGCATGATGTCAGCTATGATGAACAGATGCAAAAACAAACTAAAATAACACCATGGGGAGAGCAATGTTGGGAATAACTTTTGAATATTATTTCCAAGGCGAACATTTTGAAGATGAAACAGTGACAAAAATGGAAATAGGGAAAGATGAAACATAAGATGGATAGATGAAATGGAAAGGTTTGCAAGTTAGACACTTTCTGTTGTTAGGTAGGAAAGGTCCAGCTGTGGACTCACAATGATGATGATGATGATGATGATGACGACGACGTCGATGACGATGACGATGACGATGACGATGATGATGAAGTTAATATATATATGATATAATAGTTGAAAATAGTTGAAAATATTTTCCCATTGTTATTTGATTTATATATACGTCAGATATCATATCCACATACATACTTCTGTCTGTGTATGTATCTGTTTATGATATCACTGGTATTTCCCACAGGGAAACATCTAAAATGGTGTTAAAACATCTAGAAACATATAGATACTGGAGAATCTAGATGTTATTATTAAACTCACCAAATTTTTTTTGCCATCTTTGGTGACTATGGTGATTCAATGATGTTTCTTTGGCTGCGAATTTTTTAATCCCAATCTTCTGTTATTTGAAGGCTAGGGAGATTAATGAACCCTGGAAGTAACCATTTTCTTTCTTTTTATACTTTTCATGTTATAAATGCATTGATTAGTACGGACACATCTATATATGTGAATTATTTTTATTGATCTCAGTAGAGGAGAGTCTCCTCTGTCTAATCCTATGTGTGTGTCTTTAGATGTATTAATTCCAAGCCAGTGGGGTGGGTTGGGGACCTTTGGCTTGTATTATTGATCATCTTCCCCTTCAAGTAGAAGAATGGGATAGCCAGGGGTAGTACAACAAGAGTGCTTAACTCAGATAGGATGTGTTCTTTAGATGAATATGATGCATGTGTAGAAAGAAAGTGTGTATAAAAACTATCCTCACGAAAGAGAGAGAAGAGACATCGAAACACAGAAAAGAGGGATAGCAAAAGCTTTCTTGTCCCGATAGTACTGAATACGTTGATTACGTATGGTTAGATAGCTCCAAGATAATATGTGGAAACTTCACTGAGCGAGCCCCACTGCCAAGTATACTTGCGGGCCATTCTTTGATGCTGTTAGACTCTCGATGAACAGACTATGAAAGACAGAGAACATGGAGCCCCATCCAAGCGTGTTTCCCGAAGTTAAAGCTGGTTAAGTTCGGATCGGCCCGTGGGTCGGCAAAACGATGACGATTGTAGGGAGAAGAGAAGAGAGTGGAAGAATAACCAGTTGCGAAAGCTGTGGCCTTACTTGCTAGGGGTCCCAGTGCCAATGACCAGGGAGAAGGAAAAAGAGAGAATGGTCGGCTGCAAAGGCTGGGGCTAGAAATGCACCCAACTGGGGATGCTGGAGCCAATGAGTATTAGACCATGTGAATCTACGGGTTCCAATGTCGGAGGTAGCCAGATTTTAGACATCATCAAAATGAGTTTCGTACTTAATTCCTAAGTGCTTTTACAAGGAACACTGCATTCGTATCTTTACCGTGAGAAATATGTTGTTTTCAATTCTATTGCAATCTAATAAGTGTAAAAGTGTAAAATGATCACTACGTTGAAAAATTATATCAAGTCATTATCAGCAGTGGAACTTTTGAACTAGTTTTTCCCATGCCTTCCTAATATAGAGTTGATATCAACAAACTAAAAAAATGTTATACGTTAAGACTAGTTCTTCCAATTTTTTAAAAATATATATATATTCAAGAAATATTCAGGAGAGAAACCTGAAAAAATATAAGGTGCATTTTATATTTCAAAATCTATGTTTCCAGATGTTCTCAATCTTTTTGCTATCCTATATATGTTAAACTATAATGGAAACTATGTTGAATATTATAAGCAGTGGAAATAATGTTTTGATCTAATTTTTCCAATGCCTTAATATAGTTGATATAAGGAAGTGTCAAAAGTAAACCTGAAAGAATAGAAACAATGCAATTTATCTGGAAAAGTATGCTTTTGAGTGTTTTTAATTCTATTGCTATCTTTTATAAGTGTGAAACTATAATGAAAACTACGTTGAATAATTATATTTAGACACTATCAGCCATGGAATTAACATTTCATAGCTTTTGAACTAATTTCATCGATCCCTTAATAATATCTGCTTGAGGCCAAAGTTAAACTTGAAAGGATATAAACTGTGTATTTTAACATTTTGGTTGTTGTTAACTTTATTGTTAATTTAATGATAACCATTAAATATTACGCAATATCAGCAGTTGAAATAGTGTTATAGCATTTAAACTAGTTTTTTCAATGCCTTAATATGTAGTTGATTTATAAAACTCTCAAAAGTAAACCTGAAAGACTATGAACAGTGCATTTTAATCCTCAAAATGTATATTTCCAAGTGTTTTTCATTTCATTGTTATGTTATTGTGTGTGAAACATTGATACAAACTATTTTAAATATCAGCAGTGGAAGTGATATAGCTTTCGAAATACTTTTCTGCCATATATAGTTAATATATGGAGACGTCAAAGGTAAACCTGAAAGACTATAAACCGTTCGTTTTTACCATTAAAATGTATGTTTTCAGGTGTTTATGATTCTGTCGCTTTTTGATTTTTTTCCTCGTTATTGTTACTCTGTGAAAAACTATAATGAAAAGTTATTGCATTTCCATATTAAAAGCAGTGGAAGAAGAGTTATAGCTTTGAATTTATTTTTTTAATGCCTTTACAGTTGATTTATGAAATTTTCAATAGTAACCTCTACATTTTAATATTTGAAAAGTATTTTAAGTTTCAATTTTATTGCTATCTTATTACTACAATAATGAAAACTGTTGAATACGTATTTAGTACATCAGTAGTGGGAGTAATGTTGGAGTTCAACTAGTTTTGTCAATGCCTCAATGTATAGTTGATTTATGATGTTGTCAACGGCAAACCTAAAAGACTATTTAAACCTTTGAAATGTATGTTTTCAGGTGTTCACAATTCTGATGTGAAACTATAATAAAAATTTCATTGAATATGTATATGAGGACATCATCAGTAGTGGAAGTAATGTAGCCTTTGTACTATTTTTTCTAATGCTTCAATAATACCGTCGAAGTTGAACCTAAAATACAACAAACAGTATATCAACCTTCGAACTTGATGTTTACAGTTTTTAGTTTTACTATCTCGTGTGAAACTACGATGAAAACTATGTTCAATATCGAGCCATTATGAACGAAGTGAAGTAATAACTTCTGAAATAATTTTCCAATGCCACAATAATATAGTTGGAGGTGTCAAATGATGATAAAAAGTATTTAATTTTTGAAAAGTACGTTTTCACCTGTTTCCAATATTGAATTAGATATATTTGATTCATGAAGATCTCAAAGTAAACTTAAAAGACTATTAGTAGGGCATTTCAACATTTGATGAGGGATAAAATAGGAAAACATACATGTTTTCCTATTTTATCCATCCGATATACTTGTAAAACTGATCAAAACATAGCTTAAACATATTGACATAATCAACACGAGGAGTAATGCTTTGTAGTTCATGAACTAGTTCCCTTTAATGTATACGTAGATGATTATTGAGGGTTTCATAAATAAACCTAATAGACTATAAACTGAATTGCAATCATTGAAATGTATGTTTCCAATTATTTCCAGTTTTTTCCCCAATTGTGAATTAAATCGTAAGTAAAAAGGTACTGATAACGAAATCATAATGAAGATATTTTCAGAACTAAAAGTAATGGGTTTCGTGTACTATTTCTTTTCAATGCATTATACAGTTGATTAATGAAGGTGTCAAAATTAAACCTAAAATACTACAAACTTCGAAATGCGTCTTTTCTAAGTTTTCAATTTAGTTATAGTGTATTACCATATTACGTGAGTGTAAAAGTACTGAAAATTGAGTTGAATAAGTATAATGAAGACATTTGCACGTTGGAAATGATTCTTCTAGAGCTCGAAATTATTTTTTCAATGTATTAATGATATTAATGAGGTTGTCAAAATGCAATCCATAAACAGTGCATTTTGACTGGGAATGTATTTTTAAGTGTGAAATTAGTTAAAACGGAGTGAAGCATATTAGTATATTATCAATACTGGAATTTATGTTTTATAGGTTTTCAATTATTTTCCCCAATGTATATACTTGACATATCATCTCAACATAAAAGAAATCAAACTGTGCATTTAAACCTTTAGAATATTTTTTCACAGGTGTTTGTATTTAACCTTTGATATAATATACAGGGAAAACTATTGAAAACCAATCCAAATAAGCATCATGGATAAATTTATAGCTTCTGAATTGGTTTTATTCAATGCAATAATATCAAGGAATCAATCGAGCATTTTTATGTTGAAAGTCAACTATATTGCAGTTTCATTAAAAGTAATTATCTATCAAATGTAAGACGTACAAATTCAGCTGAAATTGCTCTTTGTTTAAGAATTTGATTTAGTTTTACTAAGTGGTTTTACTGACCAATGTTAGGTATGAAAAAGTCAAAACAGGTATAAATGAAGCATTTTCATTTTGAAAATCAACTATATTGTGGGTTGTATTTATCAATAGTGCATTGAGGTGAATAAAAGAGGCTGATAAAGGTGAAAAAACATTTCGAATGTGTTTGTTCGAGGATCTCATGTTTTATGTTAGCGAAATTAATGATGATGGATAATCGAATGAAAACAGGTCCAAAGCATTTTCAATAACTATTTTAAAGGGTCACTGAAAGGAGCAATTCCAGTGAAAATACTTAGAAATCAAGCAAATTTCTGTGAAATTGGTCATTGTTAAAGAGTTTCCTTAACTTTTACATCAACTGAATGGTCAATTGCAAGCATTTTCATTTCGAGACTCAGCTATTTCAAAGTTCCGTTGAAAGTGATTATTTATTGAAAGTATATTGTAGGACAAATTCAATGTGAAATTGCTCTTCAGCCTAAGATTTTGTTTAGTATTACATCAATTGTATTGATGATGATACACAATTGCTGTGTGAAAAGTATCAAATCAAGCATTTCCGTTGAAATATAGCATTTTCAATGTGAAACTCTTTGAGTTTCACATCAGCCGAATTAATGACACTCGCGAATACAAAAAAGAATCAAACCAGGAGCACTTCAACATATACTGGATCGACTGATGGAGGCCATCATGACCTTAGGGATTTTTACTGAGAAACACTTTTTTGAAGTTAATAAATGCTACAGTGAGTGGTTGTATATTCTGCTGCTTTTTCATTCAGCTTATTTATCCATGGTCGAGTAGTTTCTCCCAGAGCCAGCTTGTTTCATCGAGTTTCATGATCAGGTTAGTGATGCTGAAAAGTTTGTATACCAGTTGTGATGATTTTACCCGCTTTACAGAGTAGGTCGAACGGGGTAACGGGGTTACTTTTGGGAAGTCCTTGTTAATTGCTCATGACTTGCATATCATGCTTTCAGGGATTTCAATGAGTTTTACATGTTTAATTGTTATTCATATACTTTTTTCAAGGTGCGAAAAACCTTCATGTTCAAAAACGACTCAGAATTTCCAAGGTGAGAAAGAGTCAAAACTAGCATTATTTTCTATTTTAAAATGTTTGTAAGTTATGATTCTTCATCGGTATTCTATTTTAGAACAACATTGTTATAAAAAAAAAGGTCTTAATCATACATTTTCAATCTGAAACATAATTTTTTCAAGGGTTTCGAAAACTTTTATATTTGCTCAGTTGTTGATCATAGAATGCCCAAAAGGATCAAAGCAAACATTTTTATGTTGAAAATCAACTATTTTGAAGCGTTTTTGTGATAGATTTGTCAATACATTTAAAAACGTAGAAAACGTCGAAAATCCACAATTTTTCAAGGTTTCTGTTCATTGTATATATGTATTGATATTATATTTATGAATATACAAGATGTTTATTGATATTATATTCAAGAATTATATTCAAGAATATACCTTGGATACAAGCTAAAACAGCTCGAGAGCATTTTCAATTTGAAGAACTTTTTTTTCTAACGTTGAATTGTCGATTTCAGATGTTTTATAGTTTTGGAAGAGTTGCAACTGGCATTTTCATTCTGTAAATCAATATTTTAAAAAGTCTTTGGAAGTTATAGTTATGTATTTATATCAAATTTAGGTGTATATAGGTTGTCAAAAAGAAACATCTAAAAAACATTTTCAATCTGAAAATGAACTTTCCAAGTGTGTCAAAGAGTTTTAATTCTTGTAATGTTGATTATGAATATCAAAAGTATTAAAAACATTCAAATCAGGCTTGAATTAGGCATTGTTTTTCACACCATGTATTCAATGAAAATATCGACCATTAACTATCATGATTGAAATCAAATTTTTCAGAGGGTCTTAGTTTTATATTAATGTTGTGTTCATACATAGGGTTGAAAACAAGGTAAAACAGGTCTGAATCAAACATTTACATCTTGGAAATCAGTTCTTTCCAAGGGTGTCCATAAGTTCTAGAACTTTTGCATTGTTAATCATAGAGTTTCATAGTATGTCAAAAAGAATCAAGACAAGCATTTTCAGGTTGAAATAATTTTCAAAGTGTCTTTTTTCGTTGTGCATCAACACTGTCAGTTTTCGTTGTGCATCAACACTGTCAAAAACAATCAAAAAGGTGTAAATTTCCAGCTAACTAGTCAATTTTCTCCAAGGGCGTCAATAATTTTTAGAACTATAATATTTGTTGAATATGGAATCATCATCATCATCATCATCATCATCATCATCATCATCATCATCATCATCATCATCATCATCATCATCATCATCATCATCATCATCATCATCAGTCTGATAGTCTACTCTAAGATTATCCACGTCTCTCTATCGAGGGCGTCGTGGAGCCATTACTTTTTGAATTGGTCTAGTTTGTCTCTCTGTCTTGTATTTTGCCAATCTCTTGGGATCCATGTTGTGAGTCATGATGTGTATCGGTTCTCTGCCATTCTTGCAACCAACATCAATTAACTTCACAAATTTGAGATTTCTGAGCTTTTTAATGAGTTACCTGGTTTCGTTTGAGGTTTTTATATTTTTTGGTTTAAACGTAGGAGACCAAACTGAAGAAAACAACTAAAAAGAAACTAGAGGACAAAAAAGGCACACAACAGCAATCATCGAAACCACTCTCGAGAAACGTTGAGGTTTCAAAACTATAGATAAAGCTCTCAGTTTAGGACAGAAACAAATAACTCGAAGAAAACGGTGACATAACAGCAGAAAGAGACAGAATTGTCGAACACGCCCCAAAACAGGATATGCAAGACGCACACAATCAGTTCGAGGACCTCCCAGAAGTTACACAATGGGAGGTAAAACAAGACATCAAACTAACAAAAAAAAAGAAAAGAAAACCCGATAATATCACCATGGATCTACTAAAAAAAAAAGCTGGTAAAATCGTAAAAAAGCAAAAACAAATGCTGTTCTATTCAGTTTTTGTCTAAAACAGAGTAAAATCTCGAAAGATTCATAATGCTTTTGCATAAAAGAGGAAACCCGGAAGACCTTAACAACCTATAAGCCTACTCAACTGCATCTACAATCTTTTCACAAAAATCATCACCAACCGAATCGCCAAAACATCAGATGAAAACCAACCACGAGAACAAGCTGGATTTAGAATAAGTTGAGTAACTGACCATGGGCCATCTCCATTCAATAAATCAGCTGAAAGAAAAAGAAACAGAATGCAAAATGCCACGATTTTGAGAAGGCTTCCGACACTGTGGGAATTCCAATAGTCATAAAAGCCATCACTCCATAAAGACCCTGTATACGTCAGAGCACTGTGACATTTATACAGTCACTGCAACTCCTTTATCAAACTACATAAGAACTCTGAAGCCTTCTATCTCCATAAAGGACTAAGTCAAAGTGATACCAGCCCAACAGAACTCTTCATAGCCTGCCTCGAGATCATCTTCCGAAACCTGGACTGGGAGAGTAGAGGAATCAAAATACAGCGAGTATTTGTGCAATGTAGATGACATTGCTTTTTTTGCAGAGAACCTACACGACCTCCAAATAATGCTAGTTGAATGAAATGAAGAAAGCTAGAAAGTCGGCCTACACATGAACTTCAGTATACTACCTAATTATCTTCCTTGTCGTCTTAACTACCTAATTACTCTTTCTCTCCTTTTCTATCCCTTTCGCTTCCTAACACTTTAAAAAGCTTATCACGGGTATCCCTTTTTCTTTCTAAAATATAAATATTAAAGAAATATGATTTTAAATAAAATAAGTAATATTTCAATTTATTGTAAAATAAATGATTGCAACAACTAATCCCAACCCAGATTTCTTACAAACTAGTTATTCTGTGATGTGACAAAGAAGCTGTGTTTACCGACCCCATGTCCTCAATGCAGCCAATGTCAGTAACACCCTTTGTGACGCTATTAAGAGAACCTCGGGATGTTTACATACAACTGCATCTACAATCTTTTATCATTATACTAAGTAAGTTGGTAATCTGGTTCGTGCATTTTCTTTATTCGTTGTTTTTAGAACTTGCACGTATTATAAAGGATATATACATATGAAATGTTGTATTGTACTTTTGCACACCGTTAAGCATGGTCAGCACTTCAGTTTACCTGTACCTGCAGGTAGGATTTCGTGAACAGAAAGAACACTTTGAGTTACATTCACAGTATCTGACCGGGTTTTAACATTATTCTATTGTGTTTCGGACTATCCTCATCTTGGTTGTTTTTCATACAACGTTTCGGCCGTTGTTCTCTACAAACTGTCCGAATAATAATAGAAATAATAATAATTCGGAGATACACTAACTAATTGGTTTTAACATGGTTAAATATTCTCCCCCCCCCCAAAAAAAAGGTAAGAAAAAATATACACTCAGACATTCTTATCCCCTTAACTTCTACCCTTTGAGAAATATGCATACCAACAACAGTCATTGAACAAAAATGAAAGCGCACAGATACGAGCTAACAAATTATTTTAATACAGAAAAAATTGCATCATTCCAATACGTAAATGGAAAAAATTCGAAGTACACTTATGGAAAAATGAGAGAAAATATAAACTAAAGAATTAAAAAAAAAACTTCGACATTCACATATCTGCTATTCACTCATCTTTCACGAACAACCATATCATAACATACACCCGAAGAAAGGGATGGATGTAATCTCCAGATCGCACGACTAACGATGTTAGCCATGCCACATCAATATTAAATGTAAATGAAGGGGATCAACCACCCCTGAGCTATCGCTAACGGCTACTGACGAAAAACAGATAATGATAATGGTCGTCGTTATTGATTTTTTACTGAATATGGGAAACATTTTTTCTTTTTGCTTAGACAAAAATTTGGCCAATTTATTTTTAGGAAAACAGAAGATCAAGAAAAGAATTCCTTTTCTCCAGGATCGGTATTATTTCGCCAGCCTTCCGGCCGATTCGAACTTCCATGTTTTTCCATCGTGACTCATCACTGTTCAAAACATTGCCAATTTCATTTCACTTATGTATAACTCATACGCTCTGCTACTCCATCGTGTCCTCTTCCCTAGCTCAACAACACGTATTCACACCTCCATCTCCCGTGAATTAAATGACAATGCACAGTCATGATTGTCTGTCTTCCATGTGGTTTCTTCTTACTTCAGGAAAAGCACAAGTTAAACCTAAGATGTTTTCGTGACTTACTCTTTCCGTCGTGTGTTTTTTGGCAGCTGAGAATTTCAAGTAGCATATAAAGGATCACAAATTCTGGTGTCATACATCGCCCACAACTTGGTAGTTAGGCATCTCAGTGATCCCCACTGTCCATAATCATTCCGTGGTCTTCCAAAATACCGAGCCAAATGGATTCTAAATATTTCGGTTATCTCCGCTTCATTAACGCACGGCTACTACGACTACTTTGCACAAAGCTCCTTACCTTTCGCTTCGACGCTATCCTGTATCTTCCCCTCCTAGCTAGGTACAAGTTTACACAACATACCAATTCTATCATGGATCAAATCTCCTTCCTAAATAACCAACTCTCCTCCTCTGTAAAGATGTTGCATAGTTTTGAAATGATATCCAGGTTGCCACCAGTTTTAGTGGGATAATTTCTAGTTCATAATGTGAGCAGTTTGTTCTGGATAGTTCTAGTAGTTCTGGTTGGAAAATGGGTAGCACGAAGATGTTTGGGACAAAGGATTTTGCTTCCATGTGGTTTGGTGGTAGCGTCGACGTCACTGGAGATGTGGAAGGAGTAAGGGAGATGTACGAAGTGAATGCATGCCAATTATGAACATAAACGTGGAGATAAACGTAAAAAGAGTTTTAAAAAAGTAAAAAGAACACATACAAGTGATTGGATGAACAAATAAGACGTACATTTAATACAAGAACATTAATGACAAATAAGGAATGAAAATGAAATATATGTCATAACATTAATATGATCGATCGCGAAAAGAGATGAGGAGAGATAGCGAAAGGTGGGAGCTTTGTTGCCATTGATAGTACAGGCATCGGAGTTGACGCGGAGGTGTATGAACTGCTATTGAACCCATATGGCTTGGAGCGTACCAAGGAATGATTATGGAGACCGGGTTCAGCAAGTGAGTTAAACTCCCAAGTTGTGTGTGTGTGACTTGGGGGCTATTCTATGACGCTAGTATACACTCGCCGGACAGACCATGAAAGACAGAGGACACGGAGTTTTATCCGTGTGTGTTTCTCGAAGTAATGAGAATTAGGAGAGATCGTCGTGACTAATGGATAGTAAAAAGCATGGCCATTTTATTCATGGGAGGCGTATACGCGTTTGGAGCACGCGGTGGGGACATGGTTGCGTAGCTGCGTAACTGTGCATATGTGAGATGCTTCAACATCGGTGATCTGAAATAGACAAATTTAGTACCGAGATAGGTCACGATGGAAAAATGGTTAGGATTGGATCGACTTTTTCTTATATTTTTTCATTTTTAGTAATGAAATCTCAACTGAGAACAACTGATTTATTTTGTAATGTCTCTAATTTTATAGAAATTTCTTTGAATTGCTTTTCCTATTAAAATATTTCTATTCATTAGAGCAATGAATTTCAAACTTTTTGTCCCACTCTTTCTATGAGCATATATAATTTTTAGTCTGGCTAGGAGGATCATCTTTCTCCCTCTCCTTAACCATCAGAATTGAGGAAATTCGCATTTTCAAAATCCCCCTCTCTCTCTTTTCTATTACTGCTTCAGAATTTGATTTAGGAATAGCTTTCATTCAGTAGTAATTATAAACAGTGCAATTTGAATTCACATAGAACTTCGAATATAGATGGTCGTTCGAATACTTTTGTCTTTTGCTTTCTTGATGGCAATATCTTTTAATTTTTACACAATTGAGAGAACGCACTTCTCCATCTTTATCGATGTTAAATATATTGCTATTAGGGGCTTTCAATGTAGCAGAATACTGCAAGAAGTTGCCCGATGCACCACTTTCTGTGGCGGCTTGGATAAAAAAAATATTATGTGTATATGAGGGGATACAAAAAGCATCTATCAAAATCAGTTAGTTTTGTAATGTCCCCCTTTTCCAGTAAAAAAAACTTACGTAATTATGGACTTATCGGCCTTTGGCAGGGATCTACTTGCAATTCCTTACACTGTGGTGAATCTGTAGAAGTGCTAAATTCTTTGTCACTTCCTCTTTGACATCACTCAGAGCTACCAATAAGATAACCGATTGTTATCTTCAAAGAATTTAAACTGTGGCCGTAAAACTATCTCTCTCTGTTCAGACGGCCTCGAGGTAAGCTCGCTCTTTTCGCTCTCTCTTTAGTTAGGGTAGTTGATATAGTTTTTACACACACTTGCTTTTTACACTCATACACATAAAAAGTTATCCATGTGAGTCTTTAAAACGTCCGCCAGTATTGGTCATCTAAATTATAACCTCTATGATGTTATCTTTGGACGTTTGGATGTTATCATCTCAAATGACACATCCTATCTAAGTTAAGCACCCTCAATATAATTAGGTCGGACGTCCAAAGATAACATCATAGAGGTTATAATTTAGATGACCAATACTGGCGGACGTTTTAAAGACTCACATTTAGTTAGTGACATTCCTTTCCCTTCATATTTTTTTCCTCCTGATCCTTATCGCTGTAGATCTCTCCTAACATGTGTGTCAGCGGAAAATTCTAGCCCATCTTTATTTTAATTCATTCAAAAATTAAAACTTATTATTGTTGTTAACTTATTCGTTTGTATCTTTTTCTGCGATTGTTAACAATCAAACTAAGTGTAGTAACTTTGTTTTTGCGTTTAAGCTGTGAACACGCTCTTTACCTGAAATTATCTCTATACATCAGTCCTGATAATTCATTATTTTGGGGGTTAACATAAGTTGCAGCTCAAAAGTTTCTTTCCTTTAAAATCTTTAAAGGAAATAGCTGCATCACCCTTTGCAGACACCTACCAATTCAATTAAATGTTTCAAAGAATCGAATGTATTATCCAATCGGATGAATTTTGATTCATCTGTAACTATGTGGCTCCACAATCTACTAACATTTTATATGAAATAATTTCACGATCATAAACATTTTGAGAGTGACTTGCTATGAATAAATATGGATCATTTTCGGTGCCATCGTTGTCTCCTTGGTGACAATTTTAATGGAATTTTTTTCTGCTCTAATCCATATCATTGGTGCTGTTTTTGCAAATGCAGCATCATCTACCGCGTGATTTTGAAAAATTATCTTCTTGTTTGCGCTCAAATTTTCCTGGCCAGGCTCTCCACGATTGTAACATTTTATTTCAAAGTCTGATTTAATCTGCATGATGTTGTCATTACATGCATTACTTGTTCACCGGATTTGGAGACATGTCTTCCTTTCTCTTGGTTATCACTGGAGAGAATTGTTAGTACAGTAAATGACTGACTAAACATAATTCAAAACAGAAAGATTACATAAAACATAAAAACAGAAGATTACATACAACTCTTCATTCTCTTTTGATACATTGGCTGGCTAGTATGTATTTATTCGCCCCATTAAACATTTCTTTACTAGAAGTAAACGAAACAAACTTGTGTAAAGGAGATAACTCAATATTGAGTGAAATACTCGGCAATCCCTTTACGACCATTGTGAGTTGTAAGCTCTCATATATCATCTCTCCAGCAATTTGCAATTTCGCTGTTCCTGCTGTTATTACATAATCTGTTTAGCATCATTTTCAAGCCTGCCAGTTCCTCGTATAACACTATGATATGTAATGTTTGCGCAAAATCTTGAGAGCCTGTGGCCCATTATTCTTTGTATTTTCATTATTAATGACAAAATTTAGTCTTAAAAATTGGATCTGTAATGCGGAAACTTTGATATTTTTCTCCTGCCTCTCTATCATCTTCGTCATCCGAACCTGACTGAATGAATAGCAGTTCTTGTCGGTTTAAGAAAATAAGAATTTAACCCCCGAAGTTCAAATTTCTCTTCACTTCTATCAAAGTGCTATATGTCTGTACTGGGCCCACAACAAAAGCTCTACGATGAATGGAAGTGGATAAAAATAGAAGATAGACAATTGTATGAAATGAAACGCTGGAAAACAAGATTAAACTGACCATAAAGGATTTATTACAGCAACAGACAATGTTTAAATATAATGCTGACAGACTTATGTCCCTTTGACCAGTCGTAAACGCTTACATTATTAACGACAGTTGTATCTACATATTACGACAGAAATACATTTAAGTAATTCGACTGACTTGGGTAAATCAACTTATCTGATCAATACGTTATACGATTATACATTTTAACAAAAAGTTTGCAAGTAATTAAAAAATCTAGCCACTTATCGCTATTTATTTTCATTATTGTGTTAAATATGACATTTTTCTACTGTATCTCTCAATCATTTCCGTCATCCGAACATGACTTAACAACGGTAGCAATTTTTATAGGTTTGAGTGTAGTAAGAGTATCACCCATACGATCTATATACATTCTTTTTTTCAACCAAAGTTAGCTAGATATGAAAAAAGAAATCTAGCAAGTCTTAGCCACTTTCAGCTATTTTTAACCATCAATTATTTCTCTCTTCGTTTTTGTAGCAGGGTAGTCAAACATTTGGAATATCCACATCCGACTTGGAGAATATTAATTTGGCGAGCCGGGATATCAGACACACGCTAGCAACCCGGGTATATATTGCAAGATGGCGACTGTTCGGAGGGTAAGGCTGCATGATTCACAGAGAAACAGTTTTATACGGAACCAAATGATAAATTTTGTTGAATAATGATTCCTGCCTTTCTAACAGCTCGATGATTTCTACGTATCAAAACATTTGAAATTTGCAAAACTAACATAAATTGTATCATGATTAATTCAATAAACATCACTCACAAAAAATCTGCCTTGTGATATTGTAAATTAATGACGAAATACATTATTTTCATTTTTTACTGTTTGTATTGCATGGACTAACAACATTTGATTATATTATTTCAAGTGTAAAAGGATTGCATTTATTTTCTGTTACCTTAGTTTCGTTTATAACACCAACTTGTTCGTTAGTGATGAAATGTATGATTGTCAAGTACCACTGGCTGTCGGCGACGATAGTTTCTGTCGAACATCGAAACATTATTTTTATTTTTCGAGTAAATTTAGATATAAAAACTTCTGTTATCATCATGTTGACGAAGATCTTTCAGTTTATACTGGTCGGTAAATAGATGGGAAAAGCAACCCCTAGTTGGTGAATTACAGAAATGAAAAAAAAAAGAGTAATACCATCGAAGAAGAGATCCATTTATTGATGATAATAGATTGTCTACGGCACATTATTGGGGCTAAAATCGTATTATTTTTCTATCTATTTTCATTCCATAGGACATTTTCGTTTCATCTAGAAAATTGTCAGGTTCGAAAAAAATTGATTTGGGGGTAAGGTGGTGTTTTCTATTTACAATGTAATCATAATATTTCCGTTAGCAGTCGCACCATGCTGCTTGAATTAAGAGGAGATTTTGTATCTTCTTGGTAAGTAAATCAGTTTAATTTTACCATAGAAGTTTATATTGTTACCTTCATAGCATGTAGAATCCATGTAGGCTCTGGAAAGAAGAAATAACTAATTTGTACAAGGAAGAAAATAATCGATTGAAACAAAAAAAAAAACTAATCGAATTTTTGGTAATTGTTTGGAATAGGTTCGACAAAAAAGGGAAATGAGTTCAGTTGACTGTAATGTAAGCTGCTGAGTTATTATGGAACAAATAAAAGTGGAAAACTTGACCATTTAAATAGGGTTGGGGTTGCAATTAACAAAAAAGATCAAATATCTTTCCCCTATTTATAACACTAAGATATGCAGTTGAAATGGTAAATGTAAAATGATGAGTTGATATATTATATATATTATATATATAAATTTTTCAAAGAAAATAACTCCTTCAAGATGAATTGCAAAATAAAAATAAAATAACTGCAAAAAAATTGCTATCAATAATTTTTAAAAAGGGCCATAAAAATATGGAAGGGAAATTCCACATTGAACAAATCATTGTGAATTCAAAGTGCTTTATTGTGACAATTTCACAATATAAATGACACAAGTATAGAATAATTTTTTAGAATTGAAATAAAAAATTTAAAGTATTGGATAGTAGTTGAGATATTCTTACGAATATTTAGGCATAATTTCAAAACCTAATAATTCTTTAACTGGAAAATTTCCTGATGGAATGAAGTTCATAATCATTCTAAACATCGAAATTTGATGGAAAAAAAAGTTATTTAAATTTATAATGCACTATTCTTAATCTTTTCCTGTTATTTGTTCAACGTATAATTTTCTTCAGAGAGTTTCTCAGACAATTGAATTCGGATAGTACATCTGAAGAAGTCCGTATAGTGAATCAGCCAAAACATGTGAAAGACTTTGAATATTACTGATTCTTCATTTCAAATCTATAGACAGTGTAATTTTCTTTCTTTTTATGTTTTTATTGACTGTCTGGATTAATTGTAATTTTTTCTTATTTGTTCAAGGCTAAAGTTAGAATTATCTCTCAATGTAAGACACTTCCCCATTTACCATTGAAATTGATATAATAAAATGATTAAATAAATTTTTCTGTCATTTCTAATTGTATTTTTCCACAAAAAAATATAAATGGATTAACAGCCTCCTATCAAAATCATAATAATTTTTACTAGTTTCTTGTTTTGTTATAGTAAACCAAATCCAAATAAATACCAAATTTAACAAAAAAGGAGGAACTAACTGAATATTATAATATTTTTTGTTCTACTTGATCAAGAATTAATTTTCCCCAAACACAAAATCTTATCTAAACATATGTGATTAAAAATAAATAAAAAAACATGAGTATATAGGAAGTATCCCTAATATTTCTATGATGTAATTCCGTGTAACTGATGGAAAGTAAGGGTTCAGGGAAAGAATGTTTAGTATTAAATAATTATAATACTAATTTCACCTGCACATCCTTCATTTTACCAATTCCATGGAAAAGATCATGGTATTTTTGATCAGTCAATTAATATAAATAGAATTGTGGAGCTTTTTGACAATTTATTGGACACAATCTATAGCTATTTGTGAACTGACTGATAAAGAGCCTCTGACAACATAAACTTCAGCCGCATGTAACTTATATGGTGTTTGTCGGTTGGAATGTCCCCAAGGTTTTTTAGAAGAGCTTAACCCATACCTGGAAATAATTTGGCAGATGTTTTTTTTGCAGAGTAGGTAACCATATCCTTTAGTTTATTTTGAGCTTCTGGGTTTTATCGCATCTGCCCCTGAATCAATTTACATTACCAAACTTGTAACATTTATTATTACTTGAACTCTGATATGAATTCGGTTTATTTTCAGTTGATTTTCATTATCTATCTTGTGAGCATAATTTCAATCAGAGTAAGAGCTGGCTTCCATCATGCCTGTACTCTATACTTAGATTCGCATACTTTTGAGAAATGGACAAACTTATCACAACTGCTATACTTTTTTTTTTTATGCCGTACTAAAAGTAAAGGGGAGATGAAATGTTTCAATTGTTTCTCTTTGTAAAAGCTCATTAATAAGGAGGATCAGGAAGATAGGAGGTATTTCTGGGAGTAGGCAAAACAGCCACTCTCAGATAAAACAGTTCAATTATTAATCCTTTGTCATCCTAATAATGAGTGTTACAGCATAAACCATTTGATGCCCATTGCATGTCTTGGCCCTTAGTTTTAATGTTGGACCAGTTTCCTTCGATGGTGTTTGTATGCACAGTGGAATCATTTTGATCAATGAAGCTAATATTATAACTTACAGCATGTACACTTTCTACCATTGATAATTACACTTGGGCAATCTTTTGTTTTATATTGGTAAATTCAAGAATAGTTTAATCCACCAAGGGGGTATTGCTTCCCCATCCACTAAGATAAAACAAAAAAATTGCCCAATTGTGGTATGGGTCCATATCATTTTCAATGGAGGATTTTTTGGCTTTTCATCTGGTATTTAATCTGTTTTGTATAAGATCAAGGATTTTTTTCCAGGTGCACACACATGTATAATACAAAAGCAATGAAAACAATTTAGTGAGGAATTTTCTAAAAATGAAAAAAAAAAATTTTTTTATAGGTATAAGAAGTGAATATTGAAATTATCTACTAACTCTAATGATGCGGGCTATATGTATGATACATATATAGCCAAGCCAGACCTACTTGAAAACTAAAGAAACCTATGTTGAAAGTTTTGGTAGTCAGTTTTCAACAAAACTTCTGAATATATAGATATATATAGCTTATCATTTTTGATTTAGTAAAGAGAAAGCAAGTAAAAATATTTATTTGTCATGATTATTACATTTGATTATATACTGCAAAATATTGTGCAATGCCCCTGAAATACCTTCAATAAGATGAAATACAATTCATTATTCTGTGTTCATCACATATGAATGTATCATTAAAATACATTAGACCCTCGAGTTTCATGGGGTTAAGGAGCAGACCTCTCACGAAATTGAAATTCCATGACCCCCCCCTCCTCAGCGCACCTAATCATACACTTAGTATGCAAATTTCATAACTACATAACAATCAGACACACTCAACTGGCTAATGTAACTATGGGAAGATAATCATTTAATCATTTTTTGTGGATTTAGAAAATGGAAGAAATAAATAACAAGAAATTGAGATGAGAATTCAATTTGTTATACATCACATGAACATTTGTGGAGTTAGATCTTGCTTATATTTTGGTACATTTAACCCCTAAGTCTGTATCTAGCTCTTAGCTGCTTTTCAATTTATCAAACCTTTGTTAGTGTATTTATTTAGGAAATAATGGAATAATCAAGTAGATGCATGACTGAACAGATGCATACAAGTATGTGTGAAATGACAATGGATGATCAATTAATTTTTTTACTTCTTTCACCTTTTGTGATCACTAAAAAAGTCTGAATTTTAAAAAAATCAAGTGTGAACTGCTGTGCGGCTTACACCCTATTTCAAAATTATTATTAAAGTCTAAAATGTGTCATTCTGGAGTTTCTTCTTGTTTTTGTTGAAAAGAAAAAAGTCCTAATATTTGACTGAAAAAAATAAATTTTCATTAATAATGACATAGTCAAGCTATTCTGATTCAGCGTTTCTGTTGTTTTTTGAATTTTACCAGCAAAACAACAATAATGGATATTGATAGCTTATTGACAATAGCTTTGAAAAATGATGCTCAAAAATGTAATTAAACTTGAATTTGAATTTCAGTAGATGAAAGTTTAACAGTAATAAACACTGGACAAACATGAGAAGGGCTATATCTGAATCATGTCATGACTTTCAATTGGCAAAAAAATTGAACAAAAAAAAATTGGTACAGTTTTTGAATTGATCTCTGGTCTTGCATTCTTACCAAAAATACTGAAATAGACGAATAAGATCATTGAACAAATTCTTCCCAGGTATTAGAGTTGGTTCTTAATGTGCTTTCATTAATATCTTTCATTTTTGTAGAACAGAAATAAAAACTTCAAGTTTGCAACATTCAATTTGCTCTCATTGGTATATTTTTAAAGTAAAGAATATATTCCGGCTAGTTGGGCCATTATCAATGTCCTGTTGCTAAATATGTCCAGTTTTTATTTTATTTTTGTAAAAAAATTTGATAAAATCCAAATCATCTAGTTGCACATCTATTTAATATTTGTAAAAAATATATAGATATTGTATTGTTAGACTTTTTAGTTGTTTTGTATTATTGTCAAACTCTCTGAGTTGACTTTATTATTGCAATTAGTCAGATCATGAATTTCAGTCATGAATAACAGAGAGAGTGGAAAAGAAAGAGTGATTCCGTGGCATCTTGTCGTGTCAATTTGCGTTTCTGACTTCTCTGTGTTTTTTTTGTAAACATTGAATTTCTGTTTTTAAAAAATATAATTTTATATGATAACATGTATAAATATTTTATCTATTTTTCTTATTGAGAATTACCTCGCTACTAAGGATGTCACCAACAATTAATATGATAATAAAACCATTAAATGATATAAAAACATAAGAATTAAAAAAAAATAGTCATCCATGGTTTTAAGGCTGACTTTATTATTTATAATTACAAATTAATTTATTTGTAATTATAAATAATACATTCAAACGAATGCTTTAAAATCATAGATGAATATTTTCAATGGGGTTTCAGTGGCACAGTGATCTGCCAGACATCAAAAGATTTTGGGATCAAATCCAACTGGGAGCAAAAATTTTTTTCCATTTTTTCTTGTGTGTGAGGTCAGTGGTAGGTTAATCATAAGGGTGAGTTGGCCTTTCCTTTCTTCCTTGTTTCCAGTGCTATTGGCGGATTAATCATCATGTTGAGCTAACTTTTCATTCTTACTTTTGTCAAACTCTTACTATTGAGTTTTGACCTTTTTTTGTTATAAGTAACCATGACAGATGACAATCACCAGAAGAAAAAGGTGTGACATCATGCTCATGTAATAGTGTACACAGTGACGTAAGCAAAAACTGATGACGAATTCACTCCCATTTCCAAAGCCTGACTCAGGTTGACTTGTTCAGCTAAATAAAGGCGTTGAAACATAGTTTTGGAATAATATTGTTTGGAGAAATGAATTCTGTTTTGTTTACTTTTTTGATTCAAATGAAACAAGGGAGTTTGACCATAGTGCTGCCAAGCTTGTCTGTATTCATGCTGTGATAATATCAATAGTAATACTTCATTAGTATTTGTAATACCCTAATAAAAATTTTGGACGCTCCGAGTTTTACATCAACATCTAGGGTTGCTATCTTCAATGTGGAAAAAAAAGGGACACCTTGTCAATAGGCTCGTGCCTGAGTGACACAAATGAAGTGGGGGATCTGGGGGTCTCCCCTCAAAATTTCTGACACTTTATTTCCTGAATTTCGGTGAATTTTTTTGGCAACGATTTGTGCTTTTGATGTATTGTTTTCAAAGTCGTCTGCTATACTCAACATGAATGTAAAGGAAACAAAGAGTTAATAAGAGTAAAGCACAGTTGCATCAATTATTTTAATCATAGACAAACTGTTTGGTCTCTCAAAATGAACTATTTGGTATATTTAGAACCCATTGATGAACTTGGAAATACCAAATGACCACAGAGACAATTTATTTCAAAAGTTCAATTCTATGTTGTAATCAATGTAAATTTTTAAAATATTTTTATTCAAAGCCTTCTTTCATGTGTTATTGTTATGAAAAAACTCAGGTTTTACGATTTACGAGACCAAAATGTAAAACTGGGCCCTAATTTCCGTCCATAGGAAAAGAGAAAGTAAGAGACATTGATGCTTACAGCATTAAATGCTGTGTTGTATTAAATGGAAAAAAAAGCAGAAAGAAATCGAATAAGAAAAGATAGAACAAAGTGAGTGAAATAGAGAAAGGAAGAATGATTTATGGTCTATAACTTTGAGAATAGTCATCAACATACCAACTGTAGTACATGTAATTCAATGAGACTTTATCTGTTAAAAAGGAATTCTATTAAATATGAATTTTACTAAATAGAAAAATGAAGAAAATGTTCATAATGCTGAAATTTTTGAAAGAAAATCAAAATGAAGGTTGTTATGGATTTTACAAAAATCAAAAAAGACGTTTTTGCAAGTATTATTTGTGCATTCGATCCATAAGACTCTACCCAGCTACCCAGGTTTTTTTCAATTTTTAAAAAAGTTAATCTAAAAATTAAGCTTGGGGTTGAGTTTAGGGTACACTGTTGTGAAAGTGATCCCAATTGTAAAGTATCACAATCTCGCTCACTTAAGGTCAAGAATGGCGCACAAATGAAAACAATTTAGGTTAAATTCATTGAATGCACTAACGATATAATTTACGAATTAACTTCTGTTTTTCATTGATTCTCTTATTTCTTTTTACTTGCACACCAATTTTAACATTGATTTATTCACAGTGTGAAACTTACAATTTACGTTATGCCAAAAAATTGAAAACTTTTAAAATTCATGCCATTTTTTAAACCATGCAATTCATACTTCTGTAAAAATAGTGAAAACTATGTGGCCACTTTA
This sequence comes from Thysanoteuthis rhombus, assembly GCA_963457665.1. Taxonomy (NCBI): domain Eukaryota; kingdom Metazoa; phylum Mollusca; class Cephalopoda; order Oegopsida; family Thysanoteuthidae; genus Thysanoteuthis; species Thysanoteuthis major. The sequence continues at coordinate 45,310,831 of OY735219.1, read as the reverse complement.
TCATTATAGTTGGAATCCCCTCCTAAAACCATAAAAAAGGAAATGAAGGAAAAACAAAAGTAAAATTTTGAAAATACCCCTAAAATAGGGTTTTAGTGGACACTCATTTTACAATGTAAGTTTATGTTATATTAGTCTTTTACTTTGTCTGACAACACATTTTTATTTTTTCAAAAATTTACTTTTTCAATAATCGCCATTCGAAAAAAGACAACATGACAGAAATGGACATATTTGGTCTGACAGAATGAATTATTAATTGTCTTATATTATATTGAAACCTAATTGGAAAGATATTGCGTCCTTACACGGTTAATGTATCATTCAATTTAGACAATGTAAATAGAATGAACAATTGAAGAAAATGGGGCTACTGCAGGAATCGAACCTACCACCAGTAGGGTTTATAAGATTTATTTATATATTTTTTTTTTAACAAATTGTAAACATACTCCCTATTGCAATAATTTTAGAAAAAAAATCAACCGTGTTTTTATAAATGATGAATTATAAAAAAAGGCTTCAAATTGTCTTCCTTTGATTTTGGGGATTTCAGAGTCTGCAATGTGAAGAGTCAGCAAATACCAGAGCAATGATAACATTGAGGGACAGTGACTAACAATCAGGGATGCCAAATCAGCTATTTTATGGCTAGATCTAGCTAAATTTCCCCTCATTCAGGCAACAACAATTTGCATTAGCAGATAGCCAAAAATTGGAAAAAATAGCCAAAAATAGAAAAATAATTAGCTGATTTCAACCATTTTTTTTTAAAGCAAATCTAACAGCTTAGAAGAACTATTTTTTCATGATTTTCATTTTTTTTTTCACTTTAGATTGATAAACTGAATTTGTTCTGAAATGTTTGCTTAGAGAATATTTTTGGAGTAGGATACCAAAATTTTCTTTTTAACAAATCCACTATAAATAAGTTCGATATAAGTAAATGTACAATTTTCATAAATTATATGTTCTGGAATCTTGGTATATAGGTGTTTTATTTGATAATTGATCTTTAAAATTATGATTTTTACGTGGATTTTTTCAAAAACAGGAAACTCATTTGTATCTGTCAATTAGTTAATGGCAGGCATATTTATTTAATAGAAAAATGTTCCCCATTTAACAAATTTGTGTTCTACTGTTTGGAGAAAAACTTTTTTTCAGAATAGATATAAATTTCATATCAATTTCAAATTTTCCGTTTTTTTAACTGTTCTTATTCTGTACCAAATTTATTTGTTAGGGTTAGAATTTTTGGTCAAGAGTGGGGAAAAATCTTTTAATGGTTTACAAAATGGGGTTCTAATTATAATGTGACTATAAGGCTGAACTTTCTGCCATTGTTTCTCAAAAATGAAACCTTACCCGATGAAACAAAGCCCATAATCATTCAAAGCAACAACATTTTCAAAAAAAGCAATTTTTATATTTTCACTTTACAGCCCTTGAATTTTTAATGCTATTTTTTATTTTTCAATATTGCATGCAGTGATTATCTGTAATGTATTTTGAGATAATTTCCTGGAACATCTGAATATTTTTGGGATATTGTTTTTCTTATTTTTGGATAATTTTTCAGGTTGTTTCCTGGAATGATATTTTTTGATTTCTTTTGCCACTTTTTTTGAATATAAAAAACCTGTTATCATCTGTAATTTCTGAATGTTTACCTTATTCATTAAATTATTTTTGCAATCCTTACAACTCAAAATGACATCAAACAGAAGTTAAAGGAATGTGGCATAGAAATACAAGTTATTTAAAAAAGTTATTAAAGAATTGTTTCTTATGAACACTTTCTGCCATTCAGAATTCTCTTAGTTAAGAAATAATATCAGAGTGGCAAACAACTAAAGCTTGACTTTTTTTTTTTGGCAAACTTCACTGAATAGTTTTATATTATAATTCAATAAACTTATATTCTATATTGTATTAAAACTATTTTTGCATTCAAAATTTGAAACGAGTAAGAATAAGGTAAAAAGATGCCTTTTCTCTTGTAACATTCAATTTAACAAACGTTGGCAATTAACTGACACGTCTATAAGTCCGTTAAACCAAAGTTTATAAAAAAAATGTTCTATTTTAGAGATAAGTTCTGATGAGTGTTAAAAAGTGAATACTTTACAACAATGTGGAATGCAGAAGATTTTAGGACAAGTGAAATGAACTACTTCTAACTGTACCAAAGGCTGGTCTTTATCCAAAGAAGCTGATGCTTTGTATGGTTGGGTTGGAAGGGAATCCACTCTTCTTGGAGAATAAAACATTTGATTCAAACAGTTTACCGTCCCCAATTGGACATAATTGACACAGTAATCAATGAAAAGTGTCAGAAAGGGTGTTAGATATAATGCAAGACTGCATGTTTCTTTGATAAACAAGTCTGGCTGCTACAGGATCAAACTTTACTCTAGCTTCTATTCTGACTGAATTGCATACATTATAAATTGAAAATTATAAAAATATATATCGTTTTGTATAAATATATTTATTTATCAGAATGAAGACCTATAAGCAGGACAGCCTCCTGTCAATCAGTTGGGCATGATTTCGAATCATGGCAGGGGAATGTGGATTTTACATACTGGTTTACATCCCTAATTTGATGAAGGTTGTACTTGTTATGGTAGAAAATGCAGTCAACTCCAGTTTTGGAGTTTTTACAATATTCCACCTGGATAATGCTAGACCACATGTTTCTATGGTGACCAGTTAGCAGGAAAGTTTTCAATCATTTGCCATATTCAGCAGATTTTTTTGTCTTTGGTCCTTCCTGCTTAATATTTATTATGTGGGTTTTAGTCAGGAAGCATAACTGATTCCAGCTTATAAGGGCCAGAGAGCAGGCAGATATTGCATCCAAACAAGCAGAATAATAGTATGATAGTTCTGTCCTCAATTTACATTGCAACCTTGACAGCTGAAAACTGTACCCCACAATAACAACTCTGAAGCCCTTTATGAAGTCAATAGTTTTATTACTGGAAATAAAGGCAAACTAAATGTAAAAGAAAAACAATGGAAACATAACAATGATAGTAACTCAATAGAAAGTGTCACATGACCAATGTCTTTTGATAGCATGTGATTAATAGATAAATTACTTCTCTCACCTTATTTTAAAAAAGTCCTAATTTTTAAGAAACAAGTGTGAATGATGCCAGACAAATTTTGCATAAAAAACATTGCAAATTGAACCAACCACCATAAACCTATGGGGGGGGGGTAAAAAACGGAAGAAGATGAATAAGGAGTGAATGTTTAAATTTTTGTCCTCTAGCCAGACAGACCTACTTAAAAGCTAAAGAAACCTTTGTTGACAGTTTTGGTTAACGTATTCTAATAATTCAACAAATTGATGAAAGAAGTTCGAAAAAATCCACTGAAGGCATCTATTCACAATATCTATTGGGTAAATTCACTCACACAAAAGACTAAAAGAAGTGTCTTTTTTTCCCCTCCTTTTATCAACGCCTGTTGTTGGAAGAAGAGTCTAACATGTGGGGTGATGGGCTTTACCCGGCCACTCTGGTACATGACATGTTAATAGTGGGGAAGGGATGGATACATGCTTTTTGCAAGGGCTTTATGCTTACTGTATTAGTGCAGTCTGGCATGAAAGCATAGATAGCATTTTCAAAAATTAAGATGCTTTGTAGTACACAGGTATAAACCCTTTCACCATCATGTTGTTAACAGCCTTGATTTCTCAGTTCTGTACTCTTTAAAACAGGCATGGTATAACTTTTTGGTCTAGTTTGCCTCATTAGACGTTTTTCATCTTTAATCGGACTACACATTCATTTTAAAAGTGTCGATCACATCACAGAAAGCATACTTAATTTCTATTTCAGACAAACATATGAATGTAAATGAATGATTAGTGTGCGTAAGGTATCCCACTGCCCAGGGTTGGCTTTACATACCGACAACACAGCCCCAGTTGCCAAATGTGAAGAAGTGCCTTTCATGTGTCTAAAACAGTAAGATTTACCAAATATGAATTTGAAAATGAATAACTAAAACAGAAGTCAAAATAAAAAAATTCCGAAGTGTGAAATCAGATTTTTTCAGGAGTATCTGACAGATACTGTTGTGGTGGAACTTGGGAAAATAATTAGCAAAGGAAATTCTCATGATTTTTTTTCCTATACATTTTTTATTTCACTGTAAAACATGAATAAAATAATACCATACTTTAAAAAGCACCAAATTTCAGCTCGCCTGGGGCTCCGTAATGTCTATATTATGTGGTCAACTAAGTTGCCCATGCTACATCAATATTAATCAAGAATAAAGGGAAGCAACCACTCCTGGGATATCGCCCTTGACCATTTACGGCCCAGTGGCTAACGAATGGGGTCAGACACTTGATACCCAGACACTCCTAAACACCCTAAGAGTATAAATGTCACCGGCAATGAGAATGAGATTCCATCCAGTGAGGTTAGTGGAAAATCAACTTTTTTGTTCAGTCCCTTCTGTTTCAACCCATGTGCTGCCAGAAAAACAACATCCCCTCTCACAAATTATCCAGTTTTTGATTGCCAATTGGAGGGAGGGTAGAATTGAGTGCTCGAAGAAATAGGTCTTCCAACTCAAAACTACTTAGTTGCTGATACAATAAAAGAAGATCAACAAAAAGAAAGAAACATTTAGCCACATGTAAACTCCACTGATGAGGACACAGAGCTTATTGTTGTCTAGTTTGAAAAAAGGTCTAGCCAGTGCAAATATATCCCTAAAGGACCTACTAGCATAATGCACAGACATCGGAACTTGGAGCTTATCACTGTTTGTAGTGTTCATCAACTCACGGCCTCACAATTCTAGCCAAAAGAACTGCTATGCATTTAATCACCTCAAAAACCCTAGATTTAACAGTGATGTTGTGTTTGGTTTGAGAGCAGTCAAGAAAAGCAATATCTTACTACGCTTCAACATCCTGATGGGTAAATCATGCTAACACTTAGACGTCCTACCTGTCTCTAGTGCCGTAGTCAATGTACTATCTGAAGCACACTTCAGACCAGCACCATGACTGGAGAAGACCAAAACTGTAATACCCCCTACAGCAACACATGGCTGGTATCAGTGCTTGAAAAGTTCCAAACCTTCTTTCGATCAGGTAACACTTCAACAAAAAATCCACTAATACACACTGAATAAACAAATGATATCAATTGAATAGAAAAAAAATTGCATCTACAAATCTTTTATTCACTCATCATTCACAAACAACCATACCATAGCACATTATACCCAATGAAAGGGAGGGCTGCTATGTCTAAATTGCATGGCTAACAAGGTTGCCACATCAATGTTGAATGTGAATGAAGGGTAGCCACCACTCCTAGGTTATTGCCCTTGACCTCTAAGAGCTCCTGGACTAAGAACTGGGGTCAGACACTTTGTCCTTACAACTACTTCTAATCTGCACTAATCATGCATGAAGCCAATTGCACTTATCATTAAAGCTAACCCCTAAGCACCCTAAAAGCATCAATGTCATGGGAACCAGGAACCGTTGGGCCAGGCCTGACCCTACTCATCCACCAGAGGACATTGGTAAGTTTCTGTTGGGAACCAAGATTACCAATGGCAGAGAAAGATATCATTATCATGAAGCAGTTGAAATATGAGTCATAAAAACGACCAGAATATACAAGCATTATGCCGGTAATAGAACCAAAGGTTAATTTTGGTGAAGTTATCGGTCGTCACATATGACCTGGGAAAAGAAAAATGAAAAACTAGATGGCTTAGGAAAAAAAACTAGATGGCTTTATAAGGGCCAAAATTCCTGGTTCTGAAGTAGAAAAGTCGGAAACCAAGAAATGGATTGCTCATGCAAAAAGAATACTGGTTTTGTTTGGATAAAATGAATTACGAGTCAAAATATGAACAAAAAGAAGCTAACATCTGAGCCAATTACTGAGTGCTTATGGAATGTATTCATTTCACTTCTGCTAAGGTTTTGGACACCTTCTCTTCAATTAATGCTTTTCTCTTTATATAAAAAAACTACATACTTTCTGTTCTTCTTGAAAAATAAAATATAACCAAGTTTAATAATTTATCATGTTAACCACCAGAAGTGTACAAAAAAAAGATGAAGATCAACTAAATTTATGAAATATGAAAAGGATTTCCTCATGTTTTACTGAAGTTATAAATGATTACTTTTCAAACACATTACAATTTGTAAAAAAAATTCTATCATAAAACAGTCGAGGAAATGATTTCTATCTTTTTTTATCTTCTGTTTTTTTCATTTCCAGCAAAACCACTCATCCAGTCAGAGTTTGTCAATGTTGGAAAAGTCCCAACGGAAACAGAACATTAACAATGAGCATCGGACTAACTTCCGAGCTGGTTATATACAAATCAATGAGGAGTACTTGCACAAGACAGGAATTCGTGGCCGCAAGAAAAATCTCCTCTACTGTTTTGTTGCCTTGCTCCTGACTATAGCTGTTGCAAACATTGCGGTAATTTTATGAAATTATATCCATAGGTTTTAGAATTAATCTCAAATTCATTCTATGTAATTCAAAAAGTAATTCAATGGGGGAGTAAATTCCGATTTGAATTATCTCTCTTGCACCTTTCAGTAATTATTTTTTATTTTTCTTAAATTGAATTCATAAAAGGGTTTCATTTTTTTCACTACTATTCGTTGGAGAGTTCCACAGTGGTTACAAGCAGTCTATGTATCTAAGTTAAACAGATTGGCTTTCACAGTAATGACAGGTCTAATTAGTCACTCAATAGAAACTGTCATACAATCAATGTATTTTGACAGTGTATCATGTTGGGAGTGATCAATTGGAAAAATTAGAAAAATGAATGAGTTAATTCTCTCATCTTTTGACAGGTGGTGATCACTAAAAAATTTCAAATTTTACAAAAAACGGATCAATTTAGCACAAACTTACATCGCAAATAAAAACCCTTTGGAGGGGATTTGAAAAAAACTACTTTTTTCGAAACATACTGATTAAATGTTTTCATTTTCAGCCCTCTAGCTTCATTGGTGCAGTCGGTACTCATGATATATATATACATATATTTTTAAGAAATATTATTTGCTCTGACAGAATGAATTACAAATTGTTTTATATTATATAGAAACTTATTTGAAATGATCTCCTGTCGTTACATGGTTAATATATTATTCAATTTAAACAATGTAAATAGAATAAGCAATGAAAGAAAATAGGGCTACTGCAAGAATTGAACCTGCCACCAATAGGGTAGCAGCTTCAATGAAGTGATGCACTTACCATTGTGCTAAATAGCCAACCGGTAATGTAAAGGCCAAATACATACATAGCCAACCAGAAGAAACCTATGTTAATGTTGACAATTTTGGTTGATGGTTTCTAATATGTTATTAGATTATTACTAAAAGGACCGTATGTGTATGTGTGTTGAGTTTCTGAAAGACTGAAAAAAGTAACCATGTGTCAGGCTATGGACTTATTGATCCATTTTCATGTATATTAGATATTTGCATCTTACAGTAATTGAAAATTGCCTTGAATGCTTGAAGCAATTTCTCCCGGAAAATTGCGCTAAACCCCAAAAGAATGGTTCTATGTGAAAGATATGTCATTTGCAAAAGTTTTAAACTATATTTTCAGAGATGTTCTGTGAATCTGGAACCAACTAGAGACATTTTTGGATCTGGTCAAAAAGTAACATCCATAATTTTAAAGGATGGAAGTTAAGAGAAAAAAAGTTGCATTTTCTATTTTTTGCTTTTTTCATTGACTTGGGGATAAGCTAACAACAATGACCTACTTCTGGGTGTGTTCAAATTTTCAAAAAGCACAAAAGCCTAAAACAAAAAATTAGGTTGTATTCTCTTTTTCTCTCGCCAATATAAACCTAACTGTTTAAATGAATAATTTCCTATTTCTATATTATATATTGGTAGGCCCCATTTAGGCCTTTCGCAGAAAACCCTCTCAATTATAATGTAAATCAACAAATGAAAATCTCAATTTACCTTGAAGATTGGAAATTGACCCCCCCCCTAAAAACCTAAGGGGGAGGATGGTGATTTTCAAAAAACAAAGGAATTTCTTCTGTTTTTGTCAATCACCATAATAATGATTTTTCTGTTTGTATGTATCCCAGCAAAAATGGCAGAATATTTTTAGCCCTGCATCTTCAGGGTACTCTGACTTGAAGAATAAAACTAACCTTGGAGTTACATTATGTTTTGTTCATGGGTCCAATTGTATACAATTACAATGCAGAACTGGACACTGCCATACTTTATTACGTCATTTTTAGACTTTCTATGACTTCATCAAAGAGTGTTTTTTGTTATGATCAAAAATACTTTTTAAATTTTTTCATACTCATATTATCATATCAGTACTTGGTGATATATATTGAGTATATATGTACGAAACTATGTTCTGGAAATGAGAGATCATTTTTCCAAAACACAAATTTGGAGAGAGGGATTCTATTTATGTTGTGACTACACTGTTGAATTGGACCCTCTTATTCAGTCCATCGTGCAAAACTATAGCTCTGAAGTATTTATTTTCACTTCATTGAGAAATAATTTCCCCTAAAAAACAGTTGGGAAGTGGGATAATCACTATGCTAATAACAATACTGTTGAACTGAATCCTTTCCTTAACTTCTTCATTGAAATAATTTTTCCAAAACACAAAATTTGGGTTTTGAATTGAGATAACCCTAAAATGTGCTAACTTGAAGAATGTAAAAAAAAAATCCAGTTGATTAACAGCTGAAAAATAATATTGTGGGGATTACATTCCTGCTCACACTGATTGGTGACACAGTGGAGCACAGGATTATCAAGTGTGAATATATATATATATATATATATATATATGTATATATATATATATATATATATATATATATATATATACATATATATATATATATATATATACATATATATATATATATATATATATATACACACATATATATATGCAAATCAAAGACAAATTTCTTATATTGACTCAAAACTTCACGTCCACTAAAATAGTGCGCTTATGAAAATTAGTCTATGATTAATTCAGTGCAAAGGAAATGACTTGATATTGAGCTTATGATTAGTGGAACAGCCTTTAAGCTAGTAAATTAGTCAAATTTTCAGTCCTCTTCAGTGATACATACATATACATACATAACCAGCCAGACCAACTCAAAAACTGATGTTGACAGTTTTAGTTGATGGTTTCTTATTCTGAAGATAATAATATTTGTCCACAGATAACTGGACTCTTGATGGCAGTCCTCCAACTTACACCGTTTGGCCTTCAGTCTTTGGAATTTATCCTTGGTGGTACCTTGCTGCGATTTCTCAAAGACTGTACTCTGCCAAATATAACTTTGATCAATGGTCAGCTTGGTAGTAGAGCTCGCAGTGAACTTGTCTTTTCAACTGACCGCAACATGGTGAGTAAAATTTACTATTTATTCTCATTATTAGATGAAATATTGTAAGCTAATATTGAACATATTGAACCATAGCCAATGAAGGTGGCTATCCCTTTTTACATATATGTGTGTTGGTGAGTTCCAGAGCTCCTGATCATACCGTTTTGTCTCCAGACTTTGAAATTAGCACTAGTGCTCCACCTGACGGGTCCATTAATAACAATCAAATTCTCCAGAACGTATATCTCTTTAGATGTTTTCCTGTGGAAAAATGCCAGTGATGATAGAATTTATTTTGACCATATTTATTCTTTTTTATACATAAATTTTGAAACTACTGTTGTTGACTCTGATAGTGAATTTTGATAATTTTTAAGTACTTCTTTCATCTTTATCTTGATTTTTAGTTGTTTTTAAATGGTGAGATTTGACTTCTGCTGGCCATGAAAGTTTCCTTGGCAGACTGATATAGAAACTGGGCATAAACTAGGTGACCCTTTGGTTAGTGAGAATGAATACAGTGTCAATAAACATTGTGCATATAAATTAGTGCCAATGCCAATTATTGCAATTCAATTCATTACTATGGTTTTGTATGAAATGCTATGCTAAACGTTATGGCAAGACTTGTATTCAAGTCAATTGATTTTCTGAAATTTTATGCCTAATTCTGACTTGTCTTATACTCATGGTCAACTAATATTCAAGAATATATGGTTATAATAAATTTGGTTGAAAACTTACTGTCCATAATTCAGGGGAGTCTTCATCATTTCAAGAGTTGATCATTCTTTGTGCTGATTACACTACTACCACAAGGTTTTTGGTGATCTATTTTACAGCCCTCTTCAGGGCATGAACCAAGCCACTTTTTCCTGGAGTCCTCTTCTACAATCCAAAGAACCAAACTATTGACTTGAACAAGGACTGCTCCCATTTAGACCAATTGAAAGTGGTAATGGATGAAAAGTATCCAGAATTAGCTGATAGTCCAACAGAACCTGAAGTGGGGTTCACTTTCGGGTAAAATTTTTTTTTGAAGGTAGTTTTAGGTCATTCTATACCTTCACAACACATATCCACCTGCTGACCTATGGGTATTTTTCAGAATTAATCAACAAAATGTTTGACCATACTAGGATTTTTTTTGCAGAGAGAACTCCCTTGACACTTGAAAAAACATTGTACGAGCCAGGTTGGCTAATGCACATTCACAGGCCCTGGTTTTGCATGGGGTTTCTGCAGCACAGACTCCCCTCATAATGCAATCTGGTTGAGGTTATCATGACATTGGAAGGACTTGATTCCTTTATTCTTTTCTAGTGTGATCTGCATTTGGGGGTTCATGAAGAGCTGTCCTCCAGATGACACATTGGAAGCTGGCTCTCTTAACATTTTCTCTGAAGGCCTCTGACATAGGTTTCAGAGAGTGGAGCTTTGAAATTTCAATTAGTTTTTCTCCCAGTCCTTGCCATCCATGCCTTCACCCTAACACCTGTCAAAGAGGTCACATCATCAATTTCATAGCAAGCACACATGAACTTTAAGTCTTGGTTTACAACAGCCTCTATGTCTGCCTATAGATCACCAAATGGCATGTAGGAATTATTGATACAGGTTGAGTCCTGGCCAGTCATGACTAGTTTGCTCTGTTATATTCCTGGAATTATCACTTCAGTCACAAAAGTTTCTTCTATGATCTGTATAAGTTGCTTCTTATTTTCTGGTATGTTGAGAACTTGGGTTCAGACAGAAGTGAAGAGTAGGGAAACAGTAGGAACATCTAACAGCCACCAAATCCTCTAGCCTTGCAAGGAGAATCCTTTGTGCTAAACTCTATGTATCTATCCAGCTAAAAATGAATATGTCCAATTCTCAGTCTTTGCTGCAAATACTGCTGGAAAGACTTCATAGTCACTGATTAGTTTAGTTGGTTTGACGATGCTAGCCCATAGCACTGCACAGCCATCCATCATAGTATGGTCTATCTAGTCAGTATTTACGAACACCTCAGCCCTTGTTTTTTCTTCAAACAAAGCTGTTGGGATAGGTGCCAGCTCATAAAGAATAATCTTTGAAATCCACATTTCTAGAGGTGGCTTGTCATCCTATAATTTGTGAGATGATCAGTTCTGTGTCATGATGTCAGGGCCAACTGTAATTCCTCTTCTCATTACTGCCACAATTCTCTTTTCAATAATATTCCAGTATCCTCGAGGTAATGACATCATAAATTCAGTAACTTGCTCCTCAGCAATACCTATTGCCCTGTTAACATTTGCTGAAAGTAGAGTGAGAGACCCACTGGTGGTGTTAACAAACAGCTCTGTATATGCATCTGGATTGAGATGGTGGATGACAAGAGCAAAATTAATAACAGCTGAGAGTCCATGTTTTCAAGGTTTCTTGTTTGAGTGTGACTCCAATGATTCTAGCCCAGTCATACCTATATCTCATGCTGGTAGACTCTATAAATATGTCATTGGAGATTCTGTTTCATATGCACTTCATATGCACTATAACATGTTTTTCATTCATCAAATGAACAAGGAGCTTTGGTGGCAGCCACTGACTCATTATCAAGTAAATCAAAAGTGCTCTGGCATAGTTAAGAAGTATGCAATCATTGCTTCCACACATTACACATGTGAGGACTAATTTGCCTCTCTCTGCTCTGACAAATACCATCATGATGAACATAGGCTTAATCAAGCAATCAAGCTAAAGCCTACATGTATGGCTTTTCTTCTCCAAATTCTCCAGGAGCATTATGTATATCCATCGGTTATGGAAGGAGTAATTAAATTTTGGGACAGATCCATGCCCTATGACATAATCATAATTGGAAGAAACGTACATTTACAGAAATCTATTTCAAATTATGGAATGGTCACTCTTCTTAGGAGAACTATCAACAATTTATTTTCAATCTGGATGAATTTTAGATATGATTCAATGTGGCTTCCAAGATTCCACCACTTTCAGATAGACCAATAATATTTGCTAATAGACATCAGATAAAATGTTCTGAGGGGATGGAATCATGAAGTTGCCTGAAAGACCAGAGAAAATAGTGGAACAAAATGGTAGATATGTTGTTTGATAAAGTTGATGTTTAAAATGAAAAATTTGTCTTTCATTTTCACTTGTTAGACTGAATGAATTTTTCACATCACCCAATTTTATGACAGTTGTGTAATTACATTTGTTATCTCTTGTATTTTGCTATTTCACTTAGTTTATTATCCAAACATCCTTTTTTCTCTGCTGTTTTTAGAAAACTTTTCATTTTCCATCTGTACTATGTATTTTGTAGGGAGGTAGAGACAATATTCATGGTATTTCATCCATAAATTTTTATTTTCCTTGAGCAATTTATCATAATCTGCTTTCGGCTTGTTAGACTCATCAAAGCTTTACCAGAACCCTTTTTAACTAGACTAGTTGCCAATAAAAGTTGTAGCTGAGTCTACCCTGCTAATTTATCCATAGTTTCTTTCCTACTGATTATTATTCATTTGTTATATTTTTCAGATATACATGGGAACAAACCAAGGGTCTTATAGTGAGTATTTTTATTTAAAGAATATGAATAAGGATTTTTGCCTTTTCAATGCCTTTTCATCAACTCTCAATGTCATAATCCACTTGATACCACCCCTAATTGACAACAAAGCCATTTGTGGAGAAAACAAAGTTTGATGTTCGCTTGAATAAAAAAATAAGTGGAAAAAATCTAAATAAACTTGAAAAGAGATAACTTTGTTTCTTATATAAAACTTGAGTTTTTAAATTTTCTTGAAATTTCAGTTTCTGTGGATGAAAAAAATACAACTTTTGTAACTGATGGTCTCACTTTCCTGACTGAATCTGGAGATGTCATTTTTTCAACTGATCCTGAGGTGGAATGGTCATTTCCTCAACAACCCAAAAATTTTCTCACAGAATCTGTGGAGGCAACCATGGTATGTAAGAAGAATTCTCTGAATTTTTGAGATGAGGTATTATTATTATTTCTATTATTATTTGGACTATCCTCATCTTGGTTGTTTTCAATACAACGTTTCGGCCGTTGTACTTTAAGGCCTTCATCAGGTATCATCTGGTAGGTGTGGGGAAGTAACGAACCGAACGTTTTATAGGGGGCGGTATATTGACCGCATTCCCCTATTAACAGTAGTAGTATTTTCAAATTATTATTGTCTCACACTGGGATTGAACCTAGAACCATTAGATTACTTGCAGTAATTCTGTCTGTAACCACTACACTGTGTTTCCATGTGGACAACTGGTGCTAATCTTTAGGAGCCTCAAACCTCAGGTGGCAGTTTTTGGTATTTGATGTTAATGTTTTTCTTTCTTTCGTTATTAGAGGTTCCCATATGGTATCCATTTCAATGCTAGGATTACTGAGACAGTTTTTCTTGCCTAGCATATGGGCCGACTCTTTCAATTTTCGATTCTCCCAGTGTTCTTCCCGATCAATTATTTCAACCTCGTTCCACAGGGGTAGGTGGTCTCCCTGATGAAGGCCGTAGAGTACAACGGACGAAAAGTTGTATGAAAAACAACCAACATGAGGATAGTCTGAATAATAATAGAGATAAAGAATATGAACCTGTTTCTCAGGATTGGTTGATAAACAAGAAAAACTCATTGTGCATGGTTTAGTCAGACTTTTTTCCTTGTCTACGTTGCTTATTTTTTCAGTTTCAGCATGCTTCATGAGATACATTATAGAAACTGTTTCTGGGGAAAAATTTGTTTTACATACCTGTATTTTTTCTTTTAGAACAAATGCTATTGCACACTTGAACCAAATGCTATTGCATTATTGGACTAGTGTGAGCATAACTTTTATATGTACTAGGAAACCCCAAAATTTGTGTGACTCGCTTTTTAGGGGATGTTCGTACTATTGTAATGGTTTTGAACCAAAATTAAAATACCTCTTAGGTATGCCGACTTAGTCCTCTGTTTAGAGTGCAGAATTTGATTTTTCACCTGTGTCAAAGTTGATAATAAATAACTTTTTACAGTTATCACTTCCTGAGAAGTAGTTATAGAAAAATGGCTTGCCTGAATTCTCATTCACCCACTTTCCTCTGTCAACCAGCATGACTTGCCAGTGATAAGACATCAGGGATGTGGATTGATATCTTTCCCAAAGGCATTATTACTAAGTGAACATAAGCAGCAGCTGTCAAAAATTGAACATAGTTTGCCAATTCCATTTTTTGTGCTTGCACCTCCGGGAAGGCTTTTTCTATTTGAAGTATTATACCACAAAAAATCCTTTGCCAAAGGGTATTATAAGAAACTTTACATACATCCATATTCTTATCAGGATATCAAAATGATTGAAATGGTTTCAATCCCAAATCTTGTCTCATTATTTTCCTATTCATTTCTGAAGATTATCCAACGAGAAGATCTCAAGATAATCTGTAGCATAATGCCTCCACTGACATTACATGATGTTGTTGGTGGCCATGAAAATGCTCATATGAAAGAAGCCCACAGGGAAATTCCCCACAATAAGAAGCGCACATGAAAAAATATACAATATAGATAAATTCAGATTGATGTTTCGGAAACAAAGAGCTCTGTTTTTAAAACCATCTTTTTTTCAGCAAATATATTTTTTGGTAAATGTGTGTAACTATTTTTCATGATTTACCATAAAATGGCAATGAATCATATTGTAAGAACAGTTCTATGAAAGTCCACGCCAAAATTATTTTTTTGTTAATAATTTTTGTCAAAAACAAGAGAGTTGAAGCAAACTATGGTTTGAATTGGAAAAGATTGAAACAATTTTCTTCTCTACTATGCATTATTATGAAGTCTCCAGAACACCATTCTAAAAGTCCTAAGAAATCCTATTTGAAAATTCAAGATGTTGGCTATTTTCCAATATAGCCATCAATTTCACTTCCCTAAGTTGCTTGTACAAATAACATGATATATCATTGGAAAGAGAATTATGTCAGTTTTCCAAAGGTGTTTCATGTGTCGTCATTTTGTATCTGTTGTGCAAAAGGAGTTATAGTAAGAAATTATTTCCAGAAGTTCTCAACTGATTGCAATGAAAATTTATGGAAGAGTAAGCCATATTGTAAGACATAATTAAATTTAGTGGTGGATGCAGGGATTTGTTTTTGATTGAGAGATGTTTTTTTTCTGTACATTTCCATATTTGCTCTCTCTGTGATATTTCTGAAAGTCCCCAATGAATTTCAATGAAGGGTGGGCAATTGGTCACAGAAGAAGTAATTGAATTTTGGGACAGATCCATGCGCCAAGATTCTAGTCACCCCCCAAAATATTTTTCACATTCCAATAGACTAATAATAGTGTATGCTGGAATACCTACCTTAATGTTTTTGTTTGCAATTTCTTTTGGACAGCAGATACAAATTGACAAGATACACTGTTGGAAAGCTGACGAAATTCGTGTCTCAACAATATATTATGTTATCTGTACAAACTTGGGTTTTTTGGTTCCGAACAACTTGGGGAGGTCAAATTGGTGGCCATCTCAGATTTTCAACTGGGAATTTCAACTATGGTGTTCTGGAGACTTCATAAAATGCATTGTAAGAAAGAAAAATATGTTTCAATTTTTTCCAAGTTTTATTTTAACTAAATATTATAATAATGAAATTATATGCTTGTCTTTTATTCTTTATCAGATGACACACCATGAATTCATCTAGGTTCTGGTCCAAATTACCATAAACTGACAAATTCATGAGATAAAATTTATTTTTTTCTTAAAAAATGTAAAATCTAACATTGTAATGTTACCGATTTTTAATAAGATTAATTCAATTTTCTTTATCACATTCGTAAAGCTATTAGCAAGTACGAAGAATTAATTTTCAAAGTTCAGCTAGCAAAACATTGGTATCATAAGTACTCACAGTAAACCTATAACTTTTCCTACAATGAAAAAAAAAGAAAAAAAACTTGAACACACTTGGTAGAATATCTCATCAAGTGAAGTTAACCTTGGTAAAGGGTCTAATCCCTCTAATCAGGTATCAATTGACTTTTACAAAAGATAGTTTTGAATTTTTATTACCTCTTTAAAAAAATAGAAAAATGGTTAAACGCATTTGCACAAATACCTATGTAAAAGGAATGGTTTTGTGAGCAAAACTTCTTATTTCTGAAATATAAATCTGAATTTATATAGGGTCTTATCTAAATGTAACAAAATCTTTCTTCCATATAAGCTTTTTCAGTTCGCATTCATGATTGTGGGCTTTCTTCTGTAGTCTTTTATCATTTTTCATTTTGTCATGTTTCTGAAGACCAGAACGTTTTGAGTCAAGAAAAGTTCCAGTGAAAGGTTTACATTACTTATGTCCCTTGCAACAATTGCTGTTGATTTCAAGTCTAGAAAAACTTGTAATAGCTTTGTTCAAACATGTTTATTCAATAAAGATGACAGATAAGATCACATCAAAATGAAAATAATAGATTGTAGATAAAATATCTAAGGTGATTTTAATTATTATTTTACATAATATCTTTTTATGATAGAACTCTATGTGAAGATTTAATTTGTCTTTTCAGTTTTTAGATTAAAGAAAAATTCACTTTAAACTTTAATACATTACAAAACTTTTGGCAGGAAAGAAAGTCTTTGTTACTTGCTGCCTTTTTAACATTTATCTCAAGACGATTTTTTCTTTAGCTTTTGAATAAAAAAATACTTCTGTTTCAGATGAAGAGCCGAACCAAATGGAATGACATTGTCTTTGAATCTTTTACCAAATTGAGTGTCAAAGGTGAAGAGGGGATCCAAACTGGGGAATCCATGGACGAGATTCGCATTACTTCAGGAAAAGGAATCAACTTAACAGCTAAAGTAAATCCCATTTTGTTATTTCATCATCTCCAGTGATGGAAATGGATTTTGGGAACTAGATATACAGGGAGGCTGTATGGAGCATTCCAGGGATCATAGTGGGGTTAATCTGAAATGAGTGAGGTGAACTCATGCAGCTGGGGTATTCTGTGGCACTATAATGATAATGGATAATTGTTTTCAAGTATGGCCAATTTCTGGGCTGTTTTTTTCAGTAATATAACCTACAACGAAATTGAGAAATACATGAACTGCGTAAATAATAATTCAGCCACTGGGGTTGTTTTTTACCAATTAAGTGATAGTGCATGTCTATTTATTGCAGACTTGCATGAAATCTCATTTAATGTTTTCCTCTAGACCATCAAATCTTTATCTACATTACATAGACCAGTGCAGTATAATATATATAAAAATAACAAACAGACTGACTCATCATCTGCCAAATATACTTTATATAATTTATATATATATAGGATGACACAAAAGTCACAAAAAACATTGATATCTTTTTAGTTTTAATGATTTGTTAAAGTTGTTTTTTTACAAATGAAATGTATAAACAAGGGAAATTTGATTAATCTATGTATAAAAAATTCTTTCCTTCAAATTCCCACCATTTTCAACTTTACTAATTCTTGGTCTTTCAATTCTTTCAATAACATTTTCTGAAGGATATCTGGTCCTCTGAACACATACGCTTTTCAGCATTTCAGACTGAATGTGGTCTCCCTGTTCATAAGTGATTACTAATGGAGCCCAACGAACAATGAATCATGGTGGTATCCACACCGATAATTAGAATATGCTCCTTGGCTTAATGTTAGAGGTATCAAAGTAGAATTCTATTTAGTTTGTTGCTCATTTGTGTACTACCTAGAAAGGAATCACTGTAGCCTGATTGCTTCATTTTTACCACAAATAAGACATTAAGATTTCACGATTCTGAGGTGGCTTCTTTTCATAAGATATTGATTTACAATAAATATGTCAGCAAAGTCCGTGAGAATGCCCAACATTAATTTCTTGCATTTTTTACAAGAAAAGAATGAATTTATGACCAAACACATTAATGAATTACCAGTGCAAAATTCACTTCATTTGTTTTTATTAACTGTATTTGTTTTTATACAGTTTTAAATCAATGTTTTATTTTAAAATGATTGTCTTTTCATCTTTATTTCATGAGAATTATTGTTTACAATTAGAATGAGTCTATTTCCATTCTATGCCACTGAAACTGAAATTATTTCAATTTTATTGTTTTTAGATGAATAAGAAAGAAGAAAAAAACAAATTAATAGACTCAGAATCAACACAAGTGCCCCTCCCTACTCTCTAGGCTTATCTCTCTCAAACTTCACTTACCCATATATCACACCCGACTCTCAACACAGTGACGCAAGGTTAGATAAAGACGTACATAGAATTGGCATGATCAGACACACCGACATGCAGCTTAGGAAACTGACTGATGTCAGCTTTGGTGATGTATATTGCAGAACCAATAGGAAAAAAAAGGATCTAATTTTTATTCAGAAAGAATTAAAAATGAGACCATATACTTATTCTCTTCTTCTCTCTCACACACATACATAAACTCACTCTTTCACCCTCATTTACTCACTATCTCATTCTAACAAAGCTTTTTCATAAATGCCTAAACATCAGAATGCTACATAACAGCGCTGGTGAAATATGTGCATCCATTACACAATAAGATATCATTGTTAATTGAGCACCCCTTAAAAACAAGTGAAAAAATGAATTTCAAAATGAATGAAAATCATGCTCTTAGGAGATTGCTACTAGATTACACATGTAAATTTTCAAGACTCTATGCTAAAAAACATGTCAAGGCTCTATGCCAAAAAATGTGACCAGAAGCATATTTCAGTTAACACGGACAGATGGACAGAAAAATGAAAAGGGAAGAAAATCCAGCTATCATATTTTTGGTTGTTGAGTTGGGTTGATAATCAGGGCTAGATTGGTTCAATAGAAAAGGTTCTGATTGTTTTGAATCCCTTCATGACTTTTGCACCACCCTGTGTAAGCTTATATTGATAAACTCAGAGGGAAAGGAAATAATGGCCTCAGAATACAATGATGGAAAAGGGTAGTCCCTTTACAGCAAATGACAGACATAGTTTTCTGCAACTGGTCACAGAGGTTTGGAAAGGAGAAAAGAAAGTTTGGTAGATTAATAAGAGGGTAGGAAGGGAGAGGAGAGAATAGAAAGTTTTGTGATTTGATAAGAGAGTAGAAAGGGAGAGGAGCTGATAACTGCTACTCATACTATAAGGTTGACAGACACAGCTCTTATGTATATAATTTAGGAAGAGCATCAAATAACACATCAAGTAAATACACCATTGTATCTCATATTTTTTGTGCAGTGGACAAATTTAACAGTTTTACTAATCTCTGTTTAATATCACTAGGGAATTTTAGAATATCACTTGTTGATTTTTTTTTTTGCCTTTGGAAAAATTGGGTAACAAAAGCAGAGAAGACTAGCATTCTAAGAGAAATTGTGAATCACTACCATATTTGATTTTATGACACTCACTGAACTTTCAATTTCAAATATGTTTATTGGATATTACAGTGAACTCTTACTTTAACAAACTAATTTAAAGGAAGAAGTTGTTAAAACTGAAAGTTTATCATACCTGATAGATGCCCCTCGTTCTGTAACTAAGAAGTAAGTTTGGTAGTAAGTTTGCCACATTTAACAAACATTGTTTGATAAATCCAAAGGCAGTTTAGTTGCACCACATTCTATTCTCAACCTTGCCTTATATCGTTCAGTTGATAATAGTAAGAAAGTTTGTGGCGCTATCGTACTTTACTGTCACTGCCAATTTCTTTTATTCATAACTATTAAATATGATATTTATAACAAAAATGCATATTTAGTTTTGATTGCAATGTAATTAGCATCCGCATTGCCAAAGGCCCATGCCTGTTTACTGTGGAGCAACAGTTTTGTGTAGTCTGTAAAATTCTCTTTTTGGCCCATGAGGGTACATTAACACAATATATGCATTTTTTTGTTCATCACAAACTTCATATTTCCAATCCACCTTGATCCCGTCGTACAGTGTTTTGTCCCCTGTCAGTGGGTCATCCATATATTGGTGTATTTTCTGTTGGTTCCCTCTCAGCTTGTATCTCCTCTGATGAAGGTAATTCTATGCACTTCATTCAAAGAGGTCAAAAGTGATAATTTGACCATTTATTGGTCTTTGCAAGCTTGCATGAGCTGCCAATCTCTTTATGCTACCCCCTACATTAGAGCTTTACAAATTTTTTTCATTGGCATTACTCTTATCAACAATAAAAATTTTTTGTAACACATTTTTTTTTATTAGCCAAGCCAAATATATAATGTTGTATGAGCAGTTCAACTGACTCAGGAAGAGTATCTTTTGAAAAATATACAAATTATATTTGATTTTGCAACACACCTAAAGTATATTGGTGTCATATTGTGATGGTACACAAATTGGGAAACTTTGACTTACACCATCAAAAGTTGATTTTCCATGAGCAAAAAAATCCATAAAAATCCCCCTTGTGATCACAAAGATTCTGGAAATTTTTGTAACTTCTATATTGCCGCATTGAAGACGAATGAAAGTGCAACCAGAAAATGATTTAATTCCTTAGAACTGCTTCTCTGGTGTCACATGAATTGCTTCTTCATCTCTGTCATTAAAGGTTTGTTTTTTCACATATGCACGCATGTACACACACAAATAAACCAACTTTTGCTTATATATGCTGGGCTGCATGTTGATCATATTACAAGCAATATCTCACTGAAATATAAAAATGCATTTAAATTGTGAAAAGAAAATGTCGCCAATTTTTTCAACAATTTATAGCCCAGAATTTCTTAATCACACATCAACATTTTACCACTGTCTAATCACTGGAAAGGTATGATATCCAAGATGGCTACCAAATCATTAAAATGCCCATTATTTGTCCATTATTCACCCTAGTTTAAATTCCTCAGTGTATCATGTATGATTTTGATATTTAATTGAACATACTTTATACTAAACAAAACCATTGGAAAAACTTGTCTTGTGTGAAAATTAAATAAGTATTTAAGCTGTACTATTGTATAAAAAATAATTCATATCTATGACTGATAATAATTATTGTTCATAAAACATTGCAATACTGTAGTACATACCAAAAATATGAATTTGTTTGAAATACTACTGCAACTAAGTCATAATGATAAAAATTTGAATATGGCCAAACCAAAAAGTTTGTGGCCAAATGCTGTTAAAAGAGTTCAGATTTGTCAAATTTGGCCATAATATAACCAAAATGGCAACCCTGAAACTTTGTTTACGAAGTTGTTCTGCCATAAAATATAGTATCTACTGAGCAGTGAAAGATGTCTTAATAGTTTTATCACTTGTTTACAAACTCATCCGCTAGTAAAATATATTACTGTGAAGTAAAAAATGATCTTCATATTGGAATGAATAGTTTTACAGTTTCGTTTATAAACTCATTTCTATAATTTCAATTTATATAATAAATCATTTTAATTCTGTATTGTTTGTTACTGTGAAACTGAACTACAGGAGTAAATTAGCTCACCAGAATAATTACTCAAAAAATGATTCCAATTTTTATGTCTCAGTAAATCATTTTAATTCCTTAGATTGTTTTTTGTTGGTCTTCCTTGTATGCACAGTTATCCTTGTGCCTATCGATTGTACATTGAAAAAAGTAGCCAAACCACTTCACAAATGCACTAATTTAAAAATTGTAAAATGTCCAAGTGATTTGCAACTGAGTGCTAATTATGTGGGGTCTGCATTTGTGCTCACACTGATAGTAATAATTCAATCTATCTATCTATCAGTCTGATTTTGTTGACATCTGTGTTTGAATTCGGTTTGCCTCAAATCTTCAAGTTCCTTACCATCAGTACAGACATAGATATCAAGTTCCTTACATCCAGTAAAGACATAGATATCAATGGACACAGCATTTTGGAGATACATTTAAGCTATTTGTGATTGTAGAACTTTACTGTGATACTTTGTCTTCCAGAGTATGCCAGGGATTGATGTCCCTCATGTTTAGACAAAGTCCCTCTGTTTAAGATCCTGGAAATGGACGGCCTGTAACTTCACGCCATCAATCTTAGTAGTGTAAGCAGCCCATCATCCTCTAATCAATAATTTTCCATTCAGCAATTCATGTGGGTAACACTTGTAGGCAGTTTTCATCAATATGTTACAGTACAGATCACATTTCTGCTGAGCTATTGAAGACTTGATTGATCCGAACCAAGAATCTGCAACCACTTTATGGCCTGTTCCATTGATATTCTGTGTAAGTTACAAATTTGAAGCAGCATCACGCATATTTTTTATTTCATTATCAATGGACCTTGGCTTATTGAAAAATTTCTTACCTTTTAGGCTTTGAAAGGCTTTGATCATGCTCTCATCTAAGACTACAATGCTCTCTGGTGTGAGTGCATTTTTGAGCTGCTGGTTTAGAGCATCAAGAAAGTCAAGTATTTGCTGGTCACTTTGTTGACTATCTGATAACTGAACGCAGTTTGCGATATCTTGAAAATTTTGGCTGGATATTATCCTTCTAAAATTCATACCTAGAGAGATGCCATTGTCATTATCCACCCAAAACATTTTTCATTTTGAAAGATGATAGACCTCCATAGAAAGACGGAGAACATGGATTGTTTCTCCATGTGTCAAATCAGCCCTGGATATTTTGTTTTCGATATTTGTAGATTTCCATGTGTCAAGTCAACTAGCCCTGAACATTTTGTTTTCCATATTTATGGCTGACAGGGATCATTTCTTCAAGTGTGAAGTCCCACAAAGCCTGAACATTTTATTTTCCATATTTGTGAGTGACAGGGATCATCTCATTTGTTCTTGTGTCAAGTCCCACCATCTTTGGACCTTTGTTTTTCATGTTCATTGGTGATAGGGATCATTCCTGCATGTGTCAAGTCCCACTAGGCCTGAACATTTTGTTTTCCATATTTATGGTTGACAGGGATAATTTTTTTTTGTGTCCAGTCCCACCAGCCCTGGACTTTTTGTTTTCGATAGTTGTAGGTGACAGGGATCATATTCTCATTCATCAAGTCCTACCAGGCGTGACCTTTTTTTTTCCATATATGTTGGTGACAGGGATCATTTTTTTTTTTTTTGTCAAATCCTACCAGGCCTGAACATTTTGGTCTCCATATTTGTGGATGACAGGGATCATTTCTTCATGTATCCAGTCCCACCAATTGTGGACATTTTGTTTTCTCTATTAGTTTATGACAGGGATCATTTCATGATGTATCAAGCCCCACCAGGCCTAATATTTTGTTTTTCATACTTGCTGGTGACAGGGGTCATTTTTCCATGTGTCAAGTTCCACTAGACCTGTACATTTTGTTTTCCATGTTCGAGGGTGACAGCGAACATTCCTTCATGTGTCAATTCCTATCAGCTCTGGACATTTGTTTTCCATATTTGAGGGTGACTACAAACGTTCTTTCATATGTCAAGTCCCACCAGGCCCAAAACATTTTGTTTTCTATGTTAGTGGGTAATGGGGATCATTTCATCATGTGTCAAGTCCCACCAGGCCAGGACATTTTGTTTTCCATATTTTGAGTGGCAAGGATCATTTCTTCTTGGGTCAACTCCCAGCAGGCCTTGACATTTTGTTTTCTATATTTGTGGTTGATAGGGATCAGGGATCATTTCTTCATGTGTCAAATCCTACCACCCATAGACTTTTTTTATCCCATATTTAAGGGTGACAGGTATCATGGTCTTATCGAAATAGGACTTCTCGCAGAAAAAAAATCAATTTTGCTCTTGATTTCAAAGGATTGTTGGTTAAGCTTTGGCCCAAGTGAATGGCAGCCCCCCCCCCCAAATGTTCAGTTTATTTTATTTGATAATTTTAGGCTTACCTATTTTTTCTAAATTTGATTGAGTTGAAATAACCAAATTTCTGTACTGTGTTTATAAAAAAAAATCAGACTTTGAGAAATTATCAAACAAAACAAGTACAGATTGGAAAGTCAGTTGATGAAATGTTGGAAAAAGATATATAAGCCTAAAATTATAGGTTCAAGACTTGAGCAGTAAAAAACATTTCCCTCCTCAAGTTTCTTGCTATATGGACCTGAGTACACGGACCGAAAATCTTCATCATTTCCTCTGCTGAGGTAATCCAACTCATTCAGCTCCACCTCTTCTCTTCCAGAATCAACCATACAGCTTGTCTTTACAGAATTTTTAGTTTGCTTTGGAGCTTTAAGAGTAGTCACTCTGTTTTGCTCTTTGTTTTGCTGTTTCTTTTTTGTTTCTCTGCTGTGTCTGCCATGATGTTAACGCTGTCAAATATATGATAAAATTTACTGCAAAGTTCAAGAAATTTATTCTATGCCAGTTCCGGTCGCACCCAAATGTAAGGTATATGTAAGGTTGATATAGTAACTGATATGGATCACCTGGATTTAAGGTTGATACAGTGTCTAAGATGGATGACACATGTGTCACCGATAATGGTGTGGATATTTAGTGAGGACTACTCAAGACTTGATTCTCCTAAGGTCAGACTAGACTTGCTATTGCTGAGGTCTGTGGTGGAGCCAAGTTCAAGTCTTCAATGCGTAGTCTGTCTTATAGACCAACCTCCTTACAAAGTGTTATTCCTCAGCATCCTAGAACTATCATAGATGAGGTGGTTATATACTAGCAAAAGTGTTGAATATTCATCATTTTTGTAAGCTGGTACATTATAAATCTATCGTGCGTACTCTATCATCCATTTCATTTTATCATTCTATGATAAGTTAAGCATCAGTCTTAAATACAAAGTTATAGATGTAAGGACCATTTAGATTGATATCTCTTATTATTGTGTAAAAGTTATAATTATAATAATCTAGGGTTATCTTTTTTTATGTAGGGCCAAAGATTAAAAAAAGCCAAGTTTGTTGAAAATATATTTACTTATGAATTCTCTAATATCTTGAAGAAAAAAACTGATTCAGCAATTTTCTATTGATTTTTCCCATTAAAAACTGAAAAGACTTTGTGGATGGCTTCTCTGGCCAAAGTTTTTCTTCGCTAAGCCTGAGGAACAGCTTAAAATTTGGAAGCCCTGGAAGTTGGCTCTTTGAGGAGCCCTTCCCTTGACCATTTAATGGATTGGTTTCCAACCTGGGGTCTGCACACTCCTTGGGTCCATTAGCAAACCTTTCAATAGCAGTGAGGTAGCTAGATATTTGAGAGCCTGGGTGGGATACTTGGCTCCTTGAAGGGTCCCCTCCAGCAGTTAGGTGATATTTGTTATTGTATAATGTTAGTAGAAATTTTTTTGGTAGGTGTCTCCTAGCTATGCCCCTTTCCCAAGATATTCTTTTCATTATGATTCTTTGTTCCCCCACCTTCCTTCTGGCTTCATATGCATCTTCCATATACCTTTTTTTTCTCTTTTTTACAGAAGGGTAACTTGACCTTTGAGACGCCAAATATCTTTTTTACCAAGAAAGCATTTCGTCCTGCCAAGATAGAGACAAAGTTAGAGACAGACATCTCAAATGCCACCTTGGTGGCCTACAAGATATGTGTCTGTGCCTTGAGTGGAAAAATCTTTGCAGTGCCAACAACTTCAAACTGCCTTTCACCAGCAGATGCCTGTAATGACAGTTAGACGTTAAAGGAATCTACTTGAATGAACCAGTTTTAGCTTTTTCAATCTCCATCGGTATTGATTGTCAAGCATTTATCATCTTATTTTCTTTTTTGAAATTCATTTTGTTTACCCTACAGGGTGTTTTAAAAAGGATGCAACCATATTTTTGACAACTTGTATTTGAACTATTTTAAATCTAAAAATTACAGAAAAAAGATACTAATTACACATACATTTGAACTTTACATTAGATGTCGGAATTCATTTCCTTTTACTTGGATGCAGGTTTGTATCCATTTCATTACATAAATGTTTCATTATGACATAGCTAATGCAACACAAAGGAATGGATACTCGTATGAGATAAGCACATGATGCAATCATTTTAATTGCTTAATACTGTTGTCTCTCTGTAGAGCATAGACTTATTCTTAGGGTTGCATCCTTCATGAAACACTCAGTGTAATTTATTTGGTAAGTCAGTTGGACAAACCGCATATAAAATACAATGTGTATCCATATATTCATACTAGTTAACCTGTGCTGTCAAAAAATAGTAGCAGCATTTAAATAGTTTTATGATTGCGTTGTACTTGAAAAATATCAAAAACATATTGCTTTGCATTTTCTTGCTCATGAATGAACTTGCAATTTTTACGCATTTTGACTGCTAGATAAAGACATTTAAAGTATCAATGGGTTTGAAAGTTGGAATCATCTAGTCAATAAAGAATATTGGTGCTGTACAAATGTTTTATGTAAAAAAGTACCCTTATAAAATGATGGTATTATTCTTTGCTTGTAACAGGGTTGCTGCTGAGATTTATTCAAAATATATTCTTTTGCCCCTACCCTTCCTGAAATCATATATTCCCCATCTCTCAGGAAAGTGGCAGCTGTCAACCATGCTTGATTCCTATAATGCAAGGGTAGCCAAACTTTGGACCATCGATCCCTTCATGAAATCGATTCATCCCCAGGCATATACAAATAAATAAATGATATCAAAGTTGACACGCAGTTATATACATGCTTTTATTTCATTTTGGTTCCCTTGGATTTTTTCAAATTGAAAAAAAAAAAATAGATAGAATGGAACTGAACAAATTTTATATAAATCACATATTATTGGAATCTTAAACCGAAACTTCCACTTTAATTTTGATAACAATGACACGAAAACTACCCGGACTACTATGACAATGGTACGTGTGGGCCTACACAAGTATGCCTGGGAATGTGCATGAACCTATGCCAAGGTTCAGTCTCACAACCTGCCAGTTTACTACACACTGAATACACTCATACAACTTTTCTTATACAAATGTCAGCAACCCCAAAACATCAGTCGCCCTCCTTTTTGACTCTTCTTTTTCAATGACTTTCAAGTGTTGTTCTTATTTCAGGAAAGATCCTTCTTAATCAGTTTCATTTTGTATGTTAGTTTTTAATCAATAATATACAAATTCCTTGCACATTACTGATTTATTTTCTGAATATTCATTCGATTTCATTCTCTAATGTGGAATTTATTTTGAAAATTGAGTGAAGCCAGTCCAACTGTATATACAATACTCCAAATAATGGTCTATATCTGATGCTATATACTGGTTCAATTTCTAAGTTGACTATTCATCAGGCACATTTTCACTGTGGGCTTTTTTCCTTAGGACATTTTTCATTTGGGCATTTGCCAGTTTTTATCATTTTTCACTTATTTTTGCTACATTAAATACATTTATGATGATTCATATCTGAACAAAAAATAATTTCAAGTTTTTCCTTTATTACCAAAATAATTCAAATATTTTTCAAAAACGGAGGAAGCAATTCATTATACCACAAGTATGGATACCTGGCATTGCCCAGGAAAATTTAATTTGAGGTTTGAATGAATAAATATTTGTACATTAAAATAGAAAAAGAAATATTTGCAGAAATTAATGTATTTGCTTTCAACCCACAAAACTGTATAAACTGATGCATTCAATAACTACTTGATGAAAAAAAGAAAATTTATGACCGGTATATTTTGAGGCTTTACTTGAGCTCCCTCCTCCTCCGTCAGAAAGGAACTTAGGAAAAAAATTATCTGGAAACAGTTTACTTTCTATGTACAAATCAGTTGAAATGGATGTTAAGCATCGAAAATCAAAATCAATAAATTTATTTTTTCTGCATTTCTAATTTGAGAAAATAATTTCTCCATCTTGATCCCACCCAGTTAAAAATCTTTGAATCATACGTGACATGATGTAGGTGAAAAAGTATAAAGAGAATTATTTTGTGAAAATATCTTGCTGAGAACATTCATATTTAACATATTAGGGACCTACTGATCAACTGAAAAGTGTCTTATAGAGATGTGCAGACATATCTGATAATAAGAAAAACATTAGCCAGTAGCAGGAACAAGTTTATTCATCCATAAGGTAAAATTACAAATTCAGCAAGTAAAATTTACATGAGGTAAAATTGCTGGCCGAGTGCATGACATGGCTGTGACACAAAGTTATGGGGTTCAGGGGTGGGGGTTCTTTGCTTATCTCATCCATTCGCTTGATAATTTTATGTCATGCTAGTCTGTCTATCTGTTAATGTCAATGTCAGTACATTGTTCAGTCTGCGAGAGCCTAGGTTTTCCTAAAACCAAAAATGGAGGTGGGGGGAGAAGATAATCAGTGGCAGGGATGGCCATTGACTACTCTTAAGCTCACTCTCTTTTGCCAGAAATCAGTGGCGGCCCATTAATAAGGCTGCGATCAGGTCTTTTAGGTGTAGAAGTTGCTAGGATTAGGTGTTGAGTGATTGAGGACGGCTTGGAAGCTTCATTCCTCCACCTAGCTGCTAGTCTTAAAATAACCCAAGGAGTGTCCTGAAAAGATTTCACCTTCTCCCAACAGGAAGCCACTAGAAATACCAGTCAATTCTGGATCCTCTCTTATGCACCAAGCTTACTGCTTTTACTCATCTTTTGCTGAAGTTTATGGGGCCCAGGTCTCTTTTTACATCTGATCTTCACTTTAGGCTGATGTTTGAAGCATAAGATCAATTGTTCGTGGGAAAATGATTTGCATTCATAAACTTCCTTCAGTAGTGTCAGCCACACCAGCAGTTGGAGACTAAAAGGGTACCATGTTGTCGCAAATGTCTAGTGATGGCAAAGGTAATCTGGGCTCCATGTGGGCCGCTGCCCCGTTAACGTACTCCCAGCGTGGTCAGACCTTGCACTGATAAAAACGCGCTCGGCT
The DNA here is from genome assembly GCA_963457665.1 of Thysanoteuthis rhombus. Lineage (NCBI taxonomy): Eukaryota > Metazoa > Mollusca > Cephalopoda > Oegopsida > Thysanoteuthidae > Thysanoteuthis > Thysanoteuthis major. The sequence goes on along the minus strand of OY735219.1, from coordinate 45,281,536 downwards.
AATTCCTCACTACCACTGTTTTACCGAATGCAGGCGAATAGGTTTACTAAGCCGATCTTGAAGAGCAGTACGTTCCTAGGTAGCCGCCAGGTGATAGAAAACTTTGAGCTGTCAAGGAAGTCCGTGCATGGAGCCGAGGATCATCTATGTTGGAGTTTCTTTACTGGCTGGAAGAGGCTAGCGACAAGCGAGTCCAGAGCGACTCCCACCACTAACTCCCGATAAGGTGTCCTACAAGGACGGTGCGAGGCTGCTGCCTGTGTAGAACTATCATCAGGGTTTTACGACATTCGCTTAGGGGTGGTTTCTTACCCTTGGTCCTGCGAAAGCAAAACGTTGGAATTGAGGTGGATTTGAGTGTAGAGTTTCCTTGGAAATTGGTTCCACTGTTAGCGTCCGAAATAGGAAGGCCAAGGTGTATTGGTAACTCGCCAGGAGTTGGATGCAAACCTATCTGAAGACCATCGGCCCACCCTGTTTCCAGAATAGGGAGAAGTTCTGTTGCTCTTCATTCTGCCTCTGATCCTACAGCCAATCGGTGAAGGTGAGGGCTGTATATGCAGCCCACCTCCGCCCTACCCTTCAAGGACAAATTCCTTCGGAGCCATTTATTCACTACGATTCAAGCTTTTTGGCTTGACGTGCTTGTAAACATAACATTTGAAAGGACACATCTGATTCTATTTTCTCACTTTGGTTTATTAATGTGGAGAAGGGGGAAGGGTCGTGTGGATCTTAGTATGACATAAATATTAAGCCAACATTTGACTCATTATGTCGGGATAAACAAAGATAACACATCCAATTGAGTTACTTATCATTCTTCTTTTACTTTTTCATCATTTATCTTTCAGTTTTTCAGTTAATTTTTTGTTGGTCTTTATTCGTTTCTATGTTTACTTTCTATTAAATTGCGACCAAAGACTGATTATACATAATCTTTGCGTTTGTAAATGAAGTGAAGATCGTGCGTAAAAAATTTCGTCTGATCAAAAGAAATCACGAATGCAGTGAAAAAGTTTGCAAAACCCTGTTGGAGATTACTGAAACAAAAATACATTTAAGCACTTTTTTAAAAAACAATGACAGTTTAGGTATAGCAAAAAATGATTACAGACACTTGGCCAACCGACTATGATCAATGCACAGGAACCCTATGTATGCTTAAATTTTTTGGTTAAACGTCGACTAACTTCTCAATAACATTTGTTATGATGCGCAGGGTGAAGTGAGTGACTTCATTTCGAATGCTTGTCGCCTCTATAGAGGAATGATTTTAGGAAAACCAACCTAATTAATTCGTAGACACTTCAGACTTGGTACATTTGTTATTTAAGTCTGTCTCATTAAAATACTTGAAGTCCTCATGCATCAGATCTTGGAAAATGGCGGCCGAATTTTAATTTGTTGCTAATTACATCTAAACCGTTACATCTACATGGCAGTATGTCCAGAAAAATCTTTCATCAATTATAACTTTCACTAAATAGACATACGTCTACAAACGTGATTGTGTTGGGGAAGAATATATACAGTCTAGAAAGATATATATATATATATATATATATATATATATATATATATATATATATATATATATAGTAATTCAATATCCGATGTGTGATGGGTTTATTTCATAAAGTGCTCTATACATTCAACATTGATATATATATATATATATATATATATATATATATATATATATATATATATATATATATATATATATATATATGTTGAATGTATAGAGAACTTAATGAAATAAACCCATCACAAATATCGGATATTGAATTATTGGTTTGTACTTTGGAATTAATCAGTTGACCCACAACACGACCCAGTTTTCAGCCTCAGGACATTTTTCGGTCTTCTCACTCAAATTCCAAATTGCTCCTCAACATATTCAAATTGCTCCCTTTCAAAGTGCGTGACCCACGATCAGAATCCCTGGCTAAAGGATTAGAAAGATCGCGTTGCGCCAATCTTCCGAGTTGTGGAGGACCGGCTTCCCTCGATAACATTCGAAATGATGGCTTGGGTTCAAACACTAACCATAGGTGCTGAAGTCAAACATGCGACTATCGCAGCTACCAAGCTGGTCAACAGTTAGGTTCAGTCAGGGCCAACTGAATAGTCACTGCTGCTCCCCTAATGCGCGCTCTGCATAATTCGAAATGATTTATTAAAGAAATTTAGTACATTTGCAAGATTTTTTAAATGGTTCTTTAAGATGGATGAGATTGTTGTCCATATCAATCGTCCATGTCCAATTGTTTCAACTTACATTGATATTCAATCCCAAATTCAAAATAAGGCCGACACCCCGCTCCCTACCAAAAATTAGGCACTTCCCCTGTACACCTTGGTTAGCGTTCTGTATACGTTCCTAAAAATGCAGTGCAAAACGAAACAGTGCTTTGCAGACAGAATCATTCCAAAATGTATTACATCGTTGTCGAGCCCGAAGGAGATGGAATGGGTTATTGCTGTGTATCTCATCTGGTAGTAATTATCGATGTATAGCCACATGATGCACATACACAATAATATAAGTATTTATCCTTATACACGCGGCACATTAACGAGTGTACAGTTATTGCAGAGACTATCCATGATACTGCCTGTATCATTATGAGTCTTTCAGAGGGTGCACTGCGTCAGGTGACGTAGTTATACAGCTGGTGAAAAGGGTGAAAATTTATGTCTAACATAGCGGGTATCGCAACTATCGACTCGTGTGCAATTGTGTGGATAAGATGTTGATCACTTGTTGATCTGTTGGACTGTTAAGTTGTTTTCTCTGGGTAGTAAAATAATTTCCAATAGGCGAAAGACGCCAAATAAATCAGAGACACGTTTTTTGAACAGTTGTAGTCTTTATTCTATTTCAGCAGAGCGCGTCGATTTCACAGAGAGAAAGAGAGAGGGGGCTTCCAAAACTGGCGGATTTCTCCTGAACTAGTGAGAATCTCATATTCATGATAATCCTTCATGTGAGATATGGTAGGGGATGTTTGAAGAAAATTAAATTATAACTAACTTCTCTCACGAAGAGGTGTGTTTAAACAACTTATGTCACTCCACCAACAAATCAAACGCGTCTCGCGCACCTATACTGATTGCAAGGGGTGTGTGGGTAATTTGGATAAATAATAAAACAAAAAAATGAAGATACGTCTATGCTTTTAAATTTCAGAAAATGGAAAATTCTGATGAGTTAAATCTAATGATTTTATTCTTATGGCACAGCCTCTGTTTTGACCATCGTTTGATCATGAAGGTCAACGAGAGCGGAGCAATGCTGCAGTGTTTTCGCCTAGTCTGGGAATCCAAATTCATTGCCTCAAACTTTTTGTCTGGGTCAATTGTAAAATGGAATAACAATTCTGCTTCTCAAATCGATGGGAATTAAAATGTACACTTCACCCCATTTGTGCATACCATCTTGTAACGTATATCCATTCATGTCTTGTTTCATTCATCATTCATCTCGGAAATATAATATTTCAGAATTTATTATGAAAAATATTAGGAAAAAGGGTGCTCTAGGGAATCGGTGCTAAATGGGTTAGCACTATGCAGGGTATTACTGCAAATAGATAGAAATCGATTATTCAAGCTTGTAATATTGTAACTATCTCAGTTGGCAAGCAGATTTACCGACAACCCCCCTCCCCAGTTCTATATGTAGTTAAGTAGAATTCATTGTGAGATCTAATTGGAAACGTTTGTATCAACATAATAGATACTTGACTCATATCGTGTGTCAATAGAGATAAGAGTGGTAAATATGGACACTTTTACAGCTGGCATTAAAATGTGCGAATACCTTGCACTTTCCGAGAGTGGCATGAAGAAGTTACACACACATGCAGACATACACACACATGCTCATGCACAACATAAATGGGTTCTCGACTCATAGCGTTTATGTTTATGCATATGTGTGTGTATGTATGTGTGTGTATTTGTTCTCGTGAGTGAGTATGTGAGTGAGAGATAAGGATAGAAAGAGAGAACTTCAGGGTGCATTGATTACAAGCATTAACATATGCATGAGTGGTATTAAGAAGTCTTACACACACACATGCATACACATATCTCAAAATGGGTTCTCAACTCATGTCGTGTATGAATGTGTATTTGTCTATGAGAGAGAGAGAGAGAGTAGAAAGAGTGACAGAGAGAATAGAAAGAGTGACAGAGAGAAGAGAGGTAAAATGTGAGTGAACTTCCTCCCTCTTTCAAAAACACGTGCATACACGCCTGCACACACACACACATACACAGCCCCACACACAAAAATCGACATGATATTCTGTATGTATGTGCACGTACACCTGATAACCTTTTTCCATACATTGATTTAATCTCGTATCAGTGCGCCTCTTCAGGAAGCGTCTTTCTTCTTTTCATTCTCTACAAGCAAGCGTCGCTACCATAGCAAATATTGTATTTTGTGTGCGGACTACACTTGAGGTAAGGAAATTGAACATTTGCTCCATTTTTATTATCATCATTATTATTATTATTATTATTATTATTATTATTATTATTATTATTATTATTATTATTATTTAATATTTTAATTAATTTAATCATGCATAACATAATCATCAGCCGTTAGAAGTCCACTGCTGACCAAAGGCCTTTTCCAGCTCCTTATACGCACAAGTACCCTTATTTTCATTATTTTCATTCTGTTCGGATCTTGTTTACATAGAACGACCGTATTGACTTTTTTTCGAATTATTTTTTTGTACGCATCACCATCGCATCTTGTTATATTCTTAACTAGCATTTTTTTAAAAATTTGGTGTATTGTAATTTTTACACTAAATGACTTTCATAGCGAGACGCAATCGTACAGAGTAAAACAAAGAATAACAATTTAATAAAAAAAACCGTTCGATTTGTTGGGGTATACTTACTTTACTTGAAAAAATGTAAAGTCAAACTGCTGCAATTTTACTAATATAAAAGTATTGTCGTGTCATAATTTTTTTCTGGTGTAAGCTGTGAGATTTGACAAGGAGTTTAATGAAAGCAAGGATATTCCCATTGTGTGCGGAAAGCTCGTAATTTCTGGTAATGGTCTGGATTTCCTTTAGTCCCTAAAACATACCTTTCTTCATAAAGATCTTCCCTATGGCTCGGTTCTATTATTATCAACAGAAGATATTGAAATGTGAGCTGTTCCAAGGAGGACATTATTATTATTATTATTATTATTATTATTATTATTATTATTATTATTTGCAATCTCACACCGGTTGCCTGGTTACCACTGGAGGTTGAGTGACAGCAAGTCTCCTCAAGTCTCCAGTCCCCCTCTCCACATTCTCATAGACCAAAGCAATTCTGTGGTTTACATTTTCACACCAGGTGGTCATTGCTGAAGGCTGAGTGACAGTAAGTATGTGTTCATTCCTTTCATCAGATTCCTGCTGTTTAATTTGGTCTCTAATATTTTCCTTGTCCTCCTAAGGTATTCCCTCTTCATTTTCTCCTCCATTTCTTCCTGTTTTATCGTATCATATTCAAGGACGCCCAGGTATTTGTATCGGTCTTGTACGGTCAGTGCTCTAATCTTCCTTTTGTCCAGGAGTTCGATTCCTTCTGCCATTGTGAGCCTTCCTTTGTGCATTACCATAATTGCACATTTTTTTATTCCAAATCCCATCCCAATGTCATCACTGTATTCTTTTACTCTGTTGAACAGCGTCTCAAGCTCTCCCCTGTTTTTGCAAATAATTTTATATCGTCAATGTACATTAGGTGGTTGACTTTTCTTTTTGTTTTGGAAAAAAGGTATCCTTTGTTATTTTTCAGGATTCTATTGAGTGGTATCTTAGTTAGAACAAATATTAGTGGGGACAGCGAGTCTCCTTCGAAGATTCCCCTTTTTATGCTTACCTCTGCTAAATTTGAGGCTGTCAAGTCTACTGTCCAGTTTTTCATAAAGTTTTCGATGAGTCTCATCACTGGCTCGCTGATCTTGAACATTCGAGTATCCAGCTATGTGTAATCATGTCGTATGCTTTTTTGTAATCTATCCATCCCATTGCAATGTTTTTTTTCCCTTTTTCTTACTTCTTTTAAGATCATCTGGTCGATGTAGAGTAAGTCATTTGCTCCCCTGGTTCCTTTCTTGCAACCTTTATGTTCTTTAGGTAATAGTCCCCTTCTTTCCATTGATATAAACATTCTCTCCGCTATTTGTCCAGTCAGGATTTTCCACATAAGTGGTAAGCACGAGATTGGTCTATAATTGGTTGCCATATTCCCCTTTTCAGGATCTTTTTGGATGAAGGTGGTTCTGCCTTTGGTCATCCATTCTGGTGCTTCAACTTCGTTTACGCAACTTTGGGGTAGGTGAGTGAGTCTGTCATGTAATGTGGTGAATTTCTTGAACCAATATCCATGGATCCCGTTGGGACCTGGTGCTTTCCAGTTGGCTATTTTCCGAAGAGCGCATTTCAATGTAGTTTCATTCAATAATATTGGTTCTCCATTGTCTATATCTTCGAGTTCTTTTTTCATGTTTCCTAACCATCGCAGGGTTATGTTGTGTCTTTCCAGGTTCCCCCATATGCTGTTCCAGTAGTTCTTGGTCTCTGTGGCGTCTGGTTTATATTCCGTCTTCTTTCTCCGTTCAGATCTTGGTAAAACTCTCTCTCGTTGTTTTTGAATGTGTATTGGGCCGTTCTTATCCTGTATCTCTTCAGTCTTGCCCCCTTGGCTAATCTCTTCTGATGTATCACTTCCACTGCAGTTGGGATGCCTTTTTGTGTTATCTTGTATTTGTTCCAAAGTCTTACTCGTGGTCTGTATGTATGTGTAGCATTTCTCAGTAGTACTTCATCTCTCTGAAGTTGAGACTTGGTTTTCTAATCTTCTTCCCAGTTGGGTTTTTCCTCCCTATTATTATTTTGGGCTCTTTCTTGTGTTGTGAAGTTATGTTTTACCATTTTTGCTCCAGCGTAAATTAAATTGTTGAGTTCCAAAAGGCTGTTCATTTCTTTCTGTCTTTGTCTCTTAGAGAGGGGAGTGTTGTTTTCTCTTCTCGCATGATTTCTTTCAAAGTTTGTATCTGGGTTTTCTCTTCTTCCATTGAGGTTTTGTCGTCTCTGTCTGGTGTGTGACTTTCTTCAGGGGTTTTGTGCAGAATTCTTCGAATTTTGTCGTTTGTGTTGGTTGTGCTGAGAGGTGTTTCGAGCGTGTCACCTTCTTCCCTCTCTACATTATCGTGGATTTCTTGTAGCTCAGTCTCGGGGAGCCATTTCTTTTTAAAGATTTGTTTTACTTGGTCAGCCAGGCGTTGGCTTGATACCTCCGAAGCAGATTTTCCCTCCATATTTTAGGCATGTGTTCTTCATAACATTGCACCGAAGGTTTGCGTTTTAAGTAGCAATACATTAATAGTCTGTTCTCCTCTCTTGACCATCTCTTCCTCTTGTTCTTTATAGACGCCACTCGATGAGGACTGTGCCTTTCCTGGGTGCGGTTGGTGGTATATGAGTTTTAGCCAACAGTAGCTAGGTAACGACTGTGTCCCTCCTGAAGGTCATTAAGGTTACACGAGCCGGAGTTTTGGCCAGCAGTCACAGGATGACGACCGAGTCCCTCCTGGTGGCTAACAAGGGAACACCTGCCGGTTATGACACACAAATCTTGAATCTGTGCCCCATTTTTTACGGTAAAATGATTTGGTTGTACTGTCATGATTGGGTGTTTTTAAAATTCTTTTAAGCTAGCACCAGACCTTGGTGGGTTGGTTAAGACGGGTGTGGTGCAGTAATAACCTCAGAGCCCCAACGGCTCTTACCACCCAGGGTATGACCTCACAACGAGGAGCCATTCGGGTGTACGAAAAATCTATTTGTGGTGATATGTTTGTCATCCACCACCTAATCAATAACCTAAAACATCAAGTCCAGCCCCTTAGGGTAATTACATGCATTTAAAAAGGTCATACGTCTCCCTTAAATCTTTCAAGTCTTAACTTGAGTCTCTATAGCGATTCTAGTTGCAAATGGAGCGAGTTATTTACTTTCTTCACGTGGGTACCCTCGAGGCTCTGGTCAATTCATACACATTCACATGAAAAAGCATTAGTTTTGCATAGGACAACTTAATTTCGACAGGAGGGGGGGGGGACTGTAAATTTAAAAATTTAAAATTTCCAATGTAAGACCAGAAAGTCAAAGATAATACATTTTTTAAATTGCTAGTGATCATTTCAAAGTCGAAAAATTCAAAATCAAAGAAAACCGTTTCAGAAGCCAAAAGTAAAATTATCAGAAGCCAAAAGTAAGAATATTATTAAGTAAAAATATTATTAAGATATTAAAAATAATCACAGAATTAATCATTAAATATAATCACTCCAATTGCCTGTTGGTCGTTGCCGGAGACTGAGTAACAGCAAGTATCCTCAAGTCTCGAAAACTCCTTTTCATACTCTCACAGTCATTGTGCAGTGCTGTGCTTTACCACACCAGTAGTCTTATCACCAAAGGTTGAGTTACAGTAGGTCTCCCGTCCTCCTCTCATATCACCCTCACCTATCCCAGCAGCACTGTTTGTACAGTCTCCATCGTGTCTTTTCCCTAGGCCATTGCTAACAACTGGGGTCGTAAATCTCATATTTCCTGTACTCTCCTCAGAATTCGTACAGTCCCCACCCAATTCTCCTCTTATATCCAGTTCCTCCAAATCTCGTTTCCAGTGTCTTCGGCACGCTTCTGCGTGCACTGACTATTACTGATACTATCCCGACATTCTTGTTCTTCACCCTCTTCAGTTTCCTTGCCGGGTCCTGGTATTTCCCTTGCTTTTCATGCTCTTTCGTATTTGGTTTGTTATCCGCTGGCACAGTCACGTCAATTGTTTGACAGGTTCGCCTTTCCACGATTACCAGGTCTGGTCATCTCGCTTGGATGAGGGGATCGGTTTGGATGTCGAAGTCCCGGAGTTATCTGTGGCTTCTATTTTCCAGGCCTCTCTTCAGCTTGTGCTGATGTCATTTTCTGCATAGTCGAATACCAGTCATTTGCTCATTTCACAGTGTATCACTGTTGTCACTCAGTCGTGTTTCTTTTTGTACTTTTTCTGAGCTAGTTGACTACATTCATTGGTTATGTGGTTTATGTTCCTTTGGGTTTTGTCGATTTTCGCCTTGACATAGTTTGTCCTGGTGCATTTGTTCTAGGTTGCCATGATGAGCGATTCCAGCCCTCTCTTCAGGTTTCCTTCGCGTAGTCATGTCCATGATCTCTCGTCTGTGACAATTTGTATTTGTCTTTGAATTTCCTGTATAGCTCTTTCCATTTTCTTTTCTTGTTTGCTGTTCTGCGCCTTCATTTGCTACATTTTTTTTATTCGTTGAACTGCTTCGGGTGCTTTTTATAATGTCTTCACTATTTGCTTGCACATAGTCTTCTAATCCTATTTTGGCCTTGTGGACAGTGTTTTATGCTGATGAGCCCTCTACCACCTTCTTTCCTCGTCGTATAAGACTATCTGTGTCATCTCTAGGGTGTAAAGCCTTGTGCACTGTCATAAGCTTCCTCGTTCGCCGGTCCAATTGTCCATCCAAGAAATACTGCCAATATGTCATTCCTTCCATCAGATTTCTACAATTTAGCTTATCCTCTCTTCCATCTTTTCTGTTCTTCTGGTAATAGTCCTCTTCTTTCCATATATATATATATATATATATATATATATATATATATATATATATATATATATATATATATAAACATATATATATACATACATACATATATATATATATATATATATATATATATATATATATATATATTCTGTGCTATCTGTCCAGTCAGAAATTTCCACAGTTGTGGTTGGCATGTGATTAGTCGATAACTGCTTGTCTGATCCCATTTCTCTGCGTTCTTTTCGATGAGAGTCGTTCTATCTTTGGTCATCTATTCTGGGACCTCACTTTCATCTAGGCTACTTCTGAGTTGGTGGATGAGTCTGTTGTATAACGTGGTGAATTTCATAAACCTATGTGCATGGATTCCATCAGGTTCTGGTGATTTCAGGGTGTTTTCCAATGTGGTTTCATTCAATACAATTTGTTTGCCCCCATCGATGTCTTGAATTCTCTTTTAATGTTATATATCCAGTCTGGAGCTCCGTTGTGTCTTCTTGGGTGTTCCCATATGGGTGTCTCCATATTTTTGCACGCGGTTTGTTTATGTGGGATGCATTTTTCAGTAATCTTCCCCCTCTCAGTAGTTGAGATATCTGTTTTCCTGATATCATTTCCAAGGAAGGCCTTTTCTTCCTGTTGTTTGAGGTCTCTCTTTGTGTCGTAAATAGATCAGTTACCATTTTTGCTCCGTTCAATATACCGTAAGAGGCAGTTGACAAGTTCAGTTGGCTCTTTTACCTTTTTCCAGTTCTTGTCCCTAAGACATAGCCATGTCGTCTTCTCCTCTTGCATCATTTCTTTTGGAGTTTGTATCTGGGTTTTTTCTTCGGTTGGGATGTCGACATCTCCAACTTGTATATGGCTTCAGTTAGTTTTAAAAAAATTTTATCTGAATTTATTCATGTCGTTCATGTTGGTTTCTGGGGATATTCTTCATTGGGTAAACCGTGTTACTAATTTTCTATGTTATTGGGGATTTCGTGTAGTTCTCCGATGGCCATATATTGTTCAGGATTTGTTTTACTTGGTCATCCAAGCACCGATTTGATGCCTCCACAGTAGATTTTTCCTTCCATGAGCATATGTTCTTTATGGCACCATTCATATGGTTTGCTCTTAAAGTAGCAATACATTACCAGTTTGTTGTCCTTTTTCGTTCATTTTCTCTTCTCATTCTGGCCAACAGCTGCTTGGGATGGTTGTGTTCCCTTTGAATACCATTGAAGAAGCTGGTGTCTTGGCCAACAGTAACTTGGTAACAACTGTGTCCTCCCTGGGGCCATTAAGGGAATACAAGCCGGGGTTTTGGACAGCAGTTGCAGTTTGATGACTGGATTCCTCCTGCTGGCTAAGAAGGGATCACCTGCTGGTTATGATACACAAATCCTCAATTTGTGCCCCATTTTTACGGTATATTGCAACCAAGTAACCAAAACATTTGATGAAAACCAACCACAGGAACAAGCTGGCTTCAGAAGAAGCTGCTCAACCATTGACCACCCCCAATCGGTAAATCGACTAAAAGAGAGCAGAGGAATATAAAATGCCATTTGCTATAGCAGTTGTAGACTTTAAGAAGACCTTCGACTCAGTGGAAATCTCCGAGTTATTGATGTTATCATTGAACGAGGTGTAGATCCAATCTATATCAGAGCATTGCAACGTATCTACCGACACAGCGGTTCATTCATTAGGTTACATGGAGACTCAAACCCCTTCCAGCTCGAAAAAAGGCTAAGACATGGAGATACAAGCTGACCCAAATCTTCCAGAACCTAGACCGGGAGAATAAAGTAATCAGAATAAAGTAACCTCAGATATGCAGGCAACATCGTCATTTTGACGAGAATCTTCATGATCACCAGATGATACTGGACTGACCGAATGAAGAGGAAAGAAAGTTGGTCTCCTCATGAACTTTAGTAAAACAAATGTCATGTATAACGAATATGTAGAATACAAAGACACATCAATCAAAATAGAAGACACATAAGACGGAGAGAGTAGACCTTTAGATCTACCTAGAACAACAAAACTTCATGAAATCTTCAAAAGAAGAGAAAATCCAGCAAAGAATTGCTCTAGATTGGCAAGCTTCCGGTAACAGGTTGGCAACCCTCAAGAGCAAGCAAATTCTGCTAGTGCTAGAAAGAAGGGTATACAACTAATGCAACCTTCTGATAGTCACACATGGAGCTGAAATTGAGAACTATGCCACGTGCACAAGAGAGAATCATGCTCAACTTCTCATGGAGAGAACACATGACAATACAATATATTAGAGGAAAGAGATATCATAGAATCCATAAAAACACTTGAATGGAACAGAATGCTAGACAAACGCTTTACGTCTTGAATCCCCAGAGATCTAATGCGAAACTGGGGTCGACAAAACATAAGATGACGTGACGAAGTAAATAGGTTTAGAAAGTACTGGCTTCGTGACGCCCATAAAAGAGAGTTCAGGCGAATCCTGGGGAAGATCTATGTCTGACGAGGGACGCATAAAGGTTGCTCCTGTTGCTGTTGCTGATGATTTGGTTGAACTGTTTTATTTACTTGGTTTGTGTCGCGTTGAAGTAGCACCAGACCTTGGTTAATTGGTTATAACTGATGTCATTCAGAGTAACCTCAGAGCTCCACCGGCTCTCGCCATCCATGCTATTCTGTCATGATGATAGAGCATATGGGCGTGCGTAGCACTACAAAAGGTGACAGTGATTGTCTTCCACAAGACCTATTTCATTGAGCTTTAGAAATGGAGCTACTTCTCCCGTTTTGATTCATTTTTAATTAAGCTACGACAGTATTACTGGGATGGTCAAATGTCTTCCTCATTTCTTTCAAGTCTTGACTAAGTAAGGGCCCCCACGAAAAGCTAATCTTTTAGTTCAAGTGATTCAATTATCCTCCTCACCTTTTTTCCTTTAAAAATTGAAATTCCAACGTACAAAGGAGTTCAAGTTTATCACTAAAAAACAGAACAAACAAAATTTTAAACTAACACATTTAACAATTGTGCTGTTAGATATCATCATGTAAAAATGGTACCAGTTGGTCGTTGGTTTACATGATTTTTCACTTACTTGTATCTTGTTCCCTGGTTTTGTTCTATGGATTAAAGAAAAATGATGTCTTGGCAGTGATAGTTTTAATGAAATGAAAATATCTTTGTCATGCGTGAGAGCCCCATAATTTTAAACTTAGTGCTTTCCCCCCAGTGTTGCTAATCTTGCTGCCCCCTACTCTTAATTCAACTCTCTGCCTTCGTTTCCTAAAAATTCTATGAAGCCACGAGCTTCTAGTCTTTTAGTACCCACTCTTTTTCCACTTTGAAAAAACAACAACAACAATAACAACAACAACACATAATAATAATAATAATAATAATAATAATAATAATAATAATAATAATAATAATAATAATGATGATTGTGATAATAATGATAATAATGATTGTGATTATAATAATAATAATGATTAAGATTATAATAATAATGATTATGATTATAGTAATAATGATAACAATGATAATGATAATGATAATAATTATTATAATGATAATAATAATATTGATTATGATGATCACGATGATCATCATCGGCGTAAACGAAAGAAAAATCCAGATTAGCGAATATTCCAAAATGAAGAAAAAATTCTGTTCTCATACAAAGCAGAATCTGTCGCAGAAAAATTCTGGATTTGACGTGGAAAAATTAACAATCACCGTTTCTCCAATACTCCTGTACTGTGTTATCAATTTTATTTCATTGAATACCATAGTTCTCGGAGATGATGAAGGGTTCCATCTTTATTTTTACATGTGTTTGTGTGTTTGTTTGTTTACTTGTTTGTTTTCGCATACCTGGCCTTACTGTTTTGTCTACAGACTTGAAAATAGGCACCAGTATTCCACTAAACCCCTCTAAAAATTGTTTTTCTTTTTTTGGAGCCTCGTTCTAAAGTATTTATTAATAACATCTGTTTCCAGTTGTTGTTTTTTTAAATTCTAATTTAGATATTTACCAGTGGAATACACCAGTGATGTCATAAATAGAATTTATCCTGACCATATTTATTCTTCGATAAAATCTTTTCACGTGACTTCAAATTTTGATGTTGCAGTTGTTCAATTATTGACTGTGATTGGTGAGTCGTATTTTTGTGGCATTTCATCATTAACACTCGAACGTCAGTCAGTCCACGGCAGTGTGTAAACTTGCGTTCCTTTTACTCCAGGAAGCTTGCCTATGCATGGCTACTACTTTACTGACTGAACTACAGGGGCTTTTACGGCTGGCGGAAGATCAAATCTAATTCTTGAACTCGCCCTTCACTTTCCGTTCAGCACCATATTTGTCATTATTTTTATGTACACTAGCTGTATTAGTTTAAACAAAATTGTTCTGATTCCTTTTTGGCAGTGAAAGGCAACTGAATTTTAAGATGAAAGAAAATACTTGTCAAAAATTGATAATAGTTGACAATTCTTCATCTAATAAAAACCTACAAAGCACCAGGGGAGGGCATACGTCTTCGAACACCGTACATCAACTAAAAACTGAATGAAAATAAAAAGTTAAAAAACAAGAAGAAAGAATACAATCGTTGCAATATGTACAAATATTGAGTTACCTCTCCTGAAATTTAAACTTGGTTAACTGTTTGGTTTTAACCCATTTTTCATGCAATCTAACAAAAATATGTAAATCGAAAACACATTCCTAGGTCTGCTCAAAAATTTAAGTATTTCCTTCGCAGCACATTTCCCTTTGCATCAAAAATTTCATTGAAAATAATCAAGAACTTTTCGAGATACCGTGTGGACAGAGAGACAAACAGATGGACATAAGGGCAAACGAATGGTTATATTACCTCTTCAACATCGTTTGAAATAGCCCTCCTCAGCTACTTAGCTACGTAGCACACCTAATGAGAATTTAACACTCTACACTGTAATAAAGGACAGAGTAACTTCCTCATTTCATAGTGAATTGACAAGTCTTTGATCAACGAAATCAACGAAAATTTATCATACAGATACGGAAGACTTTTTTCATTCTAATAAATAGATACATTTATACAAAGAAAGATATACATATTTTCCATGTATTATGTATACAATACAAAAGTAGCCAGTCTTGTTAACCAAACTGTCAGAATTGGTTTCTTCAGTTTTCAATTTGGCCCGGCTGACTTGCTGGCTGGTTATGTATGTATGTATGTATGTATGTATGTATGTATGTATGTATGTATGTATGTATCACGCATGAAGGCTGCCCAATGAAGCTAGAGGAGAGAAAATTTGAATATTTACTCCTTATTATGTCTAGAAGGATCTTTTTTTTGTTTTTTTTTACCCCCTCTATTCGTTTCAAGTGGAGGGGTTAATTTACGATATAACGTTATGCTAAATTGATTCCTAAGGTTGTGTTTTTTTAAAATTCAACCTTTTTGTGATCACTGCCCAGCAAAACGCGAGAGAAATATTCATACAGCACCTTTACACACTTTGGACTAAATCTAAACGTTTTCAGAAGGTAACTGAATACTACGGGCACATGAAGAAACCTGGAGGTTAGTGCGTCCGAAACGTTGCGATAAAGACGACGAAACCGGTCCAAAAGACCTTTTCATAAATTTAGACAAATGTTGTGTAAATTATTGTTGGTCTTGGTCGTATTTGACACAGGCTCATTTTTTATGGGTATTCAGTGAAATTTGCTTCCCCATTATGACAATTTCTGTCCCATCATGGGTCTTTTTATTCTATGCAAATGTCCCTTCGACTCATCATCATCATCATCATCATCATCATCGTTGTCAGTGTCCGTTGTTGGACATTGGCCTTCCCCAAGATTTGCATATACTCTTTGTGGATCTACGTTGTGAGTTGTGATGTCCAGCGGTTGTCTGACATTCTTGCATGACCTGCCCATTGCCGTTTGTGTTTTTTAATAGATTCTACTATATCTCTCACTCCCGTTTTTTCTCCAAGATACCGTGCAGTCTGCCAGTAACATTTGTCCAGGGAGATAACTTTTAAATGCTAATTATAGACTTCTTCATTTTTTGCAAGTACGTAAAATAAAGTCCTAGTTCCTTCTGGTTGAACATAAACATAAAATGCAGATGATTTGGTATTTTCAGGTGCAATGCAATTGCAAAATTATTTAAATACTGTTGTTGTTTTTTGACGGTATGTGTGAACTATATAAGAAATTATTTATCATTAACTGATCTGGTAAAAGTATCTACACTCACAAACAGATACGATCATATCAACTATGACGCACGGGTGCGAAACCAGGAATTTTACAATACCACTCGAAAACCAACTGAGAACCGCATAGATGACAACGGAAAGAGCGATGTTAGGAATAACTCTTAGCAAAAGAAAAAAAATCATCATGGGTCTGAGAAAGGATCAGTGTGAAGGATATCGTTCTAAAAGTGAGAAAAGGATTAACCAATTGGTTCCTGTAGGACAGTAAACGCAGTTGGAAAAGGCTGCACTTAAGATGGAGAGATGAAGTCGAAATTTTTAACAGTAAGATATGGCAGAGGCTAATACAATCACGCTCGTCATGGAAGGAGATGGGAAAGTAGATTCCCTACGGCTGATGATGATATCCATGGCTTCGTTTCTGAGGAGACTTATTGTCACTCAGTCTTCAGCGATGACCACTGGGCAACCGGTGTGAAACTGTAAACTGCAGTATTACTGTGGCCTATGAGAACTAAGAGAGAATGGCTGGAGACTTGAGGAGACTTGCTGTCACTCAAACTCCAGCGGTTACCACCAGGCAACTGGTGTGAGATTGCAAATGATGATGATAATAATAATAATAATAATAATAATAATAATGATAATAATAATAATAATAATAATAATAATAATAATGATGATGATGATGATGATAATGCTGTTGTGGTATAGGTAGAGTGGGTGTGTGAGTGTGTGTGTGTGTGTGTGTGTGTGTGATAAGTACTTTGGCAAAGAGACGCCAGACCAGCTATCTGCTCACATTCTATGGTTTAACAACCCATTGTCCATCATACTGTTGGTACATTCCCACAAAAGGGCGACAAATCTCCATAGCGAGCTTGCATCTGTCAGGGAAAAGACACATCTGTTAAACTCACGACCTCGGGGCCTTGTTGCTATCCGTGCTACTCCAGTGGACCATAGGTTACAAACCCTTGGTTAAAAGTGTGGGTTCAGTTCTGTCTGGGCAACTCGAATGGTGGAGGGAAATTTCTTACTCCAGCACCTAAAAGTGACATTTACGTCGGCCTGAACATTCAGTCGACGGTCGGCAGATGGCAGTCCCATCACTAACAGCAACTTGGCTCGTATTTTATTCTATTAATGGGTTATTAGATTAATGAAACTAATTCCTTCGACGACTGCAGTTGTGAGGATTGCTTACATTTGTCCACCCAGAAAAGCTTTCTTCTATCTCAAACTTAAATAGATAGATCTTATTATTCTGCATTGCTATAAAGCTTCTCAACCGTGGATCAGAGCTGAAATAGGTTACGTGTTTGACCGAGAAGTAATATCATGCAGTAAGGAGTTGGGAAAGCGGGAGGGAGAAGGTTCAGATTCGAAGGTGGAAAGAAAGCTAGAAAAAACGAAAAGAAAACCGAATGAAAGGAGAAATCTAAGCATAATCTAATGCTGAATCGATGAAATTGCCTAATTTGCAGAATTTAATTATCTTTTGGTTGGCAGGGAGGGAAAGGCATAAAAATTGCGATCCATTAAAATTTCTCATGGAGAAGGACGGAAAGGTGTTGAAGAATATGTTCGCAAATGAAACTAATCCACGTTGATTTATAAGCAACCATGGCGTCGAATATCGCCTGTAAGGAGTCGGTATACAGGAGTAAAACTCAAGAGCTCCGTGACCAAATGGTTAAAGGCAGCCAGGCGTATACTGTATTCGATTCTCATCGGAGACTTCTTATTTCCGATCACGTCATTCACTCTTGCCGTAGTATTACAGTCCGAGTCAGAGTTGTGATAAAAAGCAATTAAAAATTAAGATGAAAGTAAAAACTACATGAAATTGATAATAAAGATAATCCATGTTTGTATAAAATTTAGATAAAAACATGAACAGAAGATAGAAAAAGGAGAGATGAGGAGATGCAGACAAAGGATGAGAGACAAGCAGAAAATAAAAATGAAAGAATGTCTCAAGCAAATCAAGGGTAAAATGAAAAAAAGAACTCTGAAATCTGATGATATAAAATTTATCCCAACTAGTTGCCCTAATCAGACTTACTTTGATGTTTTTTTATTGTTTAAGATTGTTTCTCTTCAATTTTTAAATGTTGTACTTCGTGTTTTTTTTATTAACTTCAGTTGTATTTAGTAAAAGTCTTGGATGGAATTCCTACAAGCACCAAATTTTCAACCCCCTCCTTTAACACTGACCATGAGCGAGATAAACAGATATTCCTCTTAAATTATCAACCGTTCGTTACTATTTGTTTTCACTTAACTGAAATTTTTATTACCTCTCTCGAGGTCGAATCTTGAAGAAATGAGGCTTTCTCTCCTCCTTCGAATCTGAACCTTCTCCTTCTTGTATGGTCAGACCCATGCCACTCCCCTAAGTACTAGTGAATCTACTACACGTCATGGGCCAGCGTGGCAAGGTATGGCCTATCATTCGTCATGGTTTGCACAATCAAAAATACACCGGCTGTTACTGCTGGGTGAGCGGTCTCGAAAGGCCCAGCCACATGTTGTGTTTTGGGTGTTGATGATATGCTCCTAAGTCGACTTCCTAAACTAATGCTGACCGTTCCTGCCGGGTCAGCGGTCTCAAAAGTCTCAGTCACATCACGAATTTTAGGTGGGGTGATGTGTAACAACGATAACCCAAACACAATTCCAAGAACGTCTCCACGAAAACAACACTTCATATTGGCACTTATAATGTACGACCACTCTCTACAGATATGCACTTAATTGGCCCTGAAAATGAAGTCAAATACATCAAATGGTACATTATCGGTATGCGAAATTAGTAGACCTAGAGAAGAACTGAACGAACAAAATAACAAGCATCTTATATATAGCTACGGTAAAGAGAGAGGGAACAAAGTAGAATTGGGGTCCTTATTCATGAAAAATTCTAGTACAAGTAATAGGTTTCAAAGCTATCTCAGATCGCGTAGCCAGTGTGACTGTAATGGTACAAACTGAACATCATTCAAGTCTATGCCCCTACTTCACAATCAACCGTGGAGGAGATACACCATTTCCATGACGGCGATACAAAAAACGGAACGAAAGATGTGATGGTCTTGTTAATTTTGCAACAGTGAACAAGTTCAAAAAGGAACTAAATAGAAAATGGACTTGGAGGAGCCCCAATTACGAAACCAAAACCAGAAAGCATCAACATCGACTTAAACTGGTAAAGTCATCACTTGGAAACTAACCATTTTATTCAACTTATACCAAAGCCCAAGAAGATTGAAACACCGTATAAGAAGGGGAATCCGAAAGATATGAACAACAAGCTTTCTAAACTGCATCTACAAACTTTTCATCAAAGTGGTCAACAACTGAGTCACTAAAACCAAGGGAACAAGCTGACTTCGGAAGAAGCTACTCTACTGTAGACTATCTCCTTTCGGTAACTCAACTAAAAGAAAAAGCGGCAGAATATGCAATTCCATTCGCTGTAGCATTTGTTGACTTCAAAAAGGCTTTCTATTTAGTAGGAATCCCCTAGATCATTAATGCTATCATAAAACAAAGCGTAGATCCAGTGTACGTCAGAGTCTTTCAGCATATCTACCTACATAACAGTTTAAGGCTCGAAAATGTGCTCACCAAAACTTTTCAGAGCCTGCCTAGAGAGGATCTTATGAAGCCCAGACTGGGAAAACAAAAGAATCAGAATAAACGGCGAACACATAAGTAATCTCAGCTAACCTCATCGTCTTTTTGTTAAGAACCTTCATGATTTCCAAAGAATGTTGGACGAATTGAAAGAAGAATCTAAGAAACTAAGACTTCACATGAACTTCAGTAAAACTAATGTCATGCACCACAAACACATAGAAGACTAAGACACAACGATCAGAATGGAAAAAGAAGAGCTGGAGAAAGTAGACCACTACATCTACCAAGGATTACGAATCTCCATGAAATCCTCAGAAAAAAAAGAAGAAATCAAGCGTTGAGTCACTCTAGAACAAGAAAATTCTGTTAACTCTAAAAAGAAGAGTACGCATCTCCCAATAGTCACCTAAGAAGCTGAAAGATGGAACCTAACCAAAAGTTGCCAACACTCGTGCACATGAAAAAATCACATGGAGAGATCCCAATAGAGCCATAATATATTAGAGGAAAGACACGGGTCAGAGATATCATACAAACCATTAGAGAACCCAAATAGCAACGGGCTGACTACAGTGCAAGGGTATCAGGGCATTTCGACTGATAATGTGGATCCCCAGAGATCATATGTGAAACCGTTACCAACAAAATATGAGATGGCGTGACGAACTAGACAAGTTCAGGAATTATTGGCCCCACAACACCCATGACAGCAGGTCTGGAGAATCTTGGTAAAGGTCAATAAACAAGGACGGGCGCTAAAAGGCTGATGATGATGAAGAACATGAACGGGCAATGAAGATTGAAAAGGATAAGGGAGAGAATGAGAAGACACAGGCAGAGGATGAGAAAAAAAAATAGAAGTATTAGTTAAGGGATAATCTTTATTATCAACACCCGTGGAATTTCCTCGAGTCCAGCTAGTTATAACAATTTGATATGTTCTAGCACATAAAATATATGCTTTTGACATCTGGCCAGTTCATTGCAGTGTTCGGAATTTCATCACAGCCAAAGCAGGGAGACCAGACGTCCGGCACCCTTGTTCTCCGTTGGGCAACACCCCAACCGGGTGTTGATTTATCTTCCTTCCTTTGGTTCTGGAAAACATGAATGATTAAAAAAAACAAACATAAAAAACATAATATTTTCTCAGATATTCTTAGTTGGAACATTCGTTAAGGTATTTATAGACGCGTCAGCGCATCTCTATAAGACATTTCTCGGTCGATCAGTCGGTCCCTAATATGTTGAATATCAATTTTCTCAGGTTCTCATTATAGGTGGCTGCTGTTATCAACGCTGCTAATGCGCTGTTGTGAAGACTTCTAAGAGGTGACCCTCTGTCTAGTTCCTCTCTTTCAGGCAGCACTTTCCCTCTTTTTGGAAATTCGAAAAGATCAAGTGAACCAATTTAAAAAAAAAAAATTTTTGAGGGAGATAAAGAAAAACGTTATTCGTGTCGAAGTACCGAGCACCGTTTTTCCAATTGGTGTTTCCCACTCTCGCTTGGTAAAAGCTCTGCCATCAGTCAGAAGAACTCTTTGTCGGCATGACTTGAGAAAATGAAAATGCAGAAATTAAAGCTGTTCCTTGTGTTGAAAATGTTTTGGACATTATTGTGAATTCTTTTGGTATGATCATTTAGGATTCTTTAATTTTTGTTGTATCACATAAAACTGTGTTGACATTGATGCCATAATTTCCCTTTAAATAGGGAAGAGGATTGTAGAGGGTAAAGAATAGGGAAAATTTCACCAAAATTTAGAAAAATTAACTCATTCTGACAATAAAATTGGATGTTTTTACTTAAAAATTCCACTCCCCAGTTTTCGGTATGTCATAGGAAAAGGTGTGGTTTCAATAAAAAATGGGACTTAGAAATAAAACAAATTACGATCGAAAAATGTAATAATTTTTCACAAGAATTGGAGTATGGTCTTGAAAATATTCTATCTTTAAATTTAGCTGGCATTCGGGGTCCTGAATGAACATTTTTTGGCATTTTTCTTTCTCTATTGCATGAATGTACATTATTTGAATCCGGGTGACTTTCCTTATGCTCAGCCCCGTTTCGTTGGTTTTCTGTCTGGTCAGAGTCCTGTCATAACCTAAAATTATAGTGGATTAGTCCCTGTGGAATTCATTAAGAGAGCTTATTTTATCATATAAAAGTCAAATATGTAAACTTGTATGATTGTTTGGTTGTCTGTCTGGTCATTCCAATTAACCTTTAAAACAGTTGAGTTGAGTTGAAATTTTTGAAAAAGTTTAATTTAGAATTCTTGAATTATTAAAACAAATTAAATTAGCTGTATGCTCCTTACTGTCGATCCATTTTGATGGGTATATGCTATCATTAATAGGACACCAAAAGAATTTTCGAAAAAATTATTATGTTTGCTCTACTTTTTTCTAGTTGAAAATGGAAAGAAAAGATATTACCGTCTTTATTGGCTGTTTTGCTCATTCAACCTGGGACACAGCTCTGGAAATATTACCCAATATGGCCATCGGAGTTTACAACGGAAAGGTAAGTGATTGATATATATATATATATATATATATATATATATATATATATATATATATATATATAGTAGGTTGTGGATTCGCTACACAAACTAGCTCATGTTTCAGCCCTCTCTGGGCCGCTCCAGGCAAATGATTGTCTATGTTTTTTTGGGTCTATTTATTGGGAATTTGGTGAGAATGTTGTGAATATTACATCGGCATATCGAATACACCTTTTAAGTTTAGATTAGCCAACCACACATCATCGTTCACAAACGAAAAACACAAACACAGCACATCCTTATCAGCCCATTACTGGAAACTACACCAAATGAACCACAAGCCAACAGTTAAGTGGAAAATTCTTAGACAATCCAATACATGCAAAAATTTAGAAAATTCATGCAATCTCTGCCTTAATGAAAATTCTAAATTTTATAAGAATCACAAAAAAACCCAAAGAACACCTACTAAATAGAAAAAATGATACCATAATACAGTGTAGGCACCGCTCTAAATTTCTTTCAGTCAACATGAAACAATACCAATAAATCATATAGTAAAGTATACAACTCATCCCCATGTCCACCATCCCCAAAACTTCCCATTACCACCTTCTACCTTCAAACATACCCAAACAAATTAAACATCAGCAGGAATGACCCCTGTATGGAGTTCAAACCCCTTTGACAAAATGAATATCCCCACACTCACAACATTCTCTCCAAATTCCCAATAAATAGACCCCCCAAAACATAGACAATCATTCGCCTGAAGAGGCCCAGAGAGGGCTGAAACATGAGCTAGTTTGTGTAGCGAATCCACAACCTACTCTTTATTTCCAGCTCTACTATAAAACAACTTAACTCCATGAGTAAAATGTTGCATGTATCAAGCACTCTATAAAAAAATCCAATACATTTCAGAAGTGGCTCTATATTATTGATATATAATTATATTATGTTATACTGCTAGCCTGATTTGTACCACACACACACACACACACACACATATATATATATATATATATATATATATATATATATATATATATATATATATATATATATATATATATATATATAAGATGCGTATGTATATATGTGTCAACAATATAGAGATAGAAATTCTTCAAGTGGAGCTTTAATATATTTTTTCATTTTATTCTTCATTTCGCTTCATAAATGTTCCGTTGTTCTTTCAACTTTTCAAACGATTGATTAAATGATTTTTTGTGGTAACCTTGATGATGGTTGTTTGAATATGTAAATAGTGGGATGAATGTTGGAGAGAAGGATTGTCTCTTCGTTCTTTGGTGGTAGCGCCGACGTCACTGGAAGTGAGGAGGGTTAAAAGGATATTTAAGAAGAATGTGTGCACCAAGTATGTATGTAGACACGGAGATGAAACAAAGTAGAAAGAACACATACAACTATATGGATAAATAAGACGTTAATTTAATACAAGGACATAAAAGACAAATGACGAATGAAAATGTAGTACATATCATGATGATCATGATGATGATGATCATCATCATCATCATGATGATCATGATGATCATGATGATGATCATCATCAGTCTTTTAACGTCCGTCGTTGGACATAAATCTTCTCCAGGATTCGCCACAATACTCTGTCATAGGCGTTGCGGAGCCAATATTTCCTGAATCTGTCTAGTTCATCTCTCCATGTTGTGTTCAGTCGGCCTCGGTTTCTTATGTGATCTCTGGGGATCCATGTTGTGAGTCGTGATGTCCATTGGTTGTCTTCCATTCTTGCATTTTTAAATACTTTCTATGATGTCACGCTGGGCTAAGTAATAATAAGAGAGCCCTAGGACGAGTCCAAAGGCTCCTCAATGCGCGTAGCAAAGCGCAGCCTCAGTTAAACCTCATTGGCTGACGCCTTGCACCGGTGCACTCGGTCTTTGATGTCAACCCATAGACAATCTCCGGCCCATTCGACGGGCAAGTGTCAGTTCGTGCGCCTCGGGCTCTGCCGTGGAACAGATACTACACTTTGATCCCGAAGAAAAGGCCAGAAAAATTTGAGGGCGAACATGCTATCTATTTACTGTCTCAGCACAGCAAAATGTGACACATGGTCGGGGCTTAACGCGGGGAAAATAGGCGCAACCGAAAACAACCTCCGCCACGAAAGCGTCAGGACAATCCTGACCTGCTTCTTTAAGTGCAATGGAGCGGTGCTGCCCTGGGGCAACGGATCTCCCGCAGCTGGGCCGAGTCTAAAGGCTCCCGGATGTGCGTAGCAAAGCGCAGCCTCAGTAAAACCTCATTGACTAACGCATTGCACCGGTGCACTCGGTATTTGAAGAAGCCAACCATAACCCAATCTCTGGCCCATTTGACGTGCAAGTGTCAGTACCTGCAGCTCGGGCTCTGCCATGGAACAGATACTACACTTTGATCCTGCCGGAAAGGCCAGAATCAAAGTATATTATCCATTGTCTTTGATCTCTTTATTGACGACAAAGCCTACTCCGTTTTGTTTCACCTTCTCTCTTCCGTAATTGTAGAGACGGTGTCTGCTTTTCAATTCTATTAGTTCTTCTCCTGGTCTTCTCATTTCGCTAAAACCAATGATGTCCCATTTGATGTCTTTGATTTCGTTTTATAGATGGGTCAGGTGGGGTTTTGTTGAGAGTGTCCTGACGTCGGAGGTGCTGATGTAAAAATTGTCTCTTGGTTTTTGCGTTTTGTTTGGGTTTAAGGATTCTGTTTGGGTTTTGTTTGGGTGATCGCTGTTGGGATGCATCACTCCCACCCAAGGCAAGAGATGCAGCTGGGCCTTTTCGGACCGTTGGCCCAGCAGGAACGGGCGTTCTCCTGGTGTAGTGTTTGGGTAGTCGCATTTGGAGCACATCAACCCACCCAAAGCAAGTGATGTGGCTGGGCCTTTTGGGACCGAGGACCCAACAGGAACGCACATTCTCCTGGTGTAGTGTTTGGGTAGTCGAATTTGGAGCACATCATCTTCACTCAAAGCGAATGATGTGGCTGGGCTTTTTGGGACCGAGGACCCAGCAGGAATGGCTGGTATAATTTTCATTGTACGAACCATGGGGAGTGTTGGGCCATGCCCTGCTGCGCTGGTCCATGACGTGTTGGTAGGGGGCTGGTGGATTGGTCACTGCTGGTGTCGTTCAGGGTGGCCTTAGAGCTCTGCTCCTAGTGGGTAAACAGACAGGTCCAGGTGTACGTAGCACTGTGCAGAGTGAAGGTTAGAGGAAAAAGATTTTGAGTGAAAGATCTGAAAAGTTAACAATTGGGGTATGTAGAAGGTATATATGATTATCATGTTTTTTTTATCCTCTGTTATTTGATATTCATGCAGTCTACCTGGGTGAATCAACTGAACTATTATCATATTTTGGACTATGTGCATCTATAATGGGCTAAAGCTCTATGATGTGGAGTACTATCATGTCTAATGGGATTCTATAAGTTTTTGTTCAAAAGAGTAATACGCACTCAGGCATACCTCTCCCTTAATGATCAAGTTTTTGACTTACTTAGAGTCCACAGAGAGTGGATTTTTTGAAAAAGAAAAAAATTGAATGAGTGAAATAGAAATCAGGGTTCTTATAACAGTCGAAAAAAGTTTTTCATTTTTTACCTTACTTTGTTAAAGAATTCATCAGTCACCCCAACTACAAGAAACAAGAATTAGTTTATAGAATGGTTGAAGATGTAGCTGAGGGTGGGTGGAAAGAATGTGTCTTTCCTTTCTGTCCTTTTTATTTATTTATTTTCTCTATGTTTCCAGATCAATCTATTTTGGGGTTTAGTGGAACATTCCAATCTAATCTATGTTCATTTAGAAATATTAAAGCCTCACTCTTTCTTACAATTTTGAAAGATGTTAGATGGTATATATTGTAATGGCCAAAACAACAAATCTAAATGAAAAAACAAGGAGAAAAATACAGGAAAATACAGAGAAAAATACACAGTAAAAATAGAGAGAAAAATGAGGTAACTTTAGGTCTACTTATCTGGTTCAATTTCATCTTGCATCAGCTTGCAGGGAGCGATTGCATTAATAAGAAATAAGAGATAAGAAGAAAAGAGAGGGAAAGGTGGGAGCTTTCTTGTCGATGATAGTACTGGCGTCGGAGTCGAAGCAGAGTTGTCTGAACAGCTTGGATATCCGTATGGGTTGGATCGTACCAAGTGATACGTGGAAACCAGGTTCAGTGTGCGAGCCTTGCTGCCAAGTTGTGGGCATTAACTTTGGGGCTATTCTCTGACGCTGATTGACTCTCGACGGACAGACCATGAAAGACAGAGAACGTAGAGTTTTATCCACGCTTGTTTCCTAAGGTAAAGAAATTTAGGAAAAATTATCGTGACTATCGGATAGTTAAAAACAATGCTATTTCATTCAAGAGGTGAGAGGCGTATACGCGTTTGGAGCACGTGGTGAGGACACAGTAGTGTAAATGCATAGCTGGGTAGCTGTGCGTATTTGTGAGGCCTCGACATCGGTGAAGTGAAATGGGCAGAGTTAGTTCAGAGGTAGGTTACGTTGGAAAAATAGTTAAGATTGGATCGGTCGGGAGGTCGGCGAAATGATAACGATCTTATGGAGAAGGAAAGAGAGAGGAGTAGCAAGTGCCGGGGCCAGAAACTTAACCAGCTAGGGAGGCTAGCGCCAATGAGCATTAGACCATGTGCGTCCAGGGGTTTTATAGGGGTCGTTGGACGTTTTCGATATCTAGCCAAAAGAAGGGTTCTGTATTCAATTATTAATTAAAAGTATAGGGGTGCTACAATTTTAACGTTATTTTTTATTATCATTCTTTGTGTCTCCTTCACTTGTGCGCCCTTTCCGTTTTTTTATATATATGTATATTCAAAACAAATTCAATAGAAGATATATTAATGATTTATCTATGAAATAAAGTGCTAGAACTTGTACAATTGCCTGTTAAAATGGTGTAAGGCGTTGGAGAAAACGAAAAAATCACATGAGGTGATGGTGTCTTAAAGATGGAAAAAACGTTAGCAACATTTAATTATTCGCTTGAAAAAAACAAACATTTTGACTGAACGTAACGAAATACAGTATAAAACTATGTGTGTATGCATATCATATATATTGTATTATATATATACATCTTCTTGTTGTTGTTGTTATTAATAATAATAATGATAATAATACTTGACAGTCACAGGAGGAAACTTAGCAGAGGTAAGGATAAAAAGAGGAATCTTCCAAGGAGAGTCGCTGTCCCCATTATTATTTGTTCTCTCCGTGATAACACTCAAAAGAATCCTGAAGAACAGCAAATAATACCTTTTTTCCAAAACAAAAGGAAAAGTCAACCACCTAATGTACATGGATGATATGAAATTGTTTGCAAAAAACAGGGGAGAGCTGGAGATGCTGTTCAACGAAGTAAAAGAATACAGTGATGACATTGGGATGGAATTTGGAATAGAAAAATGTGCAATTATGGTAATGCACAATGGAAGGCTCACAATGGCAGAAGAAATCGAACTCCCGGACAACAGTAAGATTAGAACAATGACCACAGAAGACCGATACAAATAGCTGGGCGTCCTTGAATGTGACACGATGAAACGGGAAGAAATGAAGGAGAAAATAAAGAGAAAATACCTAAGAAGGGTAAGGAAAATGTTAGAGACCAAATTAAACAGCAGGAATATGATTAAAGGAATGAACACATGAGCTGTATCAGTAGTAAGATACACAAGACCATTCCTAGGATGGATGAAAGGAAAACTCCAATCAATGGACAGGTGAACAAGGAAACTTATGACAATGTATAAAGCCTTACACCCCAGAGATGACACAAATAGACGATAGGTTAAGAGAAAAGAATGTGGCTGGGGGGCTAATCAGCAGAGAGGACTGTGTCCAGAGAGCTAAAGCAGATCTAGAAAAGCACGTGCAGACATCAAAAAGAGTGCCGGAAGCAGCGCAACGAACAACAAAAAAGGAGAAAACAATGGAACAGCACAGTAAACAAGGAAAGAAAGATGGGAGAAGAAAAAATTATACGGAGAACTTAAAAGACAGGTACAGGATGTGGCAGATGAGAGATCATGGACATGGCTACAAAAAGGAAACCAGGAGAGAGAAAGGGAATCGCTCATCATGGCAGCTCAAAACTAAAGCATCAGGACAAACTATATAAAAACAAAAATCGACAGAACACAGACAAAAAGCAAATGCCGCCTATGCAGTGAAAGAGATGAGGCTGTAAATCACATAACTAGTGAATGTAGTCAACTCGCCCAGAAGGAGTATAAGCATATACACGATAGAGTAGCAACGATGATACACTGGGAACTGAGCAAACGAATGGAATTTAACTATACGGAAAAATGGTACCGGTACAATCCAGAGGCAGCCCTGGAAAATGGTAACCACAAATTACTTTGGGACTTTGACATCCAAACCGACCACCTCATCCAGGCAAGAAACCGGACTTGGTAATCGTAGACATGAAGAGGAAGACCTGCCAAATAGTAGACGTGGCTGTACCTGCAGACCATAGAATAAAGAGGAAGGAGAGTGAAAAACTGGAAAGATACCAGGATCTAGCGAAAGAACTGAACAAGATGTGAAACATTAAAGCCAGGGTAGTACCAGTCATAATGGGCGCACTAGGAACTGTCCCTAAGACACTGAGGGCGAGACTGGAGGAGATCGGGATAAAGGGAAGGATTTAGACTGTATAGACAACAGCACTGCTAGGAACTGCACGGATACTGAGGAAAGTGCTAGAAATATAAAGAATGCAACACTAATTGTTAACAGTGACCTAACAGAAATGAAAGCGGAAACATAAACCACAGCACTGGCATGATAGGCGAAAGAGAGAAGTTATGTTGGCTGAAGACCTGAGGAGATTTATTATCACTCAGCCTTCAGCAATGACCACTGGGCAACCGGTGTGAAACTGTAAACTGCAGTATTACTGCGGCCTATGAGAACTAGGAGAGAAGGGCGGGAGACTTGAGGAGACTTGCTGTCACTCAAACTCCAGCGGTAACCACCAGGCAACTAGTGTGAGATTGCAAATGATAATAATAATAATAATGTTTGGAATAGAAAAAATGCGCAATCATGGTGATGCACAAAGGAAGGCTTTCAATGACTGAGGGAATTGAACTCCCGGAAAACAGCAAGATTAGGGCATTGACCGCACAAGACCGATACAAGTACCTAGGTGTCATTGAATGTGACACGATAAAACGGGAAGAGATGAAGGAGAAAATAAAGAGAGAATACCTCAGAAGATAAGGAAAATATTAGAAACCAAATTAAACAGCAGAAATCTAATAAAAGGAATGAACACCTGGGCTGTGTCAGTAAGTTAGGTATACAGGGCCATTCCCAGGATGGACAAAGGAAGAGCTCCAATCAATGGATAGGCGAACAAGGAAACTTATGACGATGCATAAAGCATTACACCCTAGGGATGATACAGATAGACTATACGTTAAGAGAAAAGAAGGTGGTAGGGGGCTCATCAGCATAGAAGATTGTGTCCAGAGAGCTAAAACAGTCCTAGAAAGATATGTGCAAACAAATAGTGAAGAAATCATAAAGAGCGCGAGAGATAGTGCAACAAGCAATAAAGTAGAAAACAATGGAACAGTACAGCAAACAAGAAAAGAAAGATGGGAAGGGAAAAAATTGTACAGCGAGTTTAAAAGACGGATACAAGATATAGCAGACGAGAAATCATGGACGTGGTTACGAAAGGGGAACCTTAAGAGAGAAACAGAATCGCTCATCATGGCAGCTCAAAACAAAAGCATAAGGACAAACTATATAAAAACAAAAATCGACAGAACACAAACAAACAGCAAATGCCGCATGTGCGGTGAAAGAGATGAGACAGTAAACCACATAACTAGTGAATGTAGTCAACTCGTCCAGAAGGAGTATAAGCATAGACACGATAGAGTAGCAACGATGATACACTGGGAACTAAGCAAACAAATGGGATTCAACCATGTGGAAAAGTGGTATCAGCACAAGCCAGAGGCAGTTTTGGAGAATGACAACCACAAACTACTCTGGGACTTTGACATCCAAACTGACCACTTCATCCAGGCAAGAAGACCGGACTTAGTAATAGTAGACAAAAAAAGGAAGGCCTGCCAAATAGTAGACGTTGCTGTACCTGCAGACCATAGAGTAAAAAAGAAGGAGGGTGAAAAAAGGGAAAAATACCAGGACCTAGCAAGGGAGTTAAGGAAAATGTGGAACATGAAAACCAGGGTAGTACCGGTCATAGTGGGCGCACTAGGAACTGTCCCCAAAACGCTGAGGGAGAGACTGGAGGAGATCGGGATTAGGGGAAGGATAGAGACCGTACAGACCACAGCACTACTGGGAACTGCACGGATACTGAGGAAGGTGCTAGAGATATAAGTACTGCAACGAATTGTAGCTCTGTCATGATATGCGAAAGAGAGAGACGTTAGCTGAAGACCTGAGGAGACTTATTGTCACTCAGCCCTCAGCGATAACCACTGGGCAACCGGTGTGAAACTGTAAATCGTAGAATTACTGCGACCTATGAGTACTAGGAGAGGAGGGCTGGAGACTTGAGGAGACTTGCTGTCACTCATACTCCAGCGGTTACCACCAGGCAACTGGTGTGAGATTCCAAATAATAATGATAATAATAATAATAGACACGATAGAGTAGCAACGATGATACACTGGGAACTAAGTAAACAAATGGGATTCAACCATGGGGAAAAGTGGTATCAGCACAAGCCAGAGGCAGTTTTGGAGAATGACAACCACAAACTACTGTGGGACTTTGACATCCAAACTGACCACCTCATCCAGGCAAGAAGGCCGGACTTAGTAATAGTAGACAAAAAAAGGAAGGCCTGCCAAATAGTAGACGTGGCTGTGCCTGCAGACCATAGAGTAAAAAAGAAGGAGGCTGAAAAAAGGGAAAAATACCAGGACCTAGTAAGGGAGTTGAAGAAAATGTGGAACATGAAAACCAGGGTAGTACCAGTCATAGTGGGAGCACTAGGAACTGTCCCCAGAACGCTGAGGGAGAGACTGGAGGAGATCGGGATTAGGGGGAGGATAGAGACCGTACAGACCACAGCACTACTGGGAACTGCACGGGTACTGAGGAAGGTGCTAGAGATATAAGTACTGCAACGAATTGTAGCTCTGTCATGATATGCGAAAGAGGGAGGAGACGTTAGCTGAAGACCTGAGGAGACTTATTGTCACTCAGCCCTCAGCGATAACCACTGGGCAACCAGTGTGAAACTGTAAATCGCAGAATTACTGCGACCTGCTAGTACTAGGAGAGGAGGGCTGGAGACTTGAGGAGACTTGCTGTCACTCAAACTCCAGCGGTTACCACCAGGCAACTGGTGTGAGATTCCAAATAATAATAATAATAATAATAATAATAATAATAATAATAATAATAATAATAATAATAATAATAATAATAATAATAATAATAATAATAATAATAATAATAATAATAATAATAATAATAATAATAATAATAATAATAATAATAATAATAATAATAATAATAATAATAATAATAATAATAATAATAATAATAATAATAATAATAATAATAATAATAATAATAATAATAATAATAATAATAATAATAATAATAATAATAATAATAATAATAATAATAATAATAATAATAATAATAATAATAATAATAATAATAATAATAATAATAATAATAATAATAATAATAATAATAATAATAATAATAATAATAATAATAATAATAATAATAATAATAATAATAATAATAATAATAATAATAATAATAATAATAATAATAATAATAATAATAATAATAATAATAATAATAATAATAATAATAATAATAATAATAATAATAATAATAATAATAATAATAATAATAATAATAATAATAATAATAATAATAATAATAATAATAATAATAATAATAATAATAATAATAATAATAATAATAATAATAATAATAATAATAATAATAATAATAATAATAATAATAATAATAATAATAATAATAATAATAATAATAATAATAATAATAATAATAATAATAATAATAATAATAATAATAATAATAATAATAATAATAATAATAATAATAATAATAATAATAATAATAATAATAATAATAATAATAATAATAATAATAATAATAATAATAATAATAATAATAATAATAATAATAATAATAATAATAATAATAATAATAATAATAATAATAATAATAATAATAATAATAATAATAATAATAATAATAATAATAATAATAATAATAATAATAATAATAATAATAATAATAATAATAATAATAATAATAATAATAATAATAATAATAATAATAATAATAATAATAATAATAATAATAATAATAATAATAATAATAATAATAATAATAATAATAATAATAATAATAATAATAATAATAATAATAATAATAATAATAATAATAATAATAATAATAATAATAATAATAATAATAATAATAATAATAATAATAATAATAATAATAATAATAATAATAATAATAATAATAATAATAATAATAATAATAATAATAATAATAATAATAATAATAATAATAATAATAATAATAATAATAATAATAATAATAATAATAATAATAATAATAATAATAATAATAATAATAATAATAATAATAATAATAATAATAATAATAATAATAATAATAATAATAATAATAATAATAATAATAATAATAATAATAATAATAATAATAATAATAATAATAATAATAATAATAATAATAATAATAATAATAATAATAATAATAATAATAATAATAATAATAATAATAATAATAATAATAATAATAATAATAATAATAATAATAATAATAATAATAATAATAATAATAATAATAATAATAATAATAATAATAATAATAATAATAATAATAATAATAATAATAATAATAATAATAATAATAATAATAATAATAATAATAATAATAATAATAATAATAATAATAATAATAATAATAATAATAATAATAATAATCCAAGCGAGCGATTGAAACAAAGCAAAGTTTGGTATTGATACAGGCCGATACATCTGTATTAGAAAATGATGTCCGTTGCAAATCGATTAAATGTTAAATTGAAGTTAAATTGAAATTTTAAAAAAATAATAACACAAATAAAAAAACACATTCGTACCTATTTTGTTGAAAAGAAAAATACAGTTAAAATCGTAAACACTGAATTGATTTCATGACCCATAAGGTGGCTGTAGGTAAGATATTGGTTTAGAAAACGCTTGATTTTTACAATATGAAAAGGAGCGAGCCATTTAAAAAATATTACTTCGGAATTTGACACAACGATTATCCGCTGCAACCATGATGAATATGAATACTTCATTTCGTTGTTGTTTTTTTAAAAATAAATTTAATCGGAAAAATGTCTGAAATTGGTAATCTATGAGTTTTGTTGTAATAATATTTATGCTAATGAGAGGGAACATCGTAAGAAATAAGGCTTGTTTACAATAGCAAACCAGTGATTGCATGAAAATTTACCAAAAGAAAGTGAAAACAGAACTTGGAGGAATTTAAGGTTGCTGAAATAATCATATACCTTTTTTCCCTGTGACTGACGGACCAACTGAATAACTAACACACTCTGTGATAACATCATTACTTACTCTTAATTAACAGCATTTCTTGAAGGGGGGCGAAAATGTATGTTTTGAGCGTCTACCTCTTGGTCATTGACCGACTTATTAAGATCTCGCTAGACTATGACGAGCTCTGTTGAAACTTTTAGAAGAAGAGCTTATATTGTGCTCCATGAAATATGTCGCTGCCATTCTTTTGAAGTGGTCTTAGAATGCCGTTTGCAGGATTTGATGTGTGCACAAATCGATAAAAGCAGGGAATTCCGGAGAGAGCACTTTTAGAAGCTTGTATTTGGATGAGGGAGAGGCTCGCTGATTGAGTGTTCTTTCATCTACTTGCTTTAGAGTCCTACTTACGGTACCCGCAAAATGTATATCTAAGTAAAAAGTTTTTATCAAACTCTAAAACTTGGGTTGTTTTCAAACTCCAAATCAGGAGATGACTTATTTTTTATTCTTACCGTAACAAGAACAATTGCAGGTGTAAGCGATTTGTAAATTTCACATCCCCTTCCGTAATTTAAACACTAACTGAACTGAATTGACTAGTCTTCGATATTAACGAAAATGTATCTTACACATACACATGAGTTTATTTTATAATAATAGATAAATATATTTATTCAAATTTTAAAAAAAATAATTTTTCATTTATTGCAAGTACATAAAAAAAGAAAGAAGGGTGTATTACCAATGCATCCTCCCAATAGTCACTTATGGAGCTGAAACATGGAACCAAACCAAGAGACAGATCCGCAAATTGAGAACTTGCAACGTGCACATGAAAGAATTATGCTGGGCCTCACATGAAGAGACCACAAGACAACACAGTACGCCCTGAAAAAGACAAGAGTCATTAAAAATCTCAAATGGTGTTGCAAGAATGGCGGACAACCAATGGACATCGCGACTCACGACATGGATCCCCCGAGATCACATGCACAACTGAGGCTGGCAGAATATTAGATGGAGAGACGAGCTTGACAAATTATATATGATAAATATCAATATAAATGAGATATTGTGGTAAGAGGAATAATGAAGTACGCTTGTATATGAAGAAAAAGATTACATGATAATGTGACTTCAAAAGTTAGTGTACGCCAGTGAAGACTAACACCTTCCCACCTTCAAATCGTTAAGCAACCACTTTCTTTTAGTAGGAAATCAATGTCACTGGAACACGCCATTTCGTGAAAGTAGTTTTGTCATTTGGAACCCTGTCTTTGACCAGTGAAAGAGGTCAATATAAAATTTGTCCTGAATCTCAAAGATGTCGGATGGGCTTCGTGACTGCATAATTGAAAACTTTCAACTCTTATCTACATATATAATGAACAATGTGTTTTCTTGGTTCTCTTTCCGCAATCATTGATTCTTCTGCTTAAGTTTACTGTTAAAAATATCTCCTACTCAATATTTTAAACAACGGACTCTTTCACTGAAATGAGTTTTTTTAGTTTCTTTTCTAAAAAAATCACCAAATGTAATTCTAATGTCCTTATTTTTCAGAAGATCAGTTTACGCCACTTTTTTCCCTTTTCGAAGAAAGGCAAAAATAGTGTTAAGCTGATATTTTGCTGCGAACCATTATAGAAGCAGCAAGGCACTATCTTCTTTTTCTTTCTAAACTGCAGTCTCCTGTACTTCCACCTCCACAATCTCCAATGAAGAATGCATGGGTCACTGAAAAGTTAGTGTGGGCCAGTGAAGACCAGAACTCCCCTACAAATCGTTAGGCCGCGTGCCTCAATTTTTTTTAATCAAAGAATTTAGATATAAAATAAAAGTCACTTTTGTGTGCCATTTGTTTTAACATCGATTGAGCGAGAGTGTGGATCACCCAATTTATTTTTAACCAATCTAAAAATGAGTGAGCGAATGCCTTGGACCTTACAATTTATTACCCACTTTTTTCGACACTAAAAGTAAGACTAACCACATTTTTATAAAATGAAT
Source organism: Thysanoteuthis rhombus (assembly GCA_963457665.1). Lineage (NCBI taxonomy): Eukaryota > Metazoa > Mollusca > Cephalopoda > Oegopsida > Thysanoteuthidae > Thysanoteuthis > Thysanoteuthis major. Next base: position 45,245,813 of record OY735219.1, on the reverse strand, counting down.
TCATCAGTGACTTTTGTGGTTTATCTGCGAACTACTGTAGCGCCTCATTCTTCTAGTTAGGAATTGAATACGAAACTCTCTTTTTAGCTAGATATAAAAAATGTCACTTTCTCTGACGACTCCTATGAAACCGCTGGACGCACATGGTCCAAGGTTCATTCGGTCCAGCACCCCTAGCTGGTTATGCTTCTAGCCCCGGCCTTTGCAGCAGGCCATTCTCTATTTTTCCTTCTCCCTGATCCAAGGCTCACTGGCGCCAAGACCCCTAGCTGGTCATGCCTTTGGCCCCGGCCTTTGCAGCTGGTCACTCTCTTTCTCTCTCTTTCCTTCTCCCTAGGATCGTTATCGTTTCGCCGACCCACTGGCCGATCCGATCTTAACCATCTATCTCTGTACTAACTTTGCCCATTTCAATTCATCGATATCGAGCCTCACACATACGCAAAACTTCGCAACTACGCCACCGTGTCTTTACCACGTGCTACTAACGCGTATCACTCTTGTGAATGAAATGGCAAGGTCTCTTTACTATCATATAGTCACGATGATCTTTCCTAAACATCCTTACTTCGGGAAATACGCATAGATAAAACTCTGTTCTCTGTCTTTCATGGTCTATTCGTCGAGAGTCTATCAGCGTCAGAGAATAGCTCCAAAGTTAACTCACTTACTTGGCAGTAAGGCTCACACACTGAACCCGGTTTCCATGTATTATCTTGGAGCGGTCCAACCATACGGAATCCAAGCAGTTCAGACAAAATCCGCTTCGACACCGACGCCAGTACTATCAAGACAAGAAAACTCCTATCTTTCGTCATCTCTTCTCCTTCTCTTCTCCTCCTCTTCTAACATCACTTCTCGCGATCGATCGTATTCATGTTATCCTTACATGTACCTCAACTTCATTCTGGTATTAAACGTACGTCTCTTGTTTGGCCAAAATATCTGTATGTGTTCATTACATTTTGTTTCATCAATGCGCGTCTAACTTCATACTTGGCGCGTATTCCATTCTCTTCGTACAGCATCCTTCCTTCCACACATCTACAAGGCTGTACGCGCGCTACAATCAACCACGAGAATCCAAAATCCTCGTCTCACATCAATATCATCACGTTCTCCATTTCATCGTTTCTCAACCTTAGAAGCCATCCTATACTACTCTAGCGGTCGTTAGAATTTAATGTACCTGCTCGTAATTTTGTGGTGTAAAAGGCGTTGCTTCCGGGACATGGGTAGTGGGGTAGAATTTCAATCTATGATTTATCCATGCTAATCGCTCGTATCTTTTTTTACTCTAGATTTTGTTCATACAAAACCGGAAAAATTTGCCAAATCTTATTGAAGAGCACAACCTCCCGGAAGAATGCATAAGGTATCTCGAGGAAAGGTGAGTGAGTCATTTATCGAGACTCATATTAGGTTGTTACATGTGAAAATTCGTTTTTTGACATCATAAGGAATAATGCTAAAAGTGAAAGATTTTGTATATTCAATGTAGTTCCACTAAGAAAAAAAAAAGAAACAGAAAAAAATGACAGAAACAAATCTGCCGACGGACTGATATTGGGAACTGCGAAAGTACAGGGACCAAGACGAAAACAGACTAAACAAGTTCACGAATTGTACCTGAAGAGATAGATGATGACTTATCAGTTGTTGAATTGATGATGATGTAAGATTAGTAAATGATGAAGTATTGGATGTTGAATTGAGGATGATGATGTAATATCTGATAAATAATGGAGTATTGATTGCTGAATAGATGATTGGTGATGACGACGAAATATCCGATAAACGATTGGGTATTGATCGTTGAATAGATGATGATGTAATATCCTAAAAATGATGGGGTATTGACTGTTGAATAGATGATGATGTAATATCTGATAAATGATGGAGTATCAAACATTGAATAGATGATGATGTAATATCCAATAAATGATGGAGTATTGATCGCTGAATAGATGATGATGTAAGGACTAGAGAATGATGAAGAATTAGTTGTTTAATTGCTTGAATTGATGACGATATATTTGTTACCATGATGTGCAGTATGTCCAGGTTGGGATATTCATAAAAAGACGATAGCAATTGACAAGAGGTTAATCTGATCGTGTTGATCGTATTTGGTCTTGTGACAGTCGTAATTGTTTTTTTGTTTTTTTTTTTTTATCTATATCGAGGTTATCATTTCATTTGACATACAAACGGTCGTAGTAGTACACAGAGTGAATTCAACTACCGTAATTATTCATGAATAAATTCACTTTTTAAAACTCTGAATTTGAGAGTGCACATTATACACGAGAGCTAGATATCACCTTTCTCTCGATTAAGTACGTGGCCATATTACAAAGTAAGTTACATCTATTGTCGAAGCTAACCCATGCGTAAATCATTAACTAAACACAAGGTTTAAATTCATGTCAATATTGAACACATTTTAGTCTTATTCACTACTGTCCATGTCAAAGATAGACGCCATGAAATCATCATCTACGTTGTCAGCGTAGTAATCGTTGAAAATCGTTATTGTCTGAAACCCGACTCTCGGAAAATACGAATATGGATATGCTGGGAAATGGTATCATATAACCTCGACTAGCTAATTGAAACTTAATTTTTCCTGGGCGTGATTTTGAAAAAAGACTTGAATAAGTCATACGTGGTTTCGCGTCCGAGCGAGGAAGTAAGACCTCGCGACCTTCCTTCGGACGCCGGAGATAGCACTCATATTCCCTCTGCCTGTCCTTATAATTAAAAGACCATAATTAATGATCACAGTGTATCACTTCTAGCCTTTCTTTCTGCTTTTCTTTCTCTCTCTCGTACCCCAAAATGTATCAGCAACTCTCTCTCTCGTTTCCCGAAATGTATCTGCAACTATGTTTGATGCTTCGACCGTTATGTTTGTGGCTCCAGAAATAGACAGCTCGATATGAGTTCCACTCTGCACAAGTCGCTACACTGTCATATTACTCCTCTGAAGGGATACAGATCCCAACAGTCAGTGCACATTTGCTCCTCTTGGAGTGCTTAAAGTTGCAGTCATCCGTACTGTCAGTAAAGCTCTAAAGCCATCTACCAACCGTGGAATGTTTACGTCCAGTGGTTCAACTAACCTGGTCAGCCATACGGTCGCAGTGATCCTGCAAAGAGTCAACACACCCTCATAGCTAGCTTGGAGATCTGGAGAAAGAAATCTCTGTCGAACTTCTGACCAAGGGGCCTTGCTTTTATTCGTGGACCGTAGGATGCAAACCCTTTCACGTTGCGTTTCGCCTTTAAACTTTGTCACGCCATCTAAGTTTTAAATTTGTAGAAAATCTTCTCAAAACCATTCATTCAAACATTTGCCCCTAAGGTCCTTTCCAATGCCTCGGTACGCGGTCGCTACAATTCACGTCAGATGGCGATTAGACGAAAAAACCTAGTACTCTCTCTCTCTCTGATGTGTTGTGCTATTATTACAACTACGATAGAAGATCACTGACAATCTAATCTGTGTTTATTACACGTGGTACTATGGCCATCAGAGTTCAATATATCTAATGTCGTCCTGAGTGAAGGACGTCGCTATCATATCCATAGAATTCTTAGTTTGATTCAATTCAAATTAGGTTTTTTTGGAGAAGATAGACCTGTTTCATCCTTCCATAAATTATTACGTTGTTACAAATGAAATCTAGTTTCTTGAATAGTAAAATGAAGGATGATACAAAAAAAAAAAAAAAAACAAAAACGGTGAATATCTAACAATGAAGCAATCTTTTTACTATAATTGTCACGTTTTTTTGCTCCTAGATAATAAGTGTTATTATCTAATTGATTACGTCTGAATAGTAAAGTAAATGGCAATTATTCCCTTCGAACTTTGCTTTCGTGATCAAAACATTGATATTTTTAATTTACTTATTTTTCCCTAGAAGTTACGGCAGCAACCCTCTTACCTAACGCTGTGACGAATTGTTTCATAAGGCCTAATTCTATGGTGATATCATCACCTTCCAGGATTCAACTAGTGGCCCTTCGTCACATAGAATACGAGCGGTTGTGACCAGTCCCACTTTTGTTAGTAAGGTAATGCCACTATCAGGAATGCCACTATTTTGAAGTCTCAGATGACTTCCTTGCCAAGTTGTATTGCATGTGAAATGAGATGCCCCAAATTCATCTCTATCCCCTATAGGCATACACCTTGTAGGCCTTGCACATCTTAGCAGACGCTGCCACAGAGCACTGGCAAACCCCGTGTTTTCGTAGGAAAATAAAGAAGATTCTGGTGTGCAAGGAATGCCCCTAGAAGCGCACCAAAGAAGAGAAAGCTTCTTGGTGCAGCTTTATCACTATGGTTTAGGAATTCCAGGGCAATCACAAAGTCGAAAAGCTGGTTGAAACGATGGTGAAGAACTAAGGTAAAATGGGTTGTAGGCAGTCCCTAAAAGTCCTTGACTTGATAAATTCAAGGACAACAGAAAAGCGTATTCGGAGGAGCATGGCAGACACTTCCACTAGAATATTCTAGATATACTAGAATATATTTCAAATACCACTACCAAGGAATGCACAGCAAGAACATGATGGGAGGTTATGTTTTGGTGTCTGATTCGTGAAAGAATTACAGTGCAATCTTGATTATCGAAGAACTACTCACTTCTTAATGTTTTGTGATCACTTCTGTTTAGTATAAACTAGAGCATGCATGTGTTGAACAGCCTGCCATCATAGTCATGCAAATGTTATATATATATGCATGGAAGTGAGACAGTATTTAAGATAATTCGTTTTAAAAAAGTGATTTTATATAATAAAATCCAAAAAGGAGGAGCTAATGTTGAAGAAGGAGGGCCAAATTGAATTATGGCTTAGATGCTGCAATTGTGTATTTGTTTCAAATCTATTCACTAATTTTGTTAAATTTCAGTTTACAGTTAAAGTTAAAATGGCATCACTGGCGTTTTTCACTGGAATACATCTGAAAAGTTTTGGGGAAAAAACACGTCAGGATAAGTCAAAAAAAGCTTTTCCAGAAATAAAAACATTTTTAGAAGGGGTCTAGCAGAGTACAAATACCAATTTTCAAGTCTATAGATAAAACAGTATCACCAGGAGCACTGGAGCACACAAACAAATCGGTGAGCAAGTCAAAATACCCCCCCACCAAAAAAAAAAAAAGAAACAGGAAAAACATTTACAAACGCAAATTTTCAAGTTTGTATGATAACACATATACAAACACAAATACAAACATTAATAAAAAAAGGATAGAACCCTTCGCCATCTTTGACGGCTACGGTTGTTTAATAAAAGTTGAAGTTGAATAAAATTCAGCTAGTATTTATAAATTGCTGTTCAAAAAGGAATCTATCTATTTGTTGCAGAAAAAAGAGGGGTCTGGATGAAAAGTTATTAGGGGATTTGAAATACTTTTTTGGGGGGGGGTTGAATATAGAGGGAAACATTCATTCCCTCTATTCTCCTCCTCTATCATAAAAGGAATATCATCTCTCTATCCTCTCTCTATTGAAACAAGATAAACATCCTCTCGTTCTCTATATTGGAAAATGAACATCCACCCTCTCTCTCTCTCTCTCTCTCTTCCACTTTATCTTAAAAAAATCAACATTCTTTGTCTACCTATTTCTCCCTCTCTCTTCCGTTGTAAGAAGCTCAACATCCTTCATCTATCTTTCTTTCACTGTATCATAAATTCCCTCTCTATCCATCTACGTAGATAAATACGATGTTGAAGCCTGTGAAGAAATATGCACCCTGGAATCGTCAAACCTCATCGTAGTATGTATCTGTAAACCGACCACCAAGAGCCGCCGGTGAGTCTTTCGATTTCAGCATTTGATTCATACAAAAATATGTAAATAAATGGCAGTTAAGCATTACAATGCTATGATAATGGAAAATTTCAACTTCCCTTCCATCTCATGGAGCACTATAAACATTGGATAGAGAAGAATCGACAAAGAGCGCATAGACACTATTGAACATTCTTGCAGTCAACTTCATGTCGTAATGTATAAAACACCTCACTAGAGTTCAACACATCGGATCTCTTAGTAACCAACAACATAAACTCGATCATCCACACCTGAAGACACAAGTTTATCTGACCACAAATTAGTGTCAATAATGGCTCAACTAAGAATGAAGAACTGCGGTGTAATCATAAACGCACAATTCCAAAATCACACGTTTAGAAATCTCAACCGGCATAAGCAAGTCAAAATCACTTGTCATTTAGATGAAATAGACTGGCACGAATTAGGATCAATTTCCCTTCAGAAAAAATTCCCTCAACTTTCATGCATCTCTGCATGTCTGTGAGATTTACGGCAAAATGAAGCAATTCAAAAACAAGAACGAACTTAATAGAGAGGGGTCGTTCCTAAGACAAAAACGTGTAAAATTGAATTGCAAACTGAAAGCAATAAAATTAGGTAAGCCGAATTGTAAAAAATGGAAATAATTAACGGTGAAATTTACTCCATTGAAGTGAAAACAGAAGTAATCATTATGGAAAAACAAAAAATTGAAGAAGAAAAAGTTATTTTGACGGTAAAGAATAATACATCATATCTTTTCTCATATGCTAGACATACTTAAAAAATCTAAACTGAAATAATTTATAATAATAATTGATAAAAATAAGAAACTGCCAATTGCAATAGTAATTTTACATTTTACAAGATCATTTTTCAGAGATCAAAACTCTCCAAATAAAAAGTTACCCGAATTGAACATCAATTGCAAAACAAGTATTAGTGATATACAAACCGAACATTTCATATCATATCAATCGTATCAGTCATAGATATGGACAAGCAGAGCAGTCCGAGCTAACAATCGGCCAATCAGCTTTATTTCTCAATTGATCAAGATCTTTAAAGGAGTGATCTGCAACAAGTTAATGAATCATTTTAAAGACAATCAGCGGGTATGAAGAAATCAGCATGGGTTTGAGTGTAGATCCAGCTTAACCCAACTCCTAGCACACAGAGAACAAAGTGTAACCAACTAAATAATGAGGACACTAATGTCATATATATATATATATATAGATTATGAAAAAGCTTTTGATAAGATCGACCACCAGGTATTGCTCGAGAAACTGAAAGCATTAAGTTGAAGGGAAGCTGCTATAGGCGACAATAGGCGTCAGACTGTTTTACCAAATCTCGTCTTGGAACCCATTCTGTTTCTCGTGTACATAAACGATCTGAAAACATACATTGAAAACACATGTATTGCTGATGACACACACATTAAGAGAAAAAATGACCAGAGCAAATAACATACACACCCTTCAGGATGCAGTTACGAGCTCCAAAAAATAGTCCCAAAAAGGCAACATGTCACTCTGCAAACATGATTCTGAACTCCTGTCCCACTCAACGATAAATCACACTCATAAAAGAACTCCCATCCATACGACAGTATTTTGAATATGAAACAGAAATCGGATGAATCCATCGAGAGAAACCTTGGAATACAAATAACCGCACGAAGTCTCATGTAATACATGATAAAACTATGCGAATGTCAGCATGGGTGCTCAGTTTTATTTGGACACTGCACGAAACAATGATAAGAAATAGAATGAAATATTGCCCCCCCCCCGGTCACCATCAAATCCCTTAAAGGTGTACATAGGCACTTCATCAACAGAATCAGGGGCTGCGCTGAGTTGTCCTACCGAGGATGACTTCGAGAACTTATGTCCCTACAGAGGATAAAAGAACGCTACCTGATGTTCAAGATACTGCAAAAACTTGTAACCAACGATCTGAACATCCCGTTTCTCCACTGTGAACGTAAAGGTATTCGCGCCCCTATTCCAACTCTAGTTCAGGGCGCGGGAAAAAGGCCCACTCCAGGTAGGATGAGTCGATCTCTGTGCTTGGACCAAAACTTTAGATCTGTATTCCCGAAGAAATCACTTTAACGACAGAACTAGTGAGCTTCAAGACACCTCCAGGGAATTTTCTTCGAGCAGATCCCAGACAACCCAGTGACACCTGGACACACACCCCTGAACGATTACAGCATACTAGAGTGTAATGTACGTGGTCAACATTCATGAAGATGACGTTAAGGAGCCCACTCTATATCAAAGCATCAAAGTAAGCAATAACTTTTGAATTGATTAGATAGGAACAGCTTAAAGAATTACATATTTTATTTCTGATAGAAATTCACAAAAAGTAAAATTAATGACTGTAGAACAATGATAATGAATTTTTGGTTGGAAAAAAGGAGGAGTCTTGTGACTTATTCATGTATATTTATTGAACAGGCAGAATGAAATAGATGAAAGAGGTTGAGGAAGTATTTTAAACAATTATTGATGTCAATGATTCGAAAAAGTCAATTGAAAAATAATTTGTGAATGATATTGTACTCTATAAGCAACAAAAATAATATCAATGTTGTTGAAAAAGACAATATAGAAGTATCATTTATGTATACATGTTAATTATTTCTAAAGCGACTTGTCAAAGATGTCCATAGAGGCATTTTAATTCAGTTCATGAATAAATAAACTACATTTGTAAATTTTTCACTTTTAGCATTTAACAACCTAATAATTCAGATATTCTTTCGGAGAGAATAGATTGTTTCATTATTCCATAAATCATTAAAACTATTGACATCTATCTTGCTTCGATCGGCAGGTTTCTACCAGTGTGCTCTCCAACTGTCTCGTCCAATTATCTCCAAAGTGCTTTGAACAGAATCTCAAATCTCGTTCTCACACAAAATATGTATTTGAAAAAAAGATTAACTTTACCACTCTTTCAAAAGATTACCAGATGCATCATATACCCTCAAGAAATCAGAGAGCACAGCGGACGATGATTTATGATCGAAACAACAAAGATGAGATATTATTCTGAATAAATAATATACATGAAACATACTTTGAGTTCTGAGATGAAATCATACATACAAGAGCTATGTCAGTCACTCATAGTATCAGTTGCAACCATCAGTTCCTCTCCCCTCCTAACTTCTTATTTGAATATCTCCCTGTTCTCCCTTCCAGCCCTCTTGATGAACTCCTTAACTTCATTTTATTTTCTATCTGTCTACCCTCTTCTCTCCATTCCCCCATTCTAACGTGTCTGACACACTTATAGTATCAGCCTTCAGTTGAGTCTCTTGATGCATACTTGAAATAACCGTCAGCGAAGCGACCGCCGTGGACTTGTATTCATAATTAACAATGCTTCATCTTAGAGCTGACAACAATACATGCCTAATCATATGTAATTATATTTTTTTTATCTTTGCAGAGAAATTTTGATTCCTGGTTTTGTTGATTGCCACACTCACGCATCCCAGTTTTTCAACTGCGGAATCGGTTATGACGTGCAGCTTCTTGACTGGCTCAATCAATACATATTTCCGCTCGAAGACAAATTCAAAGATATTGAATTCGCCAAGCATGCCTATACAGCTGTCGTGGTTCGTTCTAAAAAGTTTTTCTTTAACTAACGGTTAATCCATCCATTCTTTTCAGAGTGGAACAAGGCCTATTTTAGTAATTGATAAGCCTGAAAGTCAGACCACAGATGTCTTAGTTCTTTTCTTGTGTGAAGATCTAGCAAGAGCAGTGTTGCCAACTTTATTTTCAAGTTTACCTAAAATCTAGGAAATATATTGCATCTAAATAAATGAATTAAGATTTCAATTTTTAACGTGTATTTCATTAAAATACTACTAGATTGATTAAAAATATTACTCATTTTACCCCAACAAAATTAAATGAAAATATTACTTGTTTTGAAAAAAATCATCTAAATAGCATTTTCTAACATCTAAACGCTACCAAAACATCTAGATTTAAATTAAAAAAAAAAAACAAACAAAAAAAACTAACAAAACAAAACAAAAACATCAAGATAGGCAACTCACATTTCTGCGTGGCAATCAGTGATAGCATCCAATGAAAATAACAAGTGTAGAATCAATTTTAGTATCGTAATCTCATAAGGTTTCGTTGCAGGTAGATCAATACGTCTGTAGACAGATATTGTTATTAGCTGAATTTTCATAAAAAATTTTCACACTATGTTTTTCGATCTATGCGATCAATATTCACGATTGAAATACGTGCGCTGACAACAAAGCAGTTTATCTTGGAAATTACTCATTTTCAAAGATAAACTGCTTCGTTGTCAGGATCAAAAAGCATTTATTTTACTCAAAATAAATGTTTGTTTTTTTATCCTCGGGCGACAGACTAATCGAGGTACATCTTTTCTTGTCCCCCGAAAAATATTTCCATCATTTTCATAGGAAAAGGTAGCTGTTACTGAAAAGAGCATTTTGATGCACAAATCAAAACAAATTATGTTTGACAGGATACCTGGGTGCGCAACAGTTGTGAAGTTTACCTCTGAGGTAATTCATGGTTACTGTAGATTTGTAGTCATTTTTAGCCAACTGAAGCAATTGCAACTCTCTATTTTACACTTAAGAAGCTGAAATTTCGCATAAGAGTACATCTCCTCACTGCGACAGTCATATACGATATGAGGTTAATTTCAAAGGTCATTCACGGTCACCAGAGGTCATTTGTGATGATTTCTAGCCAATTGAAGCAATTTGTAGCATGATATTGACTTTGCTATGAAGTACATCGGAAGTCGTCAGAGGTCAAATCTGGGTTAAATTTTTTTTTCAATCAAATAGCTGTAAAACAATCACACTCTTAAAAATAAAATGGTATGTAGGATTGATTAAGACAGAAAAGACCGCCATCGACATTGAGGATCAGCAGAGGTCAGTTTTGGATTTTATCCCAACGAAAGAACTTGGAGGAATAAAAGAAAACTTGATTCTGTTCTTCTTGTAAAACTTTGTGATACCTTGAAAAACGTTTTCAGGCAAAAATTTATAAAAACAAAAACAAACTTTTTCATATAAGCACTTAGCAGCAGGAGCAGTAATGTTGCGCATCCAGAAGTCCTATCAAACGACAACATCATTTGTTTTGGTTTCTGCATCAAAGTATTTTCGGTAACAGTTGCTTTTTTATGTGTACAAGAGAACAAAGGAAAGAAGATAATTCTCACAATAATCTTTTTTCCTTTGTTCCCTTGTATAAGTGGAAATATATCAAAAAACGGATTATTTAAATGTAATGTTTTATCATTTAATTTATGTAATGAAAATATATAAAGCGTAATGTTTATCAAGTGGTGTAATGAGAGGGCGAGTGGGGGACCCCAGTTAACACCATCAGAGGGGTGACACCATAATGTCTATTTAATTTTTTCAGAATCTTTTGATCAATATATTTTTTAATTTAATGAAATAAAACTGACTTGGCCGTGTTAACTCTGAAGTGATGTGCAATGATTTGCTTTGTCCTCCGCAGACCTTGAATTGGAAGTTCTAACGGAACATTTCATTAGTGAAATGGTCAAAATCATAGCCAATTAAAGCCCTGTTCAAAAAAAAAAAAAAAGTGATAATTATTTTCCTAACATTAAATCCCAAACTCTTTTTTCACCTAACAGCTCCTAAAATGTGTGAACGTTCATGTTTGTAAGTTCAGAATTTTATAAGAGTTTAAAAAAGAATGATAATGTTTTAATGACAAACAGGTACTCAAAAAGGTGCAGTCTTTGTATCTTTCAATGTACGCATAAAAAGATTATAACTTTCATTACCTTGTATAACGTGCTTCTTTGATTAATCAAGATTAAATTTGTATGAGAGAACAAGAGAGATGCATGCACTGATGATCAACACTGATTTAAAAATGAATGCTGGGAAGGACATATGGTGTCACAGTAAAGGGTCGTAATTGGTCATGCGTTTTTAGCTAGGCTTTATTATTCGGTAGTATGAGTCTGTAACACCCTGTACTTCTAAAAAACTTATTGATTTTAATATATTTAGTTCAAGTGACGCAATTTACATGGTGCAAAATTGGTAGATTTGTCTTCAAATAACCGGAAAATACCCCAAAATTGGTGACGAAAAGCGCAAAAACTTGGTGCTCAATGTTCAATTTCCACGCTGCCAAAATAAGAAAAGCACTAAATTTGACGCGAAAAGCGCTAAATAGGTAACAAGGGAAGAGAGCGAGTTCTGAAGGTTAGTTACCGCTCCGGATGACACCAATTCTAGCAACACCAATGTGTGTAACTCTGTATTTTTCTCTCTGTATCTATACATATATACTTGTGTGTGTAACACTTTTCAAAATGCAGATAGTTACTACACTCTGTTCCTAGGCAAAGGACTTTCACGTAATCGTGGAGCGCATAGGTACTCTGATTCTAGGCAAAAGCGCCGATCCATATGTAAATGACCCTGTCATTTTAACGAGTACTATGCTAGTATATAAATTGAAAATGTACTAGATATATTAGATTTAGCGACATGGTGCTTGGCTCCGGTTTGGTAGGCCACAGTTCAATCTACCGCTAAGTTATACTTAAAATGCCTTTCCGCTAAGGACCAGGATTGAGGAACCTCTCCTCGAGTCTGGGGTGTTCCGACTGAAACCACGTATACACCAATTCACCGAAGTCGAGCAACGTCAAACCAGGAGAGTACTTGGATGGATGGCCGTAAGTAGAATGAAACTTCGGCCTGGCAAGCTGGACGTGGGTCTTACTAACAATTTCCCGTGTGTAGTAACTCTGTGACACCTTAAATGAAGGTATAATCAGAGAACGATCAAAATGTATAAATTAGTATTAGCATTGATGTATTAATATATTGATGTACAGTAAACCCTCGCTATAACGATTTTCAGCTCGAACGAACTCGTGGCTTCAGCTGAACTAACTTCTGATTTACCGACCGAAGTTTGATAAATACGGCAAAGATGTAGTCCATAACGGACTTTCATCTTATTGGGGCAACCATCCGGTATAACGAACTGCCTGCGTAAACGACCAACCTAACCCCGAATTAGTTCGTTAGTGTGACGGTTTACAGTATTTATAGATGTCATCCAGAAACTTAGGAGTAGACTTAATTTCTTCACTAAAATGTTGCAAGAATTTTATCTCTGATCAAAATCTTTCAGAGTTCTCTCGTAAGGAATGGTACCACAACCGCCTGTTACTTTGCGACTATTCACACAGATGCGACTCTTGTTCTGTGTGACATCGCTGGTAAGTATTTTAATTACAATGTTGTTGATACGTGATGCTAACCAAACATTCAGAGTATTGCTACTAAAAAAATGACATACCTTCAACCTAGTTTCCATCGTCTTGTTCGAAATAGTCACTTGCCTGCTGTTTTTACTCTGGCTCACAAAAGGTACTGGCAGTTCATGTATTGTTCAAATTCTCTAAAACTTTTGGTAGCATCACGTAAATCACTCACAAAAAATGTATTTTAGTATGCACTTATTTCTCTAATTTGGCCTTGAGAAGTGTCATTGACATACAAACTTTTGTTCTGATACTCTAATCTCCCCCCCCCTCTTCGGCCAAATCATTCTAAACCTGAAAAGGACCGTAAAATGAATCGTCCGAAAAATGTTTGTCAAGATTGAAGATGAAGAGACTAGATTATCCGAACAAAAGTTGGTTTACTTTTCAATTTATGTTGATATAACATTAAATTTTAATTCATATTAATTTGCTAATCCCTTGTTTAATTCATATTCATCTTACTTGCAAATATTTTACCAAGTGTTACGTTATTCTTAGCAGTTCAGCTTAGTATAGAGAAAGGCCAAATGACGATAATACGATTGTGTTGTATCAGTCCTAATATCATTTTCATATCAAAATTAAAAATCTTCAAACTTATGATTCATACCTGCACATTTTCCTGCTTTAGTTTTCTTTAATCAATAAAAATGTACCTTCTTCATAGACAAAATCGGACAGAGGGCCTACGTGGGCAAAGTATGCATGGATCAAAACGAGGGCAGTTCTTACAAAGAAAGCACTAAAGAGTCATTGCAGGAGACCGAAAGGTAATTTATACTTGTCTGTCTGTTAGAATCTTTCTAACACACAAATGACTCATTGCATTATTTTTGACAACTATTTACATCCATCTTAATTTTGTAGTCTTTTTCTAATTACAATATGATCTAATGATACCAAAAGTACAGAAATCATGGTGCAGATATTTGGAGTAAAGGGTAGGTTTAAAAAGTAAAGTGTGGAGTTCTGCTAACCATGGTAAAGCAAGTGGGCGTAAACCAGGTTTCCCTCTGGCAAGAGGAGCGTGATTTCGACTCTCACCAGGGATTTATTCTTTATTTGTGATCCGCACTGTTCACTATATACTGCAGATCGACGGTCGGATAAAAACTACTATGAAATTTAGATGAAATCAAACAGTTGTCTAAAATAATACAATGGGTTACAATGCAATACAAGGCTGAGTGAGGATTTTCATGTTTATATCAGGGACCACGTTTACTGTTAGAAAGTTTTCTGTTTATATTTGAGATAAAGTAGTATTAATAGTGGTTTCGCGGCAGCAGCTTAAGCGTTTTTTGGGGGTTTTTGGCCTGGAACGTCAATTGCAACGCCAGTAAAAAAAAAAGTTTGTTCACTTTATAGAACTAACAGTATTAGTAACATCCTTTCGAGGGTAAGGGAAGCAGATATTAACGATTAGCAAAACAAAAACATTCTGTCGGACAAAATAAGGTACGGTCAGGCAGAATCCCCTATAAAAAGTACCGCCCTACTTCACCTAATAAGAAAAGAAATCATTATATAAAGGCTTAAATTGATAGTTTGTTCGTTTGGATGTCCAGTTACGACGTGAATAAATCCATGGGGGATTTCTCTAGTATCAAAAAGAAATTAGAAAGAAAGAAGAAAGGCGGACAAAAAGGCCGCCTGCCGATATTCTCCACCAATACCCCACAGTCTCACACTTTACTTCCCATCCCCAAGTGCCACCACGCAAGCTGCTCAGTAGTCAGCTTCAATAGAAATGAAATGAAAAAAAAAGTACTGATTCATTTCTAACTTGACCCAGATTCACCTATTTTCAGCTACATTCAGAAACGTCCTCGGCTGTCTATGAATATGAATCCATTTTTAATTCTAATTTTACCCTTACCCTTCATCTTTCTTCATTTGCATATGATATTTGCACATTTTTCTAATTCTTATACATTCTTAAACGTTTTCCACTTTTTATCTTACGGCCAAATCGTGTTAGATACATCGGTGTTGAACCTGGTCAGTACCTAGATGGGTGACTACTCGAGAATACCAGGTGCCGTAAGCGAAATTTGTGAAGTGAGTAACACCACTTCGGGTGTTTGATGTCTCTGAAATCTATACCACATTTTGCAAGCTGAGACAAGAGAAACTTATGCTAGGGAAACCCGGACGAGGACGACTGATGCTAACCTTTACTTAAAGGAACTTCAATTATTATAAATGATTTTTATCTTTTTGAAATTTTAAAATTTTTACAATTTTATTTTCTGTTAAATAAATTTGACTTGTTCCCCAAAATCACATTTTTCTGTGACATCGGGTGACGTCATCTATACAGTATTTATTCCTCATTAATTATTTCTAGAGATATAAACATTTGACTCATGCAAAGCAATGACAATTTTGGCCCGATGAATGTAACAAGAGCCATTTTTTTCTTTAGATTCATCGGAACGGTTCAGAAACGGCAGGTCAGTTTTCATCATTCCCTAATGATATTTTGAAGAATCGTATGAAATTCTTCATAGTATTTCTTTCCGTCTCTCAGCTCCTCTCCTACACACACTCTTCTCTCCGTCTCCTTTTCTCTTACTGTCTGTGTCTCTTTTCCTCTCTTCTTCTCTATCTGTCTCTCTTCCTCTGTAGTTTAATTTCTCTGACTCTCTGTATCTCTTTCACTTTTTCTTTCTCTTTTTTTCTCTCTCTCTCTCTAAATGAAATGACAAAACTTTTCCATCATCAAATCACGTGTAGTGATTTGTTCAACTCTCATGCTATTTTATGTACTTACCTTTGTCAACCAAGTTGAAGAGGAACATGTATTTGGTCACGTCTTTACGTCTATTCGTCCCTCTGTCATTCCACATCTCCATAGATTCTCGGTAAATTTTAATGTAATCTAGTTGAAGGCGATGGGGTGAGAGAAAATTGATTAGATTGGGGTCGGGGCGGATCCAGGAGTATTTTTTATTGGTGGATACATTTCGATTTTGTCCATAAATACTCGACTGTATATATCTCTAAAATTTCTCAATGAATATAATTGAAATACGGTGGAAGGGTGAACAATGGGCTACAAAAGAAGTTATTACTATTGGTGGCGGATTTATGCACAATTATTTCCCTTACTTCGTAGTTATACGCACATCTCACATAATATCGACAAAAGTTCATGCCCGCACGATATTTTCTCAAGGTCTCAATTAATTTCAATAAAATTTTGAGGAAGAAATGATTACATTTCTGGGTGTATTCTTGCACAATTAAGGGCCATGGCGTTTGCAGAGGTATGCACTCATGGAGGGTTTTCCGAGTAAACAAACTCACACAACTCAAAGACTAAGAAATAAGTGCGTTCTGTAAAATTACAGCTGTAGGCCTTATAGCAAACCCAAACAGGCAAGAATAAAATTCTATAGAAGTACAAATTTTCAGTGCCATTACCTAAAAGTTAGAAATGTGGGTAAGAGGTTGAATTGTTGGATTTCAATAATTTCATACCTTAACCATCAGGCTCTTTCCCCGGGAACTATTGCATCAAACCATAGCTTGGAATTGTGTCTGTGATCTTTTATGCTATTTCTAGATTGATTTTCTGTATCCATTTGTATCATGTGTTCCAAGGTATCAGAAAGACCCCAGAGAGCTCCCAAGGGTTTTACGATTAGCATAAGATTGGCGAACAACAAAAAAGGATCGTTTTGGAGGTATGGAAACGCTGAATATGTTTCCTGTATAAATCAATATAAATTAATGGTAATTGCTTCTTCGCTGTACGTTATTTTGGCCTACGAAATATTTCATAGAAACACTCTATTTTTGGATAGGGAGGAAAACTCTTCGAATAATCGACATAAATCAATGAATAAATTCAATTCAAAAGAAAAACAATTAAATCTTGCGAGGCAGCGCAGGAATATAGAATACCCGTACGAAAAGGAGCAGCTACTCCAATAATGAAGACAGCGATATTCTTGGTTTGCTGTCTGTAAAACTTGACTCTTTCACTGGGGGTACAGATGAAAATGCTTCCTACGCACCGTCTCATGTACTTGATCATGTGAACATCATTAGAAAGAGAATGTCTCCATAAGTTCTCCATGAATTTCAATTGAATTTTTTGGAAGGGTGGGCAACAGAGTACAGAATAAGTGATAACATTTTAGGACAGAACCATGCATAATGACCTAATTGTCATAATTGGAAGAGGTTTCTATACCCAGTCGTCCATTTTTAATTTCAAAATGATAACAATGTATGCTGGACCATCTACCTTCAAGTTTTTGGCTATAACTGACAAGATAATCTTTTGGAAAGCTGTCTTTCCAACGATATATCAAGATATCTGTATAAACATTGGGTTGTCGGGCCCCAAACAACTTATTGAAAAATGGCTGCCATCTTTAGATAGGATTTCTTGGGACTTTTAGTATGGTGTTGTAAAGACTTCATAGAAATTAATTGTGACAAAAAATGTTTTAATTGTTATCCAATTTTGGCCAGTTAGCCTTGATTCTATTGCAAGTAACTTTTTTCTTTTGCGATTTTTGCGACTTCCCTTCAAGTATCGGCTGATCACACCAGTTGTGACTCCTAGATTCGCCATCTCTTGTTCCGAAGAACTTATGAAAGGGCTTGCTCATATTGCTCAGAAGAATGATTTACCAATACAGGTGAGTAATAATGAATAATGATGGTGATAGATAAGAGAAGATTAATGAGTCCATATCCTAAGAAGTAGTTATTTGCTGAATTTTCACTGTATAATGTTCATCCTTGTGGTACCGTTTTGGTTCGGCCCTGTTTGACATGTTCGGTCCGACAGAATGAATCATACTTGACCGAAATTATTTCCCGTTGTTATGCAGTTAATATATCATTCAGTTTAGACAAAATAAATAATTAAATTGAATAATTAAAGAAAATTTGGTTGCTGCAGGAATCGAACCTGCCACCGATAGCGATGCGCTTACCATTTTGCTAAATATCCACCTGTTGTCTGAATTGAATGATATAGTGTAACGATGGGAAATCAATTCAGAAAAGTTTCTATATAATATAACGCAATTCATAATTCATTCTGTCGGACCAAACATGTCCATTTGATTTGGCCTTTGCATTACTGGTGAGCTGTTTAGGGAAATCATTTCAGACAAAATCTGTATGATATAACGCAATTTGTAATTCGTATATATATGTATTTATTTATCTATTTAATCGCCTGATTCATGGGTTAAACCCACGACCACCAGGAAACTGCAACACTTGACCACAGCTTATATAGACTAGGCCACTGCTCGATTCTCCGGTCTATTTCAGACTGACCTAAATTGCTGACACTTCTGACACCTACCGGGGGATGAAAAAAACGAATACTCAGCATTCTCAGCTTCTTAATAAAAAATGAATTTGCTGTTACTTTTAACATTACAAAGGAACTCGCTTGTCCGTAATCTGCTAAAGTTGAGTAATTCGGTTTTCCGGATATAGGGCTTTGAGACGCTAACAAGCACTTTTAGTCTGGTACAGGGCCACAATAAATGTGCATAATGTATTCTGTGTTTTGATTATTTCAGACTCATATTAATGAGAATGAAAAGGAAATTGCCGAAGTAGAAAGATTGTTCCCCAACAAAACCTACGCAGGAACCTATTATTCCATGGGTCTCTTGAAAAGCAAGGTAAAGTCGATTTGGATAATATAGTTTTTTGTTTTTTGTTTTTTTTTGTCGCAAACGACATTTTTCTATTTTCCCCTTCTGTAGCCCTACAAACTATCTTTTGTGGCATCCACACACATAAAAATTAGCAATTCTCAGATGTCTTCCGTCATGCTAGTAGACCAAACTGACGAAATGAAATAGAATTCAATTCATGCGAATAGAAGAGGATTTCGTTCACGTTCTAATGACGTAATAAAATTGCTGGATTTCAACAAGCCTGACTGTGCAAAGATCAGCTTCTCTTGCTTCATTAAAATCTAAAATTTAAACATAACAGAATTCATTTCTCCATACTCCTATACTACTCCAAAACTACGCGTCTCTTTTCAACACCTTCATTAGTAGTTCATGTAAATGGGACTTGCAAACTTAAGTAAAGCAAGTCGACTCGAGTTGAACTCTTGGAGTTTGACAAGAAAGTAATAAAAAAATTCTTTGGACAGCAGAACTGAAATGTAAATCCACGTATATAACATACAATGTATATGTACATATATTTTATATATGCCATCATTTTCGATGGCACCGGTAAGCTGTTTCAAAAATCATTTTTAACATACTTTTGAGCTCCTTTTGTTTTTAGTTTTGACATTCGTGAAAGTATGACAAATTGAACTGAATCCTATTAATCAAACAGGTCTGGATATTCACTCAACAGAAACCGTCACTTGACCAACGTATTTTGTAAGCATGGTGTGTTGGGGTTGATCAACTGAAAAGTTTGAAGAAGTAGTGATCAATGAATATATTACTTCCCTTGCATTTTGTTAGGCCGCAATGACTAAAAAAGTATTTTCAAAATACAACATGAATGCTACTGGAGGGACCAATTTAGCATAAATCCAAAAATTGAACCCCCATCTAAAACCCATTTGACAGGGATTAAAAAAAAAAAAGAAAGTTTTTCTTGACACGATAAGGAGTAAATGTCGAAATTTCAGCCCTTTAGCTCCATGGGGCAGTAAGTACGCGTGATACGTATGTACATAACCATCCAAACCAACTTGACAATCGAAGAAACCCATGTGTCTGTTTCTGTTCGCTTTTGAATTGTCTCTGTGAAAGCTACCAAAATAATTTCCCCTGCACTACAGTCTGAAAAAGCAACTATCCGAACAAGGCTGAAAAAATACATTCTAAACAAGATATCACATGGATCAAAATAGAAATAAAGGTCTCCACGCTTTTCCAAAGTACTCTTTACACAGCTTTTCCAATTTTACAAAATAGTATTCAACGTTTGTTTTTATAGAGGCAGTGTGCACCCTATCACTCTCTCTCCTTCTCGCCCTTAAACCCCAGTCTCCCGATCTGAGAAGGCTAGAAAACATTTCCCATATAAATTAATGCCTATTGCTTCTTCGCTTTACACCATTTCGGCTTACGTAAAACATTTTATAGGAACGTTGTACGGACAGTTTTAGTGATCACTGCCCAACAGTAGACAAAAGAAGTAATTTATTCATTGATCACACGATTTTTCAATATCATAATTGATCGCTCAAAACGCAGCTTACTGTTGAAAAACATTGGTCCTGTTACGGTTTTTATTGAGTGACTAACCAGGCCTGTTTTTCAACGTTTTGTTCACAGACCATCCTTGCCCACAATATTTACTGTCCTCGTCAGGATTTAGAACTCATCAAAAACCAACAAGCTGGAGTTTGCCACTGTCCCAATTCTAATACCAGGTAAGTTTTTCTTTATCTATCTGCACCCTGCCCCTCCCAAGGGTAAATATGTCATAGGAGCAATTTAATGTTGGGCTCCATAAACGTTCGTGTGGGTAGAATAAAAATTGCTCATTTTCTGCAAAGATGTCAGGGTGACTCACGCCCTGCCTCTTTTAGTGCAATTGGGTGTTACCCCAGAGTAAGAATTTCCTAGGACCAAGTACATCAATATCCACATCAGCTTTGTGCACTGTCTTACTCGAAAACAAAAACAAGGTTATCCTTGAGGTCTGGAGAAGAAACCGATACCAAGGATGTTACCTAGTTAATCATCGTGCATCATCATTTATCGCTAAACATAGACCTTCCCAAGGACCCGCCACATCTCTCTATCGTGGGATATCCAACCTGTCTAAATCATTTTGCCATCTTATATTCTGTTGGCAAAAATTTCGTATATGGTCTCTTGAGATCCGGGTTGTGATCCAGGTTTAGACAAATGCTGGATTCTATATTTCTGACTTATGCCTTTCCCCCTAATATTCTATGTTGTCTTGTAATACGTAGCACTGCAAAAATAGGGTATTGTAGTCGGATGTTTATGTGTTTGGAGTATAGCCCATAGTCTTACAAGTCTTAGAAATTTGTATTGTGAGCGTATAAATTAAATGTATAAATGTATGTGGACAACCACAATAGTTCATATGGATTTTTGTTTCTTTTATTTATTAAAACGAATACAAAAACTAAAGAGCTGCATCTGAAAATAAAAATAAAATTGAAAAAAATAAAAATTCCTCAAGCGACCACAGTCATTATTGTGAATGGAGAAAATAACCCCTGTTCGCAGACTATTGTTTTGAAAGCTTCAATTCTCTTCCTCCTCAATTTCGACCCGTAAAAAATGAAAAAGAATTTCCTGAATTTTGACGCTTAATAGTGAAAAAGGAAAGTTCCCCTGCAATTTTGTCCCCCGAAATTAGGAAAAAACATCTTCCACTAAATTTTGATCTGGAAAATTGCAAAGAAAATTTTTCCTCTCAATTTTGACCCCTAAAAGCGAAACGAAATCCCTCCTTGATTTTGATACCTAAAGGTTAAAAAATTACCCCATCCGTTTTGACCCCTAAAGATAAGAAATCATGGCACCATCTCGATTTTGACTCCTAAAATTGAAAAACAAATCTCCCTTTGTAAGTAGTCATCTTTGTAAAAGTAGATTTTTAAAGGGCCACAAAATATGTTGTAGCGCCCCCTATACTTTTGCGTAGGAATTGAATACGAAACCCTTTTTTTTGCTAGATATAAAAAACGTCACTTTCTACGATGACCCCTACAAAATCCCTGGATGCACATGGTCAAATGCTCATTGGCGCCGGCACTTGTTGCTGGCTACTCTTTCTCTTTCTTTCCTCCTCTCTGGGGTCGGTATCATTTCGCTGACTGCCTCACCGATTCGATCGTAGCCATTTTTCCACCGTGACCTATCTTTGTACTAACTTTGCCCATTTCACTTCACCGATGTTGAGGCATCTTATATACGCATAGCTACGCTTCTACGCAACCGTGTCCTCACCACGTGCTCTAAACGCGAATACACTCTCATGAATGAAATGACAATGCTTGTTACTATCCGATAGCCACGATGATCTCTCCTTATTCCGGGAAATACCCATGGATAAAACTCTGTGTTCTCTGTCTTTCATAGTCTATCTGTTGAGTGGCTACCAGCGTCAGAGATTAGCGCCCAAGTCACACGTACACATTGGCAGTTTGGACCCAGTTTGGACCCTGAACCCGGTTTCCATATTCGTTCCTTAGTATGCTCCAAGCCATATGGATTCAAAAGCAGTTCAGGCACCTCCCCTTCGACCCTGACGCCAGTGCTATCAATGCCAACATTTCTCATCTCTTTACGCGATCGTTATATGTACTTCATTTTCAATCGTTATTTGTCATAAATGTCCTTGTATTAGATGTACGTCTTATTTGTCCATCCAAATACTTGTATGTGTTCCTTTTTACTTTGTTTCATCTCCGCGTCTACGTCATACTTGGCACGCATTATCTTCGTACATCTCCCTTTCTCCGTCTACATCTCAAGTGACGTTGCAGCAAACCACGTGGACAAAATCCTTTCTCTCCAACATTTTTCGCGCTAACCACTACTCATTCCTTAACGAAAACTATCCAGAAACATACTATCAACAAACCGCTACGCTTACCAACCAATAACTGGTGAACAACCAAAGATGCAAAAATAAGACATGTGGTGGTGAAAAACACAACGTTAACTCGATAAACATCATTGATTTTGCTGAGTAGGGGATAGCGCATGAGCTCATTTGCATATAGTTGAGGAAATTTTTAAAAGGCCACAAATTGTGTGTTCATTCCACCACGGGCTTTAATAGTAAACAGAGCACCCCCCCTGCACATCGACTAAGAAGAATAGAATCGGAAACACTTACAATAAGACATGATTTCACTAAAAGGGGGAAAATGCATGAGCTCATTTGCATATAAGCATCTTAGTAAAGGTAGATGTATAGAAATACTATTTTCTTATTGTACATGTTTAACACAAAAAGACCTTTGATGGAACCACTAAGAGCTAGCCACAGAAAAGCTGGCAACAACAAAGAACTATGTTAATAGAGCCAGGTGGCAATTGATAATACTTTAGTTACTATAGGGGTAATCAAGCGTATATTTAATTTGCTATGGAAGTGGGGACAATGTTTCCTCTAATTTCTTGTAGATTGTGTGTGCAAAAATCTCAGTCGTGAGAATGTTTGCCCTGTGACAAAAATAAGTGCCCAATTTTAAATAAATATTTTTGTTCAATAGGAACTCAGTAAGCTTTCTACAGAATTTGAAATTTTTTGTACGCTGATTGCAAAGCATTAAGGGGACAGCCGTTGGTTAATATCCCTTTTTTGACCTTTCGATGGATTTTTCCCCATTAGATTAAAAGTTAATAAATCTTTGCCGGGGGATTTGGTGCAGATTCGCTGCTGTTCATGTCCATACGCCATGAATCCTTCTCTCTTTTTGATTAAAGAATGATCTCTGTTCTTTGCCCATTCGAGGATTTGATGCAGATTCCACGATATTCAAGGCTGCTAGTCAATCTTCCTCCCCCCCTTTATTCATAGTTGATGTCTCTCTGCCTTTTCGAGGGATTTACTGCAGATTCTCTGCAGGTCAGGTACGCTGGAATATTTCTCCCCTTTTGATCCAGAGTTTATATCTCTTCTTTACTCTTTCCAGGTATTTGCTCCATATTCCCTGCTATTCATAGCTTTGTCAGGTATGCTGTAATCGTTTTAGTTTGGATTCAAGGTTATTATCTTTTCTTTGAATGTTCAGGAATTAGTTCTCTGCTATTCATGGCCATGAGCAGAGTACGCTGGGATTTTTCTTTCCTTAAGATTCATATAATATATCTCTTCACAGCCATTTTTGTGGATTTATTGCGGTTATCTGCTATTCATTGCTATAAGTTTAGTACACTGGAATCATTTCCCTTTTTTGATTCAAAGTCTATATCTCTTTTGCACTTTCGTGGATTTGCTGCAAACTTTCTGCTATTCATGGCCATAAATCAGGTACGCCGGAATCTTCCTCCCTTTTGGTTAATATCACTTCTTTGCCATTTCGGGACATTCGCTACCGACTCTCAGCTGTTCATGGCCATGAGTCAGGTACGGAAATCTCTCTTTGAATTCGAAGTTAATATCTCTTCCTTGCCCTTCTGGGGAATTCATTTTTAGATTCATGACCACTGGTAGCGTACATCGGAAACTTTTCCCCTTTTGATTTAAGGTTAGGGTTAGGCTTTCTGGAATAGAATCGACTTCATTAATCGTAAACATCCCACTTTACACTAATACAACTACGGAAAAAAAGGGTTAATTGTCATCTTGATTTATCATAATGTCACAAAGAGCGTGCCGTTCAATTCAACAAATTGTCTCCCTTTGCTTTCCAAGCAAATGAACATTAGTAAGAGTAAAAAGTCGGCTAACTGAAAATTCAATCAATCAACATCCAGGATATCAGTGTTAGGTCCAATTAAATTCAGGGTTTTAATTGCCACCGCTTGATTGTTTCTTTAGTTCATTCCTGTATAGCCCTTATCGCATTAACGCACTCTATTCCTTTACTCTTTTCTCGTAGCTCTTCTGTAAACAACTCCTCTGAGGCTACCTCTTGTGATAATAACTGACACGTCATTTTCTTTCTGCTTCCTAGTCTTAAAAGCGGGACGTTCTGGGCCAGACAACATTTAGATGCTGATATCAAGCTTGGTCTTGGAACAGGTGAGTGGTTATGTACTGATACTTGTTGCTGTTGTTTACATAATTGACGACAACTTTGGAAAAGTTGTTAATGATATTCACATGAGTCGAGAAGGGACAGTCGCCCCATGCCTCAGATGTGAAGGGGAGGTAAATTCCCTTTGGTTTATAATGCAGCAATGATGCCCCCAAGGATATACTGCAACTGCCCCAAGATACTGTCTTTGCCTCCTGGGCGCTGGCTATGCCTTCCTGTGCTGTCTTTGCTAAAAGATTAGAGACAGCATTACACCGGTTGATTTTGCCGCCCTCTTCCACTTTTAGAAATGTATTCGGTTGGATGACGTTTGTGTTACGTAATAGGTACAGAATTAGTGCACCTGAGACAGTGTGATAGTGTGACAACCATAAGACATGAATAGGCAGGATTTAAACAGCTTCACTGAAGACGGAATCACATGTCTATGGATCCAGCCTGCCAGCAGGGTGTTGTGCATGATGGTGGCGACTTTATAATGGTGTTGGGTGAGTTTTGTTGTAACGGTGCTGAGTGTATTATCTGTGGACTACTGATGAAATTAAAGTCTGTCTTGACTGGAGTAATATACACAGGTCATGTTGCAGACATTTTTTATGCTCGGCATGTTTCCCAGTCTTTAAAGCAGGACAAAGCATCCTTTAGATATGCCCCGGATGTTGACAACTGAAATTAACTTGTAATTCTCTTACCTGCCCCTTCCATTATTCATTGTCTGTCAATGATATTTTCTAAGTGTTACACAAACAGGGATTAGTTCCATGTGTAAAAATTTCCGTACCGCTCAATATACAACATAACTCTCCTTTCTGCCCTCTCCTTTCATCTTATGAAATTACCAAACTCTTTTTTTCTGCTTCCCTTCTCTCTCGTTTAACTGACCTTTCGATTTCCCCCCACACTCTCATCTCATTCTCTTAGACACCACGAATCCCCCCTTCCTACCTTATTAAAACAACCTAACTCTCTCTCCTACAATCTTATAAACTACTTCTCTATTCCCCCATTTCACTTCTCTCCCTTCTACTAAACTGATTTTATCTTCTCTACCCTTTCTCTTTCTATCCCTCCATAAAGTTTCTTTCTTTCTCCCTCTTTCTATCCGTTTATCAAACTACCTAATCAGCTTTCAGTGAAAAATATATATTTTAATAAAATAAGTAATTTTCAATCATTCAGTCATTCAATGTATTACAAGAATAAAAATAATCAATACATTTTCATTAAAAAATTCCTCTGCTTTGTTAAGCCGAATTTTTACCCAGATTTTTTTTACAAATTCGTAATTTCGAATGTGAAGAAATGGACCGTATCCTGAACCGTGTCAATTTATCGACTTCAATTACCATTTGGCTGGGGATCAATTCCAACCCAATGCATATTTGGGGGGTTCGGTGAGAGACTAATTGCGAATAGGGGACATAATTTCACCCCCTGGATATGTTAGGAGAGGATATATAATTGAAACCCTGTACATAGTCTATAACTTTTCTGAACTGTCTAAATTCTTACGGATTTCTATTGCAACTAAACTCAGGTCAATTTGCCTTTCGACAGTGAGTGAATAAATTAACGGATTAAGATTGAAAGAAGTCCAATTCAAACACTTGAACTAGCCCCCTGTCCTGATCGTTTCTGGGTCATGCTACCTATTTACTGGTAGCTCATCTGTAATCCATTTATAGCAATCCAAGCTATCTTTATTCAATCACTGCTGAATCTGATCTGAATTTGATCCCCCCCCCCAAAAAAAAAATCAACGAAAATTGAGATGAAAGTGAACAGTAGACACACATTATTTGTAATAATTGACTGTACTTCATCTAATGAATTAAATGAATAAATAAATGAATTGGATAACCGATATTGAACAATTAGTCAGTAAAAAAGATGGTACAGACTATATCAGGATAGGGGGTCCTATTAAGTGTTTGATTTGTACTTGCGCTCCCCGCTGATTACAGTTGGTCAGAGGCAAGATCAGTCTGGCGTTAGCTGAGCCACTTTCTGGTGAAATTTTATGAATTTGATTATCACCTGGATATTATTCTTTATTCTGCTCGGTGGTGATAATTTATTCACTCGCTACTGAAGGGAAACTGGACTGAGTGAGAATCAACAAAAATTGAGATAAAGGTAAATAATAGTAGAAAAATTGTTGATGATCTACAATATTTTATTTAATAAATCAAATAAATGAATAAATAAGTAACCGATACTGAACTACCAGTTCATTAGGAATCTAGCACAGAGGAGATCGGCGTAGGGGAAGAGTTTAAGTGTTTGATGTAGGCTTGCACTTGCTTGATACCTGTTGCAAGATCGTTAACAGAACAACCCTCCAGTCTCAAGTTCAATTCTCACCAAGAAATTATTGCAGTCCGTACTGTGATTTTATTCAATTAATGCCAAGTTGCAAAAAAAAAAAAAAAAAAAAAAAAAATATAGAAATTGAGATGCAGGTAGTTCCAAATTATTAATTACAATTGACATTACTTCATATATTTGATTAGATAAATGAATAATTTGGATTATCGATACTGACCTACTATGCAATGTGGCACAGACGAGATCAGGATAAGCGTTTGATTTGAACTCGCATTCTCCACTGATTCTTGTAGTTCAGTAGCAAAATCAGTTGTTCGTTAACCAAACTCTGGCAGAGTGTCGTGAGTTTGTTTATCTCCGGAACTTATTCTTTATTATAGTCTGTGATGATAATTTATTCACCCTCTTTACTGCGCAGGAAAACCAGACTGAGTTTACTTGTATCAAAAAGCAACAAAATATGCGATAAATGTAAGTAGTAGCAAAAAATAGTTATTGGTTTGCAATATTGTCGGGGTGAATCAGGTAAAGCTCGGCTGATCTTGCCACTGAGCTGCTGGGATCAGTCGAAAGTGTGAGTCCAAATCCAACACACGAAGTTTTCCTCTATCCAGATCTCTTCTGTTCCATGTTTCACACCAAATTGTAGTTCAGTATGAGTAATCCAAATCAATTATTCATTTATTTTATTAGATTGTCAATCAATATTGATATTTTTTGATACTTCATTTTTTATTTTTGTGGCTTCAACTCAAGCTGATTCCCCTTCGGCAGAGAGTGAATGAATTACCAGCGGAGATTTCAGATTACCAGTCAGTGTTGTATCGCTAATGCAATTTATTCATTTAATTGATTATATTAGATGTTATCAAATATTATTGAAAATTTTTAGCTACTATTTAGTTTCATGTTAATTTTTGTTTTCTCTTATTGCAACTAAACTTAGGCTGGTTTCCCTTCGGCCGTGATTGAATAAAATCATAACATGGGTTGCAAAAAAAGTACATTTTCTTGGTGACAATCGAACTCACAACACTCTATACTGGATGTTGTTTGGAATGATCCTAGACCGCTCAGAAACAGGTTTCAGTAACAAGTGCGAGTCAAAATCGAATATTATCCCGATCTCTTTTGCACTATGTTAAATGGTACTTCAGTATCGGTTATCCAATCTATCTATTTTATCAGGTAAAGTACGGCAAATCAGTAACAATTTTCTGGTACTATTTATCTCAATATTTTTTACTTTTTATTGCAAATAAACTCAGTCCTGTTTCCCTTCGACAGTGACTGCATAAATTATCATTGTAGATCACAATACAGAAAAAGTTCAGAATGAGAATTAAACTTACGACTCTATACTGGATGGAGACTCAATTACTACCCGACTTATCCTGCTACAGGAATCAGTGGCGAGCGTTAGTCCAAATAAACACTTAAACTCATCCAATATAGCAATCCTATCTGCACCATGTTTCAGATTATCTGTCGGTTCAGTATTGCGAATCCAATCTATTCATTGGTGCTATCAATTGTTACTGAGTTTTCTGTAACTATCTAGCTTCATGTTTGTTATTGTTGATTTCCATCGCAACTAAACTCTTGTCGGTATTCTTTCGGCAGTGAATTGAATTAAACCACAGCATAGATTACAATAAATCGAACCCACAGCCCACTATGCCGAAGGGTAGCTTGGTTAACAAAAAACTGCGCTTGTCACCGGGCTATCTTGATCTCTTCTGTGCCTTGATTCTTGTCAACAGGTATTAGATGAAGTGTTATAAATCATAAACAATATTTTGCTACGATTTATCTACATCTCATTTTGTTGCTTCTAACACTACTGAAGCCATTTTGGTTTCCCATCAGCAGTGAGTGAATAAATCATCATCGCGGATTAGGATAAAGGATAGGTTCCAAGTGAGAACTAAATTCACGATAACACGTCGGAAAGTGAAAAGCCCAAAAGCTTTCGCAACTGAGTAATAGGAATCAGTGGCGGTCATGAGTCCAAATCAAGCACTTGAACTATTCACCAATCCCAATCTCTTCTGTGCCACGTTTTGTATTAACTGGTAGTTAAGTATCGTAATCCAATTCATTTATTTATCTTATTATATTTAGTATTGTAGATCATTTAAAATTTTTGTCACTATTTATGTTCATCTCAATTTCTGTTGCTTTTTATCGCAACTAAACTCCTTTCAACAGTGAGTAAATAAACTATCATTGAAGATTGTGATGAAGAATAATTTACGGTTGAGATTCTAACTTACAACCATTTATGCTGGAGGGGAGCCTGTTAATGCCCCAACCAATCTTTCCGTTGAGATACAGGTATCAGTAGCAAGCGGAAGTTCAAATCAAACCCTTGAACTCTTCCCCTATCCCGATCTCTTTCTCGCCATGTTTCTCATTAACTGGTTGTTCAGTATCGGTAAGCCAATTTATTTATTTTGTTTAATTATTTTACAAGGTAAAGTTTTGTAAATCATTGACAAAGTTTGTACTATTTAGCTTCATCTCGATTTTTGTGGCTTTTTATCGTTACTAAACTCAAACCTAGCCCCCTTCGGCAGTTAGTGACTAAATCAACAGTGGGGATTGCCTTATAGAATAAGTTATGGGTAACAATCAAATTCAGTACACTCTATTCTGTAGTGTGGCTAGATTACTGCTCTTGTCACTTGTGCAACCGGTATGAGTTGCAAGTGCTATCCAAACCATTTTTTATAACTCATCACCAATCCATTTCTCCTGTGCACCATATTTGTTATTGACTGGTTGTTCAGTGTCAGTGATCCATTTTTCCTTTGGTGAAGTATTGTATTAATAATTCTATACTTTTTACTCTCATCCTATTTTCTGTTGTTTCTATCTCAATGACTCACTTCTTCCATCCACTCTGACACTACGAAACTTTCTTTCTTCCCCCTTCTTCCTTCCTTATAATCTAGTTTTCTATCCTCCCCACTTACTTCATT
This sequence comes from Thysanoteuthis rhombus, assembly GCA_963457665.1. Classification (NCBI taxonomy): domain Eukaryota; kingdom Metazoa; phylum Mollusca; class Cephalopoda; order Oegopsida; family Thysanoteuthidae; genus Thysanoteuthis; species Thysanoteuthis major. The sequence goes on along the minus strand of OY735219.1, from coordinate 45,215,574 downwards.
TACTCTTATCAGACTGACTTTCTAATTCTTAATTCTTCTCTTCTAGCCCTCTGTAAACTACCTTTCTTTTCCCCCTTTTTCCTTTCCCCTTATCAAGCTACATATCCCCCTTCCCCATCTCTCCTCTTATCCCTTCAGTAAACCACATAACCTTTTCTCCCCTTTTTCTACCTTTTCATAAAAAAAATTATCCATTCTGATTAAATAAGTAATATTTTCATTCATTCAATTTATAGTAAAAGAAACAAGTAATTCATTTTCATTAGACAAATTCCAAACCCATGTATATTTTGGGGTTGGGAGAGAGAGTAATTCCGAAATATGCATATATTAGGAGACCTAATTTCAACCCTATAGATGCATGGGGGTGTCCAATTCAAACTCCATGCATAGTTTATCCCTTTTCAACCTTAACCCCCACCTAAAGATCATCTTTTCAGAACCTGATCCTGAACCATGCCTATAATTGGAGTAGGGTAGGTTTGGGTTAAAAGATTTTACTGTCCAGTAAAATTGTCATTTATGGAGACTTTATATTGAACCAACAACCAGGGGTGCCAAATGTCTGTCGCTGCACAAGACCAAATGTGTATGTTCTAGGGTCCAAATTAAGTAGCTTCAGTACAAAATAATCAAGTAACTTGAAAACAATGATTATACCAAACTTGATGGGAAAATAGATTGAAAAACAATCTATTTAAAAATTCATCTTATTAGATGAAGAATTACAGATCAATATTTTCTACCTCCCTATGAATTATTGCTTTCTACAGAAATCAGTGGCCAAATCAAGTTTCTTATTAACTGGTAGTTCAGTATCGGTCATCCAACTTATCTATTCATTAATTCATTTTATTAGATTTTAAATAATGAACAATTTATTGCTATTTACCTTTATCTCAATATCAGTTGCTTTTTATCACAAATAAACTCAGTGAGTGACTAAATTATCAGCACAGATCAGAATAAAGAATCATTCTCGGGTGAGAATCGAACTCACGACACTTTGCAAGATGGTGGCTTAACGCCCGACCGATCTTGCCAATGAGCCACAGGAATCAGAGTCCAAATTAAAATCTTGAACTCATTCCCCATACCGATCTAGCACCCTGCCACAGTAACCAGTTCAGTCATTACTTTCCGGTTAAAACTGTACCTGATCAAGTTTTCAAGAATTTACCCATAGATAACACTCAATAAATTGAAAAAAACACCAGCAAATTTAACACGGAAAAATTATAGAATATCCTATATCCAACATCAATAACTAAAAGTTAGAAAAAATTGTAGACGGAATTTAGAATTTAAATGAAAATATTTGAATACTTTTTTTCAAATTTCGATCATTGTTTAATCATCATTTGATATGCAAAAATGATGAATATGGGATCATAAATCTAAACCTTTGGTGTTGGTAAAGAAGCTTCAATCCCCTCTTTTTTTTCTTCTTTCCTTTCTCTCCTTCTTTTTGTAGCTGATATCGCATCTTCACTTTGTTTTTGTCTTTCTTCCCTCCTTTCTTTCCTATCTTCATCCTCTCCTATCTTTTTTTTCTTTCTTTCTATAGCCAGTCACGTATCTGTAATCCTCCTTTCTTTCTTTCTATAGTCGATAATTTTGTTTCTTTCTTCCTTCCTTTCGTATATTAACCCTCCTTTCTTTAATTATTTCTATAGTCGATAACGTATTTTCACTTTGTTTCTTAGCTTGTTTCTTCCTTCCTTTCTTTAGCTGATAACGCATCTTCACCCCTCCTCTCTTCCTTCCGATAACGCATCTTCACTTTCTTTCTTCCATCCTTTTCCATCTCCAGCTCCTTCTTTCTTTTGTACTTCCGACAGCCGATAACACTTCTTCACTGTGTTTCTTTCTTTCTTCCGCCTTTTGTTCTTTCAATTTCATTGAAGCAAACACCATTAACGCCTTCTCTTTTTTCCACATTTCTTTCATACAGTTCATTTTCCTGTCTTCTTCTATTCATGTTGTATTAAAGTCCATATACCTGATTTGTTCTCTTTCTATGCTTGACATCGATCTACTAAGAGTTCATAGATGGTCGCAGTTACAGCTTTTCATATATAGAATATATACAATGAAAGAATTTATATTCTTGATGTATTTTATTTTTGGCCTTCTCCAGGTGCATATCGTATCTGTTGATTTTTTTTACCTTTTTTCTTTCGTCTCTTCCAAGATGCTGATAAATGGAATCGGCGAACTGAGTTCAAACTTGGCATTCACTCCGCGCCACTATCCCGAGGAATTGATTTCTCCTGCAGGCTTTGGGCAAATAAGGAGGGCATAGGAGATCAAATATGTAAATAAATGTCGAATCGCCAGTGTTACTTGAGTTGCAGAGAATAGTATCGAATGTATTGCTCGCATTGTTGGGAATGAACTGAGCCGGTCGGTGTATTGGCCATTATTTTCTATTTGCCTCTCATTTCTAGATAATGATAATAACGATGACGATAATGATGATTATAATAACAGGTCTAGTTAATAGAAACCATCACGTGGCCAGCAACTTTTGGCAACATGCCTTGTAGGAGAAGTTTCATTGAAAAATTGGAAAAAAGGGTTGATCAATGAATAAATTACTTCTCTCACCTTTTGCTGATCACTAAAAATGTCCAAATATTCACAAAACAAGAGTGGACACAAACTAAAGGATACTTCAGCATAAACCTACTCTGCAAATTGTATCCCCCACTAAAAACCTATTTATAGGTAGAACTTTTTTTAAAAGTCCATTTTCGCATCATCATCATCATCATCATCATCATCATCATCATTCTCTTATCGTCCGTTGTTGGACATAGACCTTGCCTAGGATTCGCCACATCTCTCTATCGTGGGCGTCGTGGAGCCAGTATTTTCTGAATTTGTCCTGAACGTCTCTCCATCATTTTGCCAGCCTCATTTTCGCAAGTGAAATCCAGGTTGTGAGTCGTGATGACCACCAGTTGTCTGTCATTCTTGCAACGTGACCGGCCTATTGCCATTTAAGTTTTCTTGTAGGTTCTATGATACCTCTGACTACTGTTTTCTCTCTGACATACTGTATTGTCTTGTGGTCTCTCTATGATTCTCTTTGTGCATTACATGCTCCTCAGTTTGCAGATCAGTCACTTGATCAGGTTCTATGTTTCAGCTCCATAAGTGATTATTGAGAGGATGCATCGGTTTTATAGTCTTTTTTTTTCTTTAGGACAAATGGGATCCACTTGTTCTTGAAGGTTGAGCCAGCTCTGCCGAAGGCTTGCCATCCTATAAAGATTCCTCGCTTGATTTCTTCTTTTATAGGTTTCATAGAGATTCATTGTCCTAGGTAGATGAAGTGGTCTACTTTCTTTAGTCTTTCATCTTCGATTTTACCAGTTATATCCTTATTCTCGTTGTGGTTGTTGCACATGACCTTCGTTTTACTGAAGTTCATGCGTAGGCCGACTTTCTTGCTTTCTCCGTTGAGTTAATCTAACATTAGTTGGAGGTCGTGTAGGTTCTCAGCGAAAAGGACGATGTCGCCTGCAAATCAGATATTTGCTGTCTATTTTGATTCCTCTATTTTCCTAGTCCAGGTTCCGGAAGATCATCTCGAGGTAGGCTGTGAAGAGTGTGGGTGAGCTGGTATCACTTTGTCTTACTTCGTTTTGGAGCTGGAAGGGTTCAGATTCTTTACGTAGTCTGGTAAAGGAGTAGCTGTGACTGTATATATACTGCAGTACTCTGACATATACAGGGTCTACACCTTGTAGAATGATGGCCTTCATGACTATTGGAATTTCCACTGAGTCGAAAGTTTTCTCGAAGTCTATAAATGCTACAGCGAGTGGCATTTTGAATTCTGCTGCTTTCTCTTTCAGCTGATCTATTGAATGGAGATGCTCCATGGTCGAATAACTTCTTCTAAATCCAACTTGCTCCAGTGGTTGGTTTTCATCTAGTGTTTTAGTAATCCGGTTGGTGATGATTTTTGGAAAAGCTTGTAGATGCTGTTGAGTAGGCTTATAGGTCTGTAGTTGTTGAGGTCTTTCGGATTTCCTTTTTTGTGTAAAAGCATTATGATTGTCGTGTTCCAGTCTTTCGGGACTTGACTTTGTTTTTGACACAAGTTGAATAGAATAGCTAGTTTTTTTTTTATTGACGATCTTACCAGCTTTTTTGAGTAGATCGATGGTGATATTATCTGGTCCAGGGGCTTTTCCTTTTCTTATTTGTTTGATGGCTTGTTTCGCCTCCCATGGTGTAACTTCTGGGAAGTCCTTGAACTGATTGTTTGCGTCTTGCGTATCCTATTTGTTGTTTTGTTGTCCATGTCTTGAAGAGTAGAATTCTTGGCTACGTTCTCCCAACTTTTCATTCACAAAAATACTACACGATGCAATGATTGAATAAGTTTACTTTTCTTCTATGTAGATGTGAGCGGTGGTTTCAGCAGCTCCATTCTTGACGCCATGCGAGGCACAACGGGTGTCTCGAATTTGCTTAGTGACGGAACAGCACAGAAAGCACCTGTCGACTACAAGGAAGCGTTCCGTTTGGCCACTCTAGGCGGAAGCAAAGGTAAAAAAAACAAAGCGGGTCTGGTTTGTCACTCAATAGGAAAAGTCAAGTGATCTATGTCTTCTGGCAGCATGCTGTGATCAATTGAAAGAAATAGAAAAGGGGTGATCAATTGATGAGGTACCAACGTAATGGCATAAATAGAAGACGCAATTACCATTCATTTATATGGAAAATGCTTCTTTAGTTTTCTCAGAACCCTTAAATGGTGATGATGGTATGTTAGACAGAATCACCTGAGGTTGGGATGATGAATTTTAAAAGAACAAAAAACATTTTTAGACATAATAATTTTTACCCTTACTGCTTTCTCTTTTAGAAATACATACATAGCCTGATGGACAAACCATCTCAAAACTGAATGAACCTTTGTCAATGTTAACAGTTTTGGTTGACATTTTCTAAAAGAATGAATGGGACGTAAGACTAGACATCTGGACGATGCAGTGATGGGTCTCCACATATATAGTACCTACTGAGGGTCGATAGTCAGTAACTAGGTTAGGAGACCATTGCTAACGTGTTTCATGTATGCTGGTTCTTTCAATCGTCTTATTTTCCATTGTCTGCAATAATTATGAATCGATCATCCAATCAGTCGACGTGAACACCATATAAGAGTTTACTAATCTACTCGCAGAATACGCCAAGTGTATATCTATAGTTTTGTCTGTAAGACTTTTCAAGTTATATACCTAAAATGTTAATTAGAGAGAACTCTCTCTGATCTAATTTTGCAAATGCGTAAAAATGGGTTCGGTCTAGGAGGATATGAAAACGTAAATGCAGAGATTACAATGCAACTGTAATATTTTGTCAATACTGTTGTCATTTTTTGATGGAATGGGTAAAATATTCAGCAAAAAAAAAAAAACTGATATAAAACGTAAAGCAGCAAAAATCGGGTCTTTTTCGTTAGTTCCCACAACTCTAAACGGTTAAATTAATTGAAATATGATTTTTATATAATCTAATAATTAAAGATGATTGATGAAAAAATGTTGAGACCACTGCTGCAACTACAGGTGTTATTATCTTATCGAGGTTTGGGGTTTAGTTAGTCATTGAGAGCAATAGTTGGCTTATGTTGGGAACTTTTTTCCACATATGTTTAGCGAACAAAAATACGGTAAGCTGTAATGTTATGATAATTTAAAGATGTAGTGACTAACGGAAAGGAAACGATTTTTGCAGCTTCACGTTTTATGTTTTTCTAAGTATATCTATTTTAAAAAAATTAAAAATCCACAACACAAGCATTCTCAGACCACGAATTTGAGATGATGGTAAGTTAGCTTGAGTTGTCGAAGGTTGGGATGTTGAGAGGTACAGGAGATTGAAGTGTGGAGGAGAGAAAGGAACAGAGTGTGTGCTGCCTCTGTAACAGCTTACAGCACTCAAAAATTTATCGATTTTTCATTTGCCTACCCTTCGACGTTTCCAAGATATCCTGTAGTGTTTTCATATAGATACAGGGGAGGTAACTGAGCATGGAGCTACCCCGAACTTTGATCATTTCTTCTGCACCTGATTACCCAATCTTCCGCAAAATGTCATTTTCATTCGTTGGAGATATTGTGTGACGTGGACATATAGCTACGGTGCTGAGAGGTATCGACATATGGATTTATCACAATATTTAATCACTTCTTCCATGGCCAATTGCACATTCTTCAACAAGATGCCATAGTCGGTGTTTGAGACCAAGTAGAAGCTAGCATTTTTAATACTATTTTTCTGGCTAGGCAGAGCAAGCCACTTTGATGATTGGCGCAACAAATTTTCATAACCTTAATGCAGCCACATGTTAGATTAAGCTTAGTATATATCTATAACTATGTTGTTTTTTACAATTCGGACTGAACGCTATTTGTTAGAAAACATTTGCAGTCTAATCAACGATATAATCGCCATCATTATTTAACACAGTTGTCCATCATGAAATCAACTTTTTAATCTCTTCTTTAAGACATCTCTTCGATGCGAAGAATCTGATAGCCCATGCATGACCTCATCAATATTCTGACATCTGCTCCACAAAATGTTGCAGATTGCCGAACATTGGACTCTGTTCTCAGCCGTTCATATGGAAACTCCTTGCCTGTTAATCTTCCGATATGTTTAAGATAGACTTGTATAGTACACCATGTTGAATTCAGTTTTTCTGATAATTCTCTTTTGCTTCAGAGTTTGGAATTGTTAAGGTCGTAATTGCCCGATTGGAATTCGGTGCACCAGTGTTGGCATTTAGTGCACATGGATAAATACTGCAAAATCTTTTAGTGACCGTTGTTGCATTGTTACGTAAGCGAAATTCATTGAGCAAACGATGTCGGAGGCCAGTCTCTTCAATTGTTTTGTCACTTGCACAATAGGACCCGAGAAGGGAAATGCTATCATCATTTGAAGAACACTTAATTTATTTATTTAATTTTAGTGATGTTAAATATGTAATGCCTAAAATTAGTTTATATAAAACTGACATTACTTTCTGGTACCCATAATAGTCCAAATCAAACCATAACGCTTATTCCCTGTCCCGACCCCTTCTGCGCTGTGTTTTCGTTCAGCTGGTAGTGTCTGTTTCGGTAAATATTAAGATGAAGGTAATCGGTAGGATAACGATGAAACATATTGTTAATGGGTAATGATCCACTGAAAATACTAAAAAAATAAATACATTTGTTTGATTACTGGTTTGCTTCGTATTTTCCAGTTTTAGGGTTGGATGATCAGATCGGAAATTTCGAAGTTGGTAAAGAATTTGATGCTCTGCTCATAGAACTCCCTCAGCAATGGGACCAGCCACCAGACAACGGAGAAAACTGGGACAGAATGTTCTCGAAACTCTTTTATTTGGGTAAACAGTTTTAATTCATAACATTTAAATAGTGGACGCCTGCCGTAAAGCAATGGCTAATAGGCCATTCGTTGATGGGTTTGATCCTGATTGAGCCCCCTCATTAATGACTTTGTGCCACACTCAGATGATCTTAGTAAACCAGATGATCTGAGATAAAGCGTCGTGTCATAAGAGACAACCCCCAATGACTGGTGACGAAATCCCTGTTCCCTTTGCATACGTGATCCTCAGGCCTGGTTGGGATATTAGGCTGCACCACTGTGTTCCCAAAATGTGATTTAACGGGTCACTGGGTTGTTTAGTTTAAAATATGGCTGGAATAGAGATATACCGTTGCAGCATAAAGGATTCTTCGAGTATACGAGGCAGCAAAGACTTGCTCCATACCTACATTCTGTCTTTCCTCCTCATTTCAAGTTGACAAGGTAGGAAAAAGGTTCCTTTTTTATCAGATGAGCCATTGATGTGATGATGGACATACGTCTTAAATACATACATACCTACGATAAAGTTCCATTTGAATACTGAGTGCGATAAGTGATTCAAAACAATAACTGATAGTTAAATAGAACAATTGTAACAATATACTTTCGTACAGTGTTACAATTGTTCTATAACAGTTGTGTGGTGGATAGAAGATTCGTTCTTAGCCAAGATCTTTTTCCCCATGTAACAGGTACATGAGGTCTTTCAATGTCAATTAGATATTCGTCTTAGTATCCTGTATATATTTTACCTTTCTATTCAACACATCAGAAACACTTCTAAAAACACAAAAAATCTGAAACTACTACTACTACTACTACGACTACTACTACTAATAATAATGATAATAATGATGATGATGGTGACAATGACAATGACAAATGATCGATAACGCCTTACTTGTTGATATTTTGAAAGAAAAACAAAACTGTTTTGAATCTTTCAAAATATATGATAAATATAGTAAAATAAAACCAAAACTTTTCGATATATTGTATACTTTATTCAGTCAATAAACATAAAACAAATTTGAAAGCATTAATAGTGCGTTCTGGGGAAAAAAAGGAATAAAATTTGAACGTAACACAAACTTCCAATAACGTGCTTTTTTAGAATGATTTCTCAAAAGTTGAAAAGGTATTATGAATATTCTGTCAAGGAAACGAAATATAACTTGAAAGTCACACATTATTGTTACGGAAATGTGGTGTATCTTTAATCTCTGGTAAACAATTACCAAAGAGTGTATGATTACAGTGTATGATTACAGCGGACCAGTTCGCTGAAATTATTATTCAAGTAATCTTGATCGTAAGTTTTTGTCTTTAACATTCCCTTTTCTCTCATGAAGTGCTAGAGTGTCAAGGCCTCTCTCTGTTTTCTCTAGGACATGTGCGTGGAAGTCATAATCGAAACTGCAAGTCTTGTTTTTACTGTAGCGCTTTCTCAGCTCTGATGCTGCCGGTTCATTTTTCACATCACTGCGATGCTTGTTGAAAAGCTTGCTTAGAGAGGTAGATGTAAATCCAACTAATAATAGGTCATGTTTTGCACATTCCGCAGCATAAATAAAATTTTTAGATTAACAAGAACCTCCCAAAATTTTGCATGTACTACCAATGTTTCTGTTTATGCCATGGGGTTAAACAATTTGCACAGGCGACTACTTTTTTTAGAAAAAAAGTTCTCCTGTGCTGGTTTGGAAAATCCACATTGATATCCTAAGAAAGTAAGAGTTTGCTAGTCTTTCAAATTTCATTGAAAACTTTTTATATGATTTTCGACAACAGTTGACACGCAATAAAAATATCTTTTGACAATCTAACTGTGAAGCAACGGTAAGCTGTTAATTCTACAGATGATTACATAACAATTAAACGCGTAGATAAAAGTTGTGGCATCGTAATTTTGGATACGAAAGACTACGAAAAAGCTTGTCTTGGTATCTTAACAAATATTCAAAATTATAGAAAAAATCATTCTGATCTAAATCCCAGATATAGGCAAGATTTAAACCTAATAATCAGTGATTTGAAAAAGAAAGGGCACATTATTAAAATAGAAGACTACAAAATGAGAGGTGTAACGACCCTTTATTTTTACAGCATTCCTAAAATACAAGAATGATTTTCGGATTTTTCACCTCGAAGACCATTTTGTAGTAGATATAAATCCTGTACAGAATGAAATAATAGTTATTTAAAACCAGCATAAAAAAAACAAAAAAACTCTCACATCAAAGATACCACAGATTTTGTAAAACACTTCGTTAATTTTTACACGTCAAAATTTATTAAAGAAGAATTTTTTGTGACCATAGATGTTTCTTCTTTATACCAAAACGTTGACCATGAAGCAGGTGTTCGTGCTAGAAAAGAAGCCCTTGATAAATGGAAAGATTTTTCAATACCATGGTACAATATTTCTCATTGGCAATACCCTCAATTTTAAAGGGGAATTTTACCATAGAATAAAAGCAATGAAAACTTTGGCAGCAGTCAAATTTGCTGATCTATTTATGTGTAAATTTGAAACAGAACTACTAGAAGCCTCCAAAAAAAATATGGAATGCAACTGTTGTCTATAATAAGGTACATTGATGATAGTTTTTCATATGGGAAGATAAAAAATGTTTTCGAACATTCCTTTCATACTGTATTAAAAAATACATAATAAGTTTTAACTGTGAATTTTTAAAAGAAGAGACAGTCTTTTTAGACTCAAGAGTAGATATTCATAAATATTCACTTGCAACAGAATTATGCTGCAAACAAGCTTCTATACACACGTACCTACATTGATTTTTGGATCAACTAGATCACATCATCAGATCAAATCCACTTTCGCAATTCATTAAAATCAGAAGAATTTGCAGTCTTGCTGGAGAAAACCGAAAGCATGCTCACGAATGTATACATTTCTATGTCAATAGGGCATATCCCCAAGTTGAACTAATTCGGATGGCAAGAGAAGTTGAGGGGAGGGAATCGTCAAGATTTTTAATCTTTTATATAAATCGTTTGAAAAAAACGAAACTTCAAATAATAGAGTGTCCTTAGTAGGCAACTGGCACGAACATTTTAAAATACTTGTTCCCATCCTGCATAGAAATCATCAGATATAAATCGGTGTTCATCCAGTAGTTTCGTACCATCGAAACCGAAACTTTCGATCAGTCCTAGTTTCTTGTCAACCAAAATTTAGAGAAACATTAGAACCAAGCATCAAATGAACATAGGAGAATTAGAAAAAATAAACGCAGTAGTAAATCATATAATCACATGGGACAAACAGAAACATTGAAAAATGTTAGATCTGGCAATGAAAGCTATATTTCGGGTGGTTTTTGTCAATTTAAAAATATTATGCTGCAGTACTGCACTGAAAACGGAGAGAGGGGGGAAAGAGTTTGTACGTATGTGTTTAATCGAAGATCACCTGAAACTCGCTGCAGCCTTTCCAGTGCTGTAAAAGCATTTAAGGGTAGGCGGTCCGAAAAGATGTAAATTATTACTAAATTCCTTTATTACAAATTGGCATCCTTTGTGGTGCACGAATGATTTTCAAGCGGGTATTATCTACTGGATTCGAGGCAAAATATAACAGGATGTATTTAAATCGATAATTCCCATATTTCATGCTTTTTATGGCATTCATCAAACCCAACGTTCAGTCATTATTACGCGATCTGGCTCGCTGAGGCTAAAAGGTTGCCGACTCCTGCTTAAGATAAAAAAAAAGATCATGATTAATGATTAAAACTTATCTTCATGGCAGTCAGTTCATAAGTACGAGTTTGCTTGTACGAGTTTTTTGTAAGTACGAGTTGTCCGTAATCTGACGTTCTTAACCCGGTGATTTACTGTTTGTATGTATTTTCATTTTCAGGTGATGACCGAAACATCAAAGAGGTGTTCGTATCCGGTCGTTTGATTCATTCTAGAGACGAGCCTTCTTGCCCCCTTAACCACTGAGCAGACTGACCACAGAATTCCCGCATAAAATTATACACCAAAACATACAATACACTTTTTGACAGCACTATTAGTATTTTTAGGTGATTTAGTCCTAGCGCTGTAATAAGGCTCCTTAGGATTTTTGAGTGGACCAATGAAACCAATTGAACCTGCCAAAGGAACTTTTAGTGAGATAACTGAGGTAGACATTTCATGTCAGTTGCAAAAACATTTTAGCGCCACTTTTCGTAATGGCAGATTTTCGCTGTGATGCCCTAATCAGAAAACTGTTCATCAAATATGGGCTCGTTTGATTGGGTGAAGGGATAAATTTACAAATGACTATTTGCCTACAAGTTATTTTGTGCCATTTAAAACATATGACATTAACAAGTGGACTGATAACTATGACATAAGGAGAGGTAGTTGCTGATGTATCCGCTCTAAAATTCTATCTTTTATAGTCTATTACACACCCTTCTACAAAATCTCATTGAGAACTTTTGGAGATATCAGGTGGACAAAACCTTTGGAGTTATTCTGTGATTTGGGCACTATACGGGAAGGTGCGTAGGTCCACTCCGAAATTCGATCATTCTTTTTCTAATCTATTGATATCGCATAGAGAAACATTTTTTGGTTGCCAGCAGTTACCTGGGACAGAGAAGAGATAATTATCCGTGGATCAGTTCCAGAATTTCCTGATTTCTTCAGCAGCCTATTAAACCATCCTTCCACAAATTTTCATTGAAATTCATCTGGAACTTTAGTTGATATCGTGTGGACAGAGAAATGGAAAGAACAGCCAAGCTTGAATAAAACGCTCCAATCTAAAATGTTGATACCGCCTTTCCTTCACATTTCATTATTAGTTTCTTCATGATTTCTTGCTTTTTAGAATGACTAACTCTTCGACAGTTGAAGTAAATTGTATTGAATCGGGCGTAGCCTATTCCGATTTTACGATGCTTCCTTGAAGGGTCGAAGAGTAAGTCAACTTGGTTGTGATAAAAGATTAAAAAGAAATCTTATTATTTATTTTCATCATTAGATGAAGGTAACTCAATATTTTATAAATTTTTACTTTTTACTTTTAATATTACCTTTATTGTTTTATCACGCTGGGTCGTCATTCTACAGCAGCGAATAAACAGCGTGTATCAGAAATAAAGAGTAAGCCTCTTGTCGGGCAAGGAAGATGATAGTTCGAATCTCACTGGAATCTTACATTTTATTTCTGATCGGACTGTTTACTCGGTGTACCCGTCTTTTCAATGATGACGACGGTTTCACCATCTTTTGGTCTTGTTTTGGCCAATTGGTAAGTCATCGGGGTTCTAAGATCCCCGTTGGAGTCCAAATGGCTGCATCTCCACCTAATTTCATGCGGGACATGAAATAGATTAACAAACAAATAACATAAACGAACTCATCGGTAAACATCTTATGTGTTTTGATGGTTATCCACAAGTATTTCCCTCCATCCTAAAGTACAATTTGAGAAATCTCCGTGTGTGTGCGCTTGTGTTCATGTACCGAGATAACTCGACCACTGGTCATTGTACTAAGTTGATACTCGTCAGATAGTCCATGCATCCGAAATTGCAGTTTCAAGTTTGAAGTCGTTTGGGTCAGCAGTTCTCGATAGGGATTAGGTGTATTCATCATCATCATCATCATCATCATCATCATCATCATCATCATCACCAGTCTTTTAATGTCCGTCGTTAGACATAGACCTTCCCCAGGATTCGCCACACTTCTCTATCATGGGCGTCGCAGAGCCAGCACTTTCTAAACTTGTATAGCTCGTCTCTCCATCTAATATTATGCCGGCCTCAGTTGTGCATGTGATCTCAGGGGATCCATGTCGTGAGTGGTGATGTCCATTGGTTGTCTGCCATTCTTGCAATATGGCCAGCCCACCGCCATTTGAGCTTTTTAATGGATTCTATGATGTCCCTGACTCTTGTCTTTTCTCGGATGTACTGTGCTATCTTGTGGTCTTTCATGTGCATGTTGCATGGTTCTCAATTTGCAGATCTGTCTCTTGGTTGGGTTCCATATTTCAGCTCCATAAGTGACTGTTGGGAGGATGCATTGGTTATACACCGTTCTTTTCAGGATTAATGGGATCTTTTTATTTCTGAAGGTTGAGCTTGCTCTGCCAAAGGCTTGCCATCCTAGTGTGATTATTTGCTTGATTTCCTCTTCTTTTGAGGGTCTCATGGAGATTCGTTGTCGTAGGTAGATGTAGTGAACTGCTTTCTCCAGTTCTGTGTCCTCGATTTTGATCTTCGATGTGGTTGTTGCTCATCATCTTCGTCTTCCTGATGTTCATGTGTAGGCCGACTTTCTTGCTCTCTTCATTTAGTTCATCTATCATTAGTTGGAGGTTGTGTAGGTTCCCTGCGAAAAGGGCAATGTCAGCTGCAAATCTGAGGTTGCTCAGATACTTGCCGTCTATTTTAATTCCTTTACTCTCACAGTCTAGTCTTCTGAAGATCATCTCGAGGTAGGCTGTGAAGAGTTTAGGTGAGCTGGTATCACTTTGTCTTACTCCTTTCTGGAGCTGAAAGGGGTCAAAGTCTTTATGTAACTTGATAAAGGAGCTACTGTGATTGTATATATGTTTCAGCACTTCAACATATACTGGATCTATACCTTGTCGACTGATGGCCTCCAAGACGTTAAGGATTTCTACTGTCAAATGCCTTTTTGAAGTCGATAAATGCTACGGCAAGTGGTAGTTTATACTCTGCTGTTTTTTCTTTCAGCTGATTTATCGAATACAGATGGTCCATGGTCGAGTAGCTTCTTCTAAAGCCAGCTTGTTCACGTGGCTGGTTTTCATCGAGTGTTTTCGTGATTCCGTTGGTGATGATCTTTGTGAAAAGTTTGAATATACACAGTTGAGAAGGCTAATAGGTCTGTAGTTTTTGAGGTCTTTCGGGTTTCCTTTTTTTATATAAAAGCATTATGATAGCAGTGTTCCAACCGTCTGGGACTTTACTGTGTTTTAGACACAAGTTGAAGAGGACGGCCAGTTTCCAGGTGATGATTTTACCAGCTTTTCGAAGTAGGTTGATGGTGATGTTGTCTGGTCCAGGGTCCGTTCCTTTCTTCGTCTGTTTAATGGCTTGTTTCAGGTCCCGTGGGGTTACTTATGGGAAGTCCTCGAGTTGATTGCTCACGTCTTGCATATCCCGCTCATTGATTTGTAGTCCTTGTTAAGACGAATAAAGTCTTTGGTAGAATTCTTTGGCACGTTCGACAATCCTGTCTCTGTTGTTAGGTTTCCATATTCCTCGAGTATGCTAGTTATTTGCCTTCGTCCTGAGTTGAGGAGTTTGTTAATAGCTTTGAAGCCCCGACTTTTTTCAAGAGTCGATTCGATGACTGCCGTCGTGTATCTCCTTCTGTCTTCCCTTTTTTTTTTTTCTTGATCAATTTATTTAGTTCCGCCTCTTCAATTTTCTCTCTTGTTGTTGTCGGTGGCTTGAGGTTTCTGTGTTTTTCCATGATATTTCTGATTTCATCTGAGATTTTGCTAATGGAGTGCGTGTTCATTGGTTTGAATGTTGCAGCGACTTCAATTATTGACGCTGTCATTTTGTTGCTTATTTTGTTGATGTTGGTGTTGGCTTGTTCAGTAAGAATTCTGAATCTGTTTTTCAGTTCGGGCTTGAAAGATCGAGCGTGCTCTTTTGGTATGCTTAGAGGCTGCAGTTTTGTGCGGAACATTTTCCTGCGTTCTTTGTTGGTGTTTACTTGTATTTTACATCGTACCATTCTGTGGTCGCTGCCTACATTGACTTGATTCAGGACTTGGATGTCCTTGATGATATCTTTTTTGTCTGTTAGGATGTAGTCTATTTTGTTCTTTGTTTCGTGATTGGGGCTCTTCCAAGTCCATTTCCTATTGGGTCCCTTCTTGAAGAAGGCGTTCATGATTTTGAATCCATTGGCCGCTGCAAAGTTTACGAGATCTTCTCCTCTCTCGTTCCGTACTTTGCATCGGAATTTGCCAACGCAATCTTCATTTCCTTGTCCTACCAATGCGTTGAAGTCTCCCATGATAACATTGAAGCGTTTTCTGGTGTCTAGGAGTAGGGAGTTCAAGTCATCAAAGAAGTTGTCTATTTCCTGTTGCGTTGATTGCAAAGTGGAGGCGTAGAATTGGATCATATTGAGTTTGTATCGTTTTGAAAGTTGTATTGAGACGCTAGCTACTCGGTCAGAGATGACTTTGAAGCCGATAACATTGTCTTTGAGGTCCTTTGGATGGGTGTCATGAGCCAGTGGAGCTCTTGGGTCACTGACCCACACCAGCAGTGGACAATCCACCCTCCAACACGTCATGGGCCAGCGAGGCTGGGCATGGCCCATCACTGCCCATGGTTTGCACACTAAAAAATTAGGTGTATTAGATTCACAACAAAACTTCACAATTCATGGATATATTTTTTACCCAAATAAGTAACCTACACCCCAGTTTTCATGAGCGAGTGTTCATAGGTTTAAAATGTTTGGTGAGAGAGAGAGAGAGAGAGAGAGAGAGAGAGAGAGAGAGAGAGAGAGAGAGAAGGAATCTGGGATTTTTTTTTAATACCGATATTAATTTTGATTTGACCAACGTTTTTTGCATAAAAAGAAATAAATCTGAATGACGTCATCAGACGAATGACGTGTTAAAAGCCTTGAGAATTTTCTCATTTTTTTTTTGGCAAGAATGCCAATACCAATGAATTTCCCGCTTTTTGATACTAAAATCTTTCCCAGCTTCTTCGTCTCGTTCATCTAAGATAAGGGAAAGTAAGTTACGCCATTTTTCTAAAATAAGGCAATAAGGCCAAAAGTTCGACATTCAAGAAAAATCTATATTATTCATTTTCATTATCAGATGAAGTATTGCAAACTATTGAGTTAAATTTTAATACTATCCACTTTAATCTTAATTCTTTTCTCGCTGCTATAGAGTGACAATCCGAGTTGAAGTTGTGATAAAAGCAACTAAAAAATTAAGAGCAAGTCGAATAGTAGTCAAAATTACTACAATGTTAGTTATATTTTTTTCAAGTCTAACAAATAAAATTACCAGATTAACAAATGGAATTTTCTGTATACATGCTGAAGTAATTTTCAAGCTTTACTGTAGATAGTTTTAAATCAATCTTCGAACGAAAGACAAATCATATCTCGTTCCGTCGTTGGCAAATGTCGTTTACTTCTTGGCTTAGCAGGTTGATAGTTGGTAATTATTTGAATAAAGACCGCAAAAAGGGATGTTATTAGTATGGACACAATCATTTAAGCTGTTGCTTCTAATTTATTACGGAATAAATGAAAGCAGAAAACTTGACCATTTGAAACTACATTTTATTAAATTTAACCACAGAGAATGTTATATAGGGTTGGTTTAGGATTGGAGTTGTAATCAACAACAAAAATGATTAAATATTTTTTCATATTTGTAGTACTAAAATTAATAATCAGTTGAAATGAATACCATAAAATGATTAAATGAATTTTCTTTGTCATTTGAAACAATATTTCTCAACATGATTTCATGTAAATAAGTAAAACAATCACCTATTGTCACAAATTGTCTGTGTGCTTTACACTTATCATGAACAGCTTCTGTACAAATCAACTCTTTTTTTTACTAACCTAATCGAAACAATTTAGTTTTCGTCTTCAACTTGCACACTCATTCTCAAACAGCTCTGCAGCAGTTATAATGATCTGACGCCGCAGATTGCGATTTGCTGCTCGCTCTGCCCAGGTTTCCGAGTTGATGCTGGTCTTCCTTATGGTCTGTTTGAGCCGATATTAATAACGGTAACGCAGAGAGCGACCACGAGGTAAACCACGGTTTTTTCTTGCCGAAGAGAAGACGAAAGACAAGTAAAGAATAGCAAGAAGTGTAAATGGTGAGGATGAGGTCAAGTTGGATCTCAACTTGTCAGAGATTATCCACACACAGAACTGACAGTCACCAAGGGTGCCAAGTGGTTGGGGCGTTTGTCATGTGTGTCAGACTTTCCATCTACAAAAAATATTTGTGGAAAATTTTGGAAAAATCGTGGAAATGAATGAATTAGATAGAATAAAAATAGTCAAAATAAGAAAATTCCCTGATATAAAGTCAGATTTTTCAGGAATACAAATGTACTAAAGTTTAAAGTGCGCTAAAGTTCAGCTAGCCTGATGTGCCTCGGGACGGACCCCAACCCCCCCACACACTATAATCTCAGGACACTATCCTCTGCTTTGATTGTTTCAGTGGTGAATGAAACCATAATGACGCAGAAAGAGTCTCCATCGTCTCCAACTCGAAACCCGTTGGATATTGACATGAAATCTGTCGCCGCTCAGCTGTCCCTTGCATTTTTAGGGATATTTGCCACAGCCGTATTCGCTGTCTTCGTCTTCCTCGTTTGGAATTTGCTTAGGAAAATGAGAAACGTTGAAGAAGATCAGAAGTTACCATACGTTAGACTGTGAGTACGTTGCTCTCGATCATTATCTGTACTAATGAACTCTTTTTCACGGACCAATTACCTTTTAGTAAACGTTCAACTTGGGGGTGCAGTAAGGCATCAGGGACAGCCATTTTTGAATAGGTCATCTTTTATTTTTGTACCGCGAAGACAGGCTTGTTAACGCTATTCGAACACATGTCTTATTTTCATTATTTTGTTTACAACTAATCAATACATTGTATATTTATACTTTTTAGAGCCTTTCTATGTATATCTATGTTTGTATACATGTATATATGTATACACACACACACATATATGTATGTATACACACATATATATACACAGATATATACACATGCATATATACACATGCATATATATACACACATACATACATATACAAATACACACACATATATGTATACTAACACATATACACACATACATATATATATACACATACATATACATAAATATGTATACACATGCATATACATACACTTATACATATACATATATATATACACACGCGCACACACACACACATATATATATTTACATATATATATGATGGAAAAATACTCGGATTTGTAAATGAAAAAATCTAACGGGTGAGGAAGATGAATTCTAGAAAATATAGTGTTCACTGTTTTATAGGTTCTGGATAGTTCTAGTCGAGGAATAGGCTGCACAAAGATGTTGTGAACAAAGGATTTTGCTTCCATGTGGTTTGGTGTAAGCTTCGACGTGACAGGAGATGTTAAAGGAGGAAGGGAAATGTACGAAGAAAATGCATGCCAAGTATGTACCTAGACACGGAGATGAAACAAAGTAAAAAGGACAGATACAAGGATTTGGATGGACATTAAATACAGGAACAGTAATAACAAATCACAAATGAAAATGAAATATATGTCATAACATTAATATGATCGATTGCGTGAAGGGATGAGAAGAGATAAGAGAAAGGTGGAAGCTTTGTTGTCATTGACAGTGCAGGCATCAGAGTCGAAGCGGGGATGTCTGAACTGCTTGTGAATCCATATGGCTTGGAGCGTACCAAGGAATGATTATGGAGACCGGGTTCAGGATGTGTGCCAAGCTGCCAAGTTGCGTATGTGAATTGGGAGCAATTCTTTGACACTAGTAGACACTTGACAGACAGACCATGGAAGATAGAAACTACAGTTTTACTCATGTGGGTTAAAGAGAAATAGGAGAGATCGTTGTGACTATTGGATAGTAAAAAGTATTACCATTTCATTCACAAGAGTGAGAGGTGTATTTGTGTTGTGAGGACTCAGTTGAGTAGCTGTACGTATGTGAGATGCCTCAACATCGGTAAAGTGAAATGGGCAAAGTTAGTGCAGAGATAAGAGACAGTGGAAAAATGGTTAGGATCAGATAGGCCAGGAGATCGGCGACATGATATCCTGATCTTAGGGAAAAGGAAAGAGGGAGAGTAAGAGTAGCTGGCAAAAAGTGCCGGGGCCAAAAGCATAACCAGTTTGGAGTACCAGTACCAACAAGCATTCGACCATGTGCATCCAGGTCTTTCGTAGGGGTAGTCATAGGAAGTGATGTTTTCGATATCTAGCTAAAAGGGTTTCGTATTTAATTCCTATGTAAAAGAATAGGGGGTGCTACAAGCATACATTAAAATAAAATAAAAATTGTATTAATGTTCGGGGGAATTAGGTGACCAAAATAGATGGATTCAGTCTTTGTCAAAGTGAAAGATCAAAGTATTGATTGGAACCAGGGAAAGGGGAAAACATTTGGCACTGGTCTATTTATCCAACTGATAGGTACTTGGGCACAGTGGGAGATCGAACATGGAATGCCACGTAACATTTTTTTCGTTTTTGTGTCCTCCCTATAGATGACAGAAGTTTTCTGGGGGTTGTGGGAATTTTAAATGATTTTTTTTTTCACCCACATCCCTTTTTTTGCCCTTTTTTACTAGTCTCTCATATTAGACTTTTGTGGGGGGTCACATACTAAACCAATTTTGTAAATATATATTGGAACAGTTACATAGTAAACAACATAAATTGCATCGACAGATATCGGGAAATGGGTGACTGAAGTGACACAATGAAATCTATTGGAAATTTTTTGTAATGTATTGTATTCATAGTTGTGAAGCTTTCTAGAATATATATATATATATATATATATATATATATATATATATATATATATATATCAAAGTACAAATCAGTAATACAATATCTGATGTGTATTGGGTTCATTTCATGAAGTGCTCAAAATATTCAACATTAAGTAAAGTTAAAGTAGAGCTTAAAATATGATGAAATAAAAGATTCACTACATAAACACATTCATGTTTCTATTCTGTTTGGGCTTCTTCAGGCGAATGAATCGTTTTATTTAGATCCTTATTTAGGACGTTATTGGGGTATCTATTTTTCAGGGTGGAGAACCGTACTCTTATTCTATTTATATATCTTTTCTTTTTTCTTTTCCTAGTTTAGTTGTTGGTCACTGCTTGTTTTATATTCCATAAAGGGAAGGGATTCATGTCTGGTTGTTCAGAAATTACTTGGGGTGTTACAGACTCTTTATCTGTGTGTTCTTAATTCATCAGCTCTTTGTGGTATGCTTCCTCTCAAGAAGTATTTCATTCTAACTTTTATAAGCCCCCAGTGCTGAGATTCACTTTTACATGATCTTAGTTGTTCATGTTCGATTATTTTAATATTCTAGGTGAGTTTGATTCAATATATCTAAGATAATTATGATAAAGTGATAAAATTGTCCTCAAAGTGGCTGGGAGTATAATAATAATGCTGCTACTACTACTATTAATAGTTACGAGAAAAATAGTAAAGGTTACCGATTCTCCAAAGCAAAGTGAAATGTCATGTTAACTCAAGTACATGGAAGGTATAAAACTATTTGCAAAGAACAGGGGAGAGCTCGAAACGTTGTTCAACATGAAGGAATACACTGATAACATTGGGATGGAGTTTGGGATAGAAAAATGTGCACTGATAGTAACACACAAAGGAAAGCTGGCAGCAGTAGAATGAATCGAACTACCAGAAAGCAAAAAGGTCAGAACATTGATCACACGAGACCGATACAAATACCTGGGAGTTCTCGGATATGATGCGATAAAACAAGCCGAAATGTAAGAGAAAATACAAAGAGAATACTTTTGGAGGATAAGGAAAATATTAGAGACCAAACTAAATACCAGAGATCTGATAAAAGGAATGAGCACATTGGCCGTATCAGTAGTAAGATACACAGGACCTTTCCTTGGATTAACAAAGGAAGAACTTCAATCAATTGACTGGCGAACAAGAAAGCTTATGACAATGCACAAGGCCTTACATCCAAGAGATGACACGGATAGACTGTGCGTCAAGGGGAAAGTAGGCAGTAGAGGACTCATTAAGATAGAAGACTGTCTAAAAGACTAAAACAGAACTAGAAAATTTTGTGCAAGCAAATAGTGAAGACATTTTGAAGAGCGTCCGAAGCAGCGCAACGAACAACGAAAAAGGTTGCAAACGAAGGAACAGCGCAGGAAAGAAAATGGGAACAGAAAAGTCTAGACCGAGAATTCAAAAGAAGATGCAGAATGCTGCGGACGACACATCATGGACATGTTCATCATGGCAGCCCAAAACAAATGCACAAGGACAAACTATATCAAAGCGAAAATCGACAGAACCCAAACAAACAGCGAATGCTGCATAAGGGGATAAAAGGATAAGACTGTTAATCACGTAACTAGTGAACGTAGTCAAATAGCCGAGAAGGAGTATAAACACAGACGCGATAGGGTAACAACAGTGATCCACTGGGAACGAACCATGCGGAAAAGTGGTACCAGCACAAAGCAGAGACAGCTCTGGAGAAATGACTCTGGTTTTGTGACGTACATCCAAGCCAGAAGACTGGACCTTGTGATCGTGGACAAGAAAAGGAGAATAGCCAAATAGTTGATGTGGCTATTCTTGTAGATCACTGAGTAAATAGGAAAGACAGTGAAAAGCTGAGGAAATATCAGGACCTGGCAAGGGAGCTGGTAAGGGCGTGGAACATGAAAGTCAAGGCAGTACCTGAAAAAGTAGGTGCACTCAGAACCGTACCAAAGACACTGATAGTGAGATTGAGAGAACTAGGGACAAAAGGAGGAATTTAGACTTTACAGACCACAGCATTACTGAGGTCTGCACAAAAACTGAGGAGAGTGCTAGAAATATGAGATCTACAACCCAGCTGTTAGCAATGGCCTAACAGGGTGAAGAGGAGAATGGTGAAGGGGTACAAACCACAGCACTTCTGTGATAGGTGAGGAAGATATGAGAGGAAGAGTGGAGACCTGAAGAGATTTACTGTCACTCAGTCTCCAGCGGTGACCACCATCATCTTTCTCCACCTGTCTTATGCTATCCATTGTTGAGTCATTACCAACAACTTGGGACAAAAGAAGGTTCTTTACCTATTTGCAGTTTGAAAGTGTTGCATTTTTTGTTTTTTGCTTAGTATTCAGAAGGTGCAGTATACGGACAGTACCTGTAAGCACTATGTTCTGGATTCCACAGTGAGAGGGGTCGCCAGGGATTTGGGCAAAATGTTTTTCACTGCCTTTCATAATCATCCTAAACCTCTGACAATAATGGGGACAGTCTATGTTCTCTGTACCTGGATTTCAAGGTCCTTGTACTTGCTTAGTTTCACAAGTTCCTGTACAGTTATATTTCTATCAGAATTACACTCACGTCGATTAACAGGCACGTTCTTTTCTGGTCAGGTCTACTCACCTGTCGGTATTTATCGTCAAGTTCCTTAGTATCACAGCGTTCTGTTTTGGAGATATTTGTGCATAGAAATGCTCCAAAATTTATGAGTTCCTCTGTTGTCAATGGTTCAACTTTCCACAAGATATCATTGGAAATCATTGAAATCTTTCGGAGGTATTGACAGACGTGAAATTCTTCCAAAATTGTGTGGTTTGAACTTATAAATACAACATGAAATAGGTAATAGTGCAAGGATCTGCTCAAAGATTTAATCATTTCTCCCGTAGAAAATAATTTCAAACATTTAGGGATATCGTGTGGACACTGATTAGCGTATAAAGAAATGTAATAAGAAAGAAATGGGAAAATATTTCTCAATCAGGAAGAAAAACTACCACCTCTTTCTCATCACGCACCCCTCCACTAAATTTCATGGAAATTCATTCAGCATTTTCTAAGATATCATTTGGACATATGAACGAACAACAAACGAACAGACGAACAGACGAACAGACACGACTGAATTCATACACCTCTTTTCAACTTGGTCACCCAGTATAAGTAGATTGTTGTCGTTATTTTTAGTGCCATTTTTCCCTTTTTATTGTTGCTCTTCTTTATCTTGTTTTCGTCTTCTTTTTCTTCTTCAAGCAAAAAAACAAAAAACAAAAAACAAAAAAACAAATACCTTTGAACTCTTTCTTTAGTTGGAGCCATTACTGAAATCACTTGAGCGATTACGCAAGATGAAACTATAGAGTCACTTGGCCTGAAAACGAGGGCAAAAATCGATGATTATTTATCATCGATTACTTCCTCTCAGATAGGTTATCATTATATGAAAGAAAGAAAAAAAGAAAAAAGAAAGAAAAAATACAAAAGAAAGGAAGAAAGAAAAATAACAGATGTGAAAAATCTTTTTTTTGTATTAATAACAATATTACAAAACCATAATTTTAACTGACACTATTTTCTTTGTTCTTAAAATTTTCGCCATCCATCAGCAACTTCGTGAGGGTAACAATTTTGAGAACCAAGAAAATATAACATGAATGTGTTTTACGATTATGGTTTAGTGAAAGTTATTCATAAATATGGAACTCTTGGAATACAACTAAGCATACGACTCATGGGATCTCATCGAATCATTAACTGAAAAGACCAGAGACAAAAATAAAATTTAAAAAAAAATAAAAAAATAAAGATATCACGACGACATTAGTGCGGATTAAGTTCGTTTTCACACTAGTAGTATCACTAGCAACAATATTAGAATAATCGTTATTTTTTCATTAGTTGGAGCATTGTCAACCATTATAATCAAATTTTCACATAATTTCTTTTATCTTATTTTTTGTTTTCTTTTTATCGCAAGTTACACAGGTCGTCAGTCTGGTAAACAGCTTGAATCGTAGTTCCATTGGTAAGAACAACTAGTACAGTTAATCAGGCTTCCCTGGGGCAAAAGGTGCACAGGTTCGAGTTTCACCGACGGTCTGTCGCTTACATACGACCCGAGCCATATAAATGCTGTCGCAGACTGACAGCCTGAGTAAGTTGCTGTAAAAAATCGGCTTAACAAGATGAAAGAAAATATTAGTAGAAATTATTCATGAAATGAATATCACACATATAGTGGCAGTAGAAGGCATCAGCCCCAATCCTTCCTACCTTCAGACTACATTCGTTTGTTTTTCTTCCTACCTTCTTTACTAACTACCCAACATCAATTTCTCACTTGCTACCATGTCTGTCACTATCAGTTGCAGCAATACCTGGGCCTGTCGCACAGCGACAGATCATAGACTGGTTAATAAGATCGTTCTTTTCTGTTTATTAGCCGTTTATGCATCCTTGATTATGACGTCTTTCCTCCAAGTAGAAGAGTCCATACTTACGGACAGAGAACCGACAAAATCTCGCTGTTCATTTTATAAGTAGATAATCACATCTATATTCACACTCGACTTTCCTCCGAGTGAAAGAGTCAATGGTTACTGATAAAGAACCAATAAAAGCTCGTTGTTCAATATATAAGTAGATTAACATATCTATAGTTCCACTCGTCTTTCCTCCAAGTGAAAAGGTCCATGGGACAGAGAACCAAGAGAATCTCACCATTCAACATATAAGTAGATAGTCATATCTATATCCACACTCAATCGTGACATTGTTCCAGATTTAGCTAAGCTTGATAAGTCAAATCACGCTATGCAATTTTTTTCAATTTTCTTTATTTCTGTTTTTTGACTGCTAGTTATATCAGCCGCCAAAATTATGAATTATCAGAATTGATCTAGGAGGATAAATTCTGGTAGATAGTGTGTTCATTGCTTAAACTCAAAAACAAGGTTGGTACTTAGTTTGATTGTTAACAAACGCGGAAAAAAAGAAAAAAAAACGAATGGTTAACAATAATAATAAGTTTAATTTTTGAATGGATTAAGATAAAGAAAGGACTGGAGTTTTCCACCGTCACAAATATGCTTAGAGAGATCTACTGCGATAAGGATCAGGACAAAGGAAGAATGAAAGGAAAGGAATGTCACTTACGAAATGCGAGAGAGTCAGTTTTGGTCGTCTAAATTATAGCCACTATAATGTTACGTTGAAAGTGCTCAACTCAGATAGGATGGGTTCTTTGAGATGAAAGAATGGGTTGCTTTTTTATTTTTTATTTACTAAGAAACAAAACTGCGCAGCACGACGTTTTGTCTGTTTTGTGACCAACGTTAAACCCTGGCCGTTATGTCTTATGCTTCTCAAATCTGCTGTGTGCTCCACTTATTGCACTTGAGGATATAAGTATTTCGTAAGCCCTAGAGCAGTGGCTCCAAACCTTCATGATCCATTTGAATCTGAAGGACCCAGAAAAATCACATTCTTTTTTTCTCTACGCCAGGTTCTCATTCTTACTCTTACTACTAATACGAGGTGATGCGAGCCGAGTTCAATTCCGGCTGAGACAGTTTGAGTTCACCCCGCTCTAATTTCCTTGCGGTAAGACATGAATCCATCACTGCCCCACCTATTGTGAAATAGCACAAGGTTAACTGGGTGACGCCACTTTGGGTACTAGCCGCCTCTGAGTCTATTTCACACGGTTCAAACGGACCGAGGAAACAGTAATATGAAGGTTAAGTAGAACGCATGATGCTATAGCCAGCGTAAGGGCACTACTTGCAGAACTAACTTTACAATTTTGTTTTCCTTATCTACTTTCCTTTTTAGTCAGTCTTCAAGTGATTCATTAGCAATTTATAACTGAAGAGAAGTTTGTGCCGATAATGATTTTTGCAGTATTCATTTTATTACTTTTCCTACCCAACCATGTATCCGTCTGGATATTGGTTAAATGTTTTATAGTTTCTCTTCTCATTCTTTGTGTACAACACCTTGACTGGTATCAGTTTTTTCTTCCATGAAATCAAATTAAATAAAATATAGTATCAGGTGTGCAAAAGTTGCAATCAAAAAACAGTTTTCAACTATGTATCCAATCAATGATTTCAAAGAAAAAACAAAACGCTGCGAACTTTTAAAATGAAGAATGCACGGAATATTGCGTGTGCATGTTTATAACAAAGCTTGAAAGGTTTTAACTTCCTTTTTTTCTGCAGGGGACCATCGAACCTCCCTTTAGTTTGTGAAGAAGATCAAGTGCAGCCAAAGAGGAAAAGAGGTCACTCATTGGATGGTTCATCATCCGATTCTCTTCTGTGCGATCAGAATCCAAACAAAGAATCCATCACAATAGAACTGCCATTATCTGGAACAACCTGTTATGGCACACCCTATACAGCTTGGTGTTGCTCACCCCAGTATCCACAAAGAGCCTGGAACTGACCGGAGAAAAACAAGCCTGGCGGCTGCAGGATCTAGCTATTTCTATTCCGATTGAAGATGGTTTTTGCAACTTTTGTATATATTTATATATATTTTGTATATATATATGTATATATATATATATATGACACTAGGGGCCAGGAGTCCCCCGTGTCCTGAAAATTACGAAAATTACTATGGCTGTTACTAAAAATTACTATGGTTATTACCAGTAATTACTATTGTTATTACAAAAGGAGTTATCTGTGTTAAAGGGGATAATGTGTTTTTCGAGATGTCATAGGAAGTTGGGTCACCTGTGCTTTTTCAATCTGGTGTCATCTGTCAAATCCTGGGTTTGAAAACAAAGCCAGATATAAGGGTCAGTGTTTGGGGTCTAGAGAGAGAGAGAGAGAGAGAGAGAGAGAGTAAAAGCTTATGAAAGAAAAGTTATTTGCAGGGTCCTTGGGAGAGGGGGAGACTAATTTATGATATTGAACAGACCTGCGTCGCGAGATGAATGAGGGTCAATGTTTTGGGTTTTTCCGGAAAGGTCGAGATGGCAGGAGAGGGAGAGATAAGAGAAGGGACAAGAGATACAGTGTCGATACCAAGGGCTTAAATAGGAAGGATTTTCGTAACAAGCAAGCAGAGTGAAATTTGGGTTTGGAGAATAGAGTCGTTGCCAGCTCTCTCTCGTGTCAGCCGTCCGCCCTTAGTAACTGTCAACCGCTGCTACCATTCAGTAGACTACCGTTCGTGATATGAGAGACCAGTCGTCATTTTGACTAAGATAATAATCGGCCTCCTCTCTTTTCAACTGCGAATAGGCATTTCCCGTCTCCAGAGATATTGATAATCAATATTCTATATAAAACATATAAACGAAATTCCGTTTTGCTGCCTTCTTTTACTAACCCAGAACCACGGTTGGGTTTAGTACAGTTTGTGGGACCACCCCAACAGGAAAACCCTCACATATATATGATAAATGAAACAATTACGTAAATTAGCTGCAATATCCACCCTTACGGGCAGCACTGAATTGGGTCATCCTGTAGATCAGCAGCAGCAGCAGCAGCAACAGCAGCAACAGCAGCAGCAGCCTTTTAGAGTCCGTCGTTGGACAAGACCTCCACCAATATTCGCCAGAATCATGGGCGTCTTGGAGCCAAAAGTCTCTGAACATGTCTGGTTCTTCACGCTATCTTATACTTTGTCAGCCACAGTTTCGCATGTGATCTCGGGGGATTCATGTTTCAAGTCGTGATGTCCAGCAGTTGTCTGCCATCCTTGCAATATGAACAGCCCATTGCCATATGAGTTTTCTTATGGATCCCATGGTACTGCAGAACCTTATTTTTCTTCTAAAATATTGCACTGCCTTGTGATGTTATGTTATGTGGAACAGGATTCTCTCATGTGCACGTTAAATGGTTTGAGGGACAATCTTGTTGTTAGGTTCCATGTTTCTGCTCAATAGGTGACTATCGGGAAGATACATTGGTCGTATACCTTTTTTTTAGGGCTAGTAGGATTTTATTGATGATTTGGCTGGTTTTACCAAAAGCTTGTTATCCTAAAGTGATTCTCCGCTTGAATTCTTCTTCTTTTGGGAATTTCATTGAGATTCGTTGTCCTAGGTTGATATGGTGGTTTACTCTCCCCTTTTCGATTTTGATTGTTTTGTCTTTGTCTCCCACATTCGTTGCATATAACATTTGTTCTTTGAAGCTCATGAAGAGACCTGCTTTCTTGCTTTCTACATTCACTTCGTCTTTGGAGGTCATTAAGGTTCTCAACAAAAATGACAATATCGTCTGTAAATCAGTGGTTGCTTAGGTATTCACTGTCTATTCTGATTCCTTCATTTTCCCTGTCAGGTAGCGTAAATTTCTAATTCCTGTTACACAAAAAAACGATATGTGCTGTTCTACCATATCACCAAAAGGTTTGATCTATTTACTGTTTATTTTTTGTAATTTAGAATTAAACGACAAAGCGGCCTCCCTGAAAGTTTCATACCTTCGCCCAATTGCCGTTGAAACGGCACGCCACTAAGAAAAAAACAATCTAATTTATTAAAGCAATTACAATATGATTTAAATTTATGTATTTATTTGTTTTTCTCTCATTGATTCTATCATTTTTACATTAGTACGTCATTTTTAACAATGACTGAGCAGGAGTGTGAGGTTTATTACAACTGCAGTCACAAACTTTCATAGGACAAATGAGACGGTTAATAAGTAGCAGTTTCTGTCAATCTTTCGCTAATTTTAAACTGGCGAAATTGGCTACGAAAATTATATGCACTTGAAGAATTTGCGTTTTTATTTTTCGAAAATTTAGTAAGTTTTTTTTTTTTTAAATTCCACTTTTTCTCATGTGACCATTACATAATTTCATACATCATTTTTCACTGTTGGGAATTTCGTGCTGGATCTGAAACACTTTATCATTATGTTCGGCTCTGTGATAAGCAACCAGTCATAGAGGTAACAGTTAACCATGGAATTCATTTTCATTATGATGGCCTCAAGCTGGTACCTGATGAGCATGTCCCTATCATAACAATTCTCCCATATGCCTCCAATTAATAGATCCGTATTTGGATCGATGAAAACAACCTACAATCACTTATGCTGACTCGTTGATGATGAAACGTGTAGGGAAGCCAATCACCATCTATGAAATTGCGGCTCTGGGTGATAAAGCTTGGAAAAGAGCTGCCACTCCAGCAAACATATTAGCTGGGCTTGAAGCATCCGGTGTGTGGCCATTTGGCTGAGAAGCCAGCAGTTATGAAGACTATCTTCCATCTGAAATTAACCATCGGTTAGCTCCAACGTCTAATCCACCTCCGGCATAAGATCCGTTGCCAGATCCAGATTTGTTCCTATTCAACTGTTTTCCTAGGAGAAAAAAACACGGAAAGGGGGAGGGAGTAAATCGGTTCAATAGTGGCAACCTTAACGCCGGAAGTTTGTTAAACCAGATGCAGCAGATATTGCAAGTGTGCCACTAACAAGCATCAAGGCAAAAGCAACCCCGTCATCTATGACTGGAACAACTTCTAGAACAAAAGATGGTATTTTCTTATGAGAAAACTTTGAAGAATTGTCTGAAATAATTAAAGTTACAATTCAAGTTACCTGCTTTAACTAGCAAACCAATTTAAGATTGAAATTAAGTGTTTATGTTAACATATATGAGCCCTGTTGACAAAATCTTTTTTTTCAAAGAAACAGATTATAATTATTCCCGTTTCTAATATGTTTGTGTGCTTTCAATGTAAATACATATTTTCTTGAAATCAAAATTTTATCAGAAGTAGAAATGTGCGTGTATTATCTTCAAATATTGCCAACGGTTTTAAATGCTGTAGATGGCATTGGCCCCTCTGCCGAATGGAAGCCAGTTTTTCATAATTGGTAACTTGCAGTTAATTCGTTTTTTCAACAGAACATCCATAAAAGAAATAGATTGAATGGAAATCAGATCTTGTTCAATTTTCTTGTAAAATGTGTAATAATGTTCTTACACTTATTCTGATATTAACAATTACGAATACTCTTTATTGTTTATGTAATCAAACATCCTTCTTAGAGAGGAAGGAGGAGCGAGAGATTAAAACACTACTGTATGAGCGATTATAGAATTCTAACAGCAGGTGAATTGCGGTCAAAAAAATGCAACTATTTTAGAAAGAGAAATAGAACTGTCCACCTAAAAAATATTTGGGGTTGATTTTCAGAAGCCAACTTGCTTAACACCTGCCAAGGGCTCCTGAGAGAACCACATGAATTCATGGGGGAATTCGCATTGTTCTTGCGTGTTTCTTGCAGTAGGCTGTCGGATACGGACGGTTGTTTGGTGAATAATAATATAAAAAGACGAAAACTATCCGCTACATCAAAGGTTGGAAATGTAATGCACCGAGAAACACACGTGATTTGCTTTGAGCGATCCTCCCCGGCATTAAATAAAATCTTCTGCTTATTGACTGTCAAAAGAGTGTTCAATTCCCCTACATTTTACCTTCTGGTTTTCTTTTCTCGATCAGCTGTTCTTCTTTAGCTAACTCTATATGTTTCACCCCTTACTCTACGACACGTCGCTTGTTATAAGAGAGATTCACGTCATCAAAAAGATTAACTTGCTTTCCTATTGTTGATGATGCATGCTTGAAGTCGGAAGAAAAAAAAAAGATCCACTTAGGTCTAAGTGGATCTTTTTCTCAACGGAGGCCATATGCACATATTGGGGATCCTAGGTGATTTGAAGGGACCATAGACCGAAAATAGAATAATAAATTAATTTCTGTCTATCTGTTCGTATTGTATCGATGTTTGGACAGAGGTCCTGGAACTCGAGAGGAGCTTTTAGGGGGTCGTGGCCAAAGGCGGTCTAGAATGGCTTCTAGATATCGGGGGACCGTATATTAAATAATACCTGTTCTTCTATATATTAAGGACTATTTTCCGATAACTACAATTAAACTGGGGTCAGTGCCGTTCCAGTGCCAACTCCTAGAGTTGGCGTCACCCGGGGTGGTAACTCAGGGTGTCAACCTACATCCAGAACTTCCCAGGATATCTAGAATTTTGGCAATCTTTTTGTACTACAGGTTTACATACCACAAAAGATACACAAAACATCCTTCTAAGATCTGAGGGGAATTTTTTCCTATATGCTCCCTCTGGCAGATTGGATGTTATAAGACAGGAAATAATACTTCTTGTAATAATTGAAATTTTGTTCTACTTCATTTTGAAATGTTATACAAAAAACAACAGTGCTTTGAAAGTTATCTGATATAAAGGAGTTTTCTGCGTGCGATGAAAGATACAAAGACAGCATCTGTTCATCATTATTTATTGGGTTCTGTGTATATTTACTTTTTAAAGGTACAATGATTTATCCCTTATCAAATACTAGTCGACAGTCAAAAGTAACAAGTTATTTAGACAGCAGTCAAAAGAAGCACGATATTTAGTTGGTAGTTAAAAGAATCAAAACATTTGCTTGGTAATTAAGAGAATGAAAACATTTAGATCACAGTCGAAAGAATCGAAACATTTAGTTTGTAATTTAAAGAATCAAAACATTTGGATGACAGTCGAAAGAAACAAAACAGTTAGTTGGTAGTTAAAAGAATAAAACATTCAGTTGGTAGTTAAAAGAATCAAAACATTTCGACGACAGTCCAAACAATCGAAACATTCAGTTGGCAGTTAAAAGAATCGAAACTTTTAGACAACAGTCGAAAAAATCAAAACATTTAGTTGGTAGTTGAAGGAATCAAAACATTTAGACGACAGTCCAAAGAATCAAAAGATTTAGTTGGTAGTTAAAAGAATCAAAACATTTAGATGGCAGTCAAAAAAATCAAAACACATAGTTGGTAGTTAGGAAAATCTAAAAAATTGGACAACGGTCAAAAGAATCGAAACATTTAGACGACAGTTGGACAATCAAAACGTTTAGTTGGTAGTGAAAAAAAATCGAAACATCTTGACAACAGTCGGAAGAATCAAAACATTCACTTGGTAATTGGAAAAATCAAAACATTTAGACGACAGTTGAAAGAATCAAAACATTCAGTTGGTAATTTAAAGAATCAAAATCTTTAGACAAAAGTGGAAAGATTCAAAACATTGAGTTGGTAGTGAAAAAAATCAAAACATTTGGACGACAGTCCAAAGAATCAAAACATTCAGACGACAGTTAAAAGAATCAAAACATTTAGACGACTTTCGAAAGAATCATAACATTATTTGGTATTTGAAAGAATCCAAACATTTAGACAAAACATTGTTTTAGACAAACAATCAAAACATTCAGTTGGCAGTTAAAAGAATCGAAACATTTAGACAACAGTCGAAAAAATCAAAACATTTAGTTGGTAGTTGAAGGAATCATTCAGACGACAGTGTAAAGAATGGAAGAGTTTTGGTGGTAGTTAAAAGAATCAAAACATTTAGACGACAGTTAAAAGAATCGAAACATCCCAAAGAATCAAAATATTTGGTTGGTAGTTGAAAGAATCAAAGAATTTAGATGACAGTCAACAGAATCAAAACAATGTGTTGGTAAATGAAATAATCAAAACATTCAGACACCAGTCAAAAGAAGCACAATATTTAATCGGCAGTCAAGAGGAGCAAGACATTCACTCAGCAGGCGAAAGGAGAAAGATATTTAGACTGCAGTAAAAAGAATCAAGACATTTAGTCAGAAGCCCGAAGAATCTAAACATTTAGATGACGGTCGAAAGGATCATGACTTCTAGTCGGCAGGCCACGAATGAAGACATCGGCAGGCGAAAGAAGCAAAACATTTAGTACACAAGGGACAAAATCGATACATTTTGTCAGCAGTCAGGAGATTTAATATACTTAAACGGCAGTCCAAAGAATAAAGACATTTAGGTGGCAGTTCAAAGGATCAAGTCATTTAGTTGGCAGTCAAAGGAGCAAGTCTTCAGACAGCAGTCGAAAGAAACAAAGCATCTAGTTGGCAGTCGAAATAATCAAGACATTTAAACAGGAATCCAGAGAAGTAAAACATTTAGTCGGCATTGGAAGATATCGAGACATTTGGTCGGCAGTTGAAAGGTGCACGATTTGAGTTAGCAGTCGAAAAAATCAAAACAGTCAGTCAGAAGGCAAGAAAATATAAACATTTACTTAACAGTTGAAAGAATCAAAACGTTTAGTTGGCAGTTGAAAGAATCAAAACGTTTAAACAACAGTCGAAAGAATCAAAACATTCGGACGACGGTCAAAAGAATCAAAACATTTAGTTGGTGGTTAAAAAAATCAAAACATTTAGACGACAGTCAAAATAATCAAAACATTTAGACGACAGTCAAAAGTATCAAAAGATTTAGTTGGTAGGTGAAATAATCAAAATTTTAGTTGGCAGTTGAAAGAATCAGAACATTTAGTTCGTAGTTGAAAGAATCAAAACATTTAGACGACAGTCGAAAGAATCGAAACATTCGGTTGGGAGTTAAAAGAATCAAAACATTTAGACGACAGTCCAAAGAATCAAAACATTTGGTTGGTAATTGAAAGAATCAAAACATTTAGACGACAGTTAAAAGAATTAAAACATTCAGTTCGTAGTTAAGAGAATCAAAACATTAGGACGACAGTCGAAAGAATCAAAACATTCAGTTAGTAGTTAAAAAAATTAAAAACATTTAGACGACAGTCGAAAGAATCAAATCATTTAGAGGACAGTCGAAAAAATCAAAACATTTAGTTGATAGTTATAAGAATGAAGACATTTAGACGACAATCGAAAGAATAAAAACATTTAAACGACAGTCGAAAGAATCAAAACATTTAGTTGGTAGTTAAAAAAAACAAAACATTTAGACGACGGTCGAAAGAATCGAAACATTTAGTTGGTAGTTAAAAGAATTGAAACATTTAAACGACAGTCGAAAGAAACAAAACATTTAGTTGGTAGTTAAAAGAATCAAAACATTTAGTTGGCAGTTAAAAAAATCAAAACATTTACTTGGTAATTGGGAGATTGAAAACATTGAGACGATGGTCGAAAGAATCAAAACATTTAGTTAGTAATTTAAAGAATCAAAACATTTAGACAACAGTCGAAAGAAACAAAACAGTTCGTTGGTAGTTAAAAGAATGAAACATTCAGTTGGTAGTTAAAAGATCAAAACATTTAGACGACAGTCGAAAGAATTGAAACATTTAGACGACAGTTAAAAGAATCAAAACATTTAGACGACAGTCCGAAGGATCAAAACATTTAGATGACGGTGGAAAGGATCAAAACATTTAGACGACAATCCAAAGAATCAAAACATTTAGTTGGTAGTTAGAAGAACTGAAACATTTAGTTGGTAGTTGAAAGAATCAAAACATTCAGACGACAGTCGAAAGAATCAAAACATTTAGTTTGTAGTTAAAATAACTGAAACATTTAGTTGGTAGTTAAAAGAATCAAAAAAATTAGTTTGTAGTTAAAAGAAACAAAACATTTAGTTGGTAGTTGAAAGAATCAAAACATTCAGACTACAGTTGAAAGAATCAAAACATTTATTTGGTAGTTAAAAGAATCAAAACATTTAGACGACAGTCGAAAGAATCATAACATTAATTCGGTTGGTTAGAAAAATCAAAACATTTGGACGACAGTCGAAAGAATCAAAACATTTAGACGACAGTTAAAAAAATCAAAACATTTAGACGACTGTCGAAAAAATCAAACGTTTAGACGACAGTCCAAAGACTCAAAACATTTAGGTGGTAGTTAAAAGAATTGAAACATTTAGACGACAGTCAAAAGGATCAGAACATTTAGTTGGTAGTTAAAATAATCAAAACATTTAGACGATAGTCCAAAGAATCAAAACATTTATGTGGTAGTTAAAAGAATCGAAACATTTAGACGACAGTCAAAACAATCGAACTATTTAGTTGTAGTTAAAAGAATGAAAACATTTAGACGACAGCCATAAGAATCAAAACATTTAGTTCATAGTTAAGAGTATCAAAACATTTAGACGACGGTCGAAAGAATCAGAATTTTTGTTGGTAGTTAAAAGAATCAAAACATTTAGACGACAATTGAAAGAATCAAAACATTTAGTTGGTAGTTAAAAGAATAAAAACATTTAGACGACGGTTGAAAGTATCAAAAGATTTTATTGGGAGTTGAAAGAATCAAAACATTTAGACGACAGTCCAAAGAATCGAAAAGTTTAGGTGGTAGTTAAAAGAATTAAAACATTTAGTTCATAGTTAAAAGAATGAAAACATTTAGATGACAGTCGAAAGAATCAAAACATTTAGTTGGTAGTTAAAAGAATCAAAATATTTAGACGACAGTCCAAAGAATCGAAATGTTTAGGTGGTAGTTAAAAGAATCAAAACATTTAGACGACGGTCATAAGAATCAAAACATTTAGTTCATAGTTAAAAGGATCAAAACATTTAGACGACAGTCAAAAGAATCAAAACATTCAGGTGGTAGTTAAAAGAATCAAAACATTTAGAAAACTGTCCAAAGAATTGAAACATTTACCTGGTAGTTGAAAGAATCAAAACATTTAGATGACAGTCAAAAGAATCAAAACTCATAGTTGGTAGTTAAAAAAATCAAAACATTTAGACGATAGTCCAAAGAATCGAAAAGATAAGTTGGTAGTTAAAAGAATCAAAACATTTTGACGACAGTCCAAAGAACCGGAACAATCAGACAACAGTCAAAAGAATCAGAACCTTTAGACAACAGTTGAAAGAATCAAAACATTTAGTTGGTAGTTAAAAGAATAAAAACATTCAGACGACAGTGTAAAGAATGGAAGAGTTTTGGTGGTAGTTAAAAGAATCAAAACATTTAGACGACAGTTAAAAGAATCGAAACATCCCAAAGAATCAAAATATTTAGTTGGTAGTTGAAAGAATCAAAGAATTTAGATGACAGTCAACAGAATCAAAACAATGTGTTGGTAAATGAAATAATCAAAACATTCAGACACCAGTCAAAAGAAGCACAATATTTAATCGGCAGTCAAGAGGAGCAAGACATTCACTCAGCAGGCGAAAGGAGAAAGATATTTAGACTGCAGTAAAAAGAATCAAGACATTTAGTCAGAAGCCCGAAGAATCTAAACATTTAGATGACGGTCGAAAGGATCATGACTTCTAGTCGGCAGGCCACGAATGAAGACATCGGCAGGCGAAAGAAGCAAAACATTTAGTACACAAGGGACAAAATCGATACATTTTGTCAGCAGTCAGGAGATTTAATATACTTAAACGGCAGTCCAAAGAATAAAGACATTTAGGTGGCAGTTCAAAGGATCAAGTCATTTAGTTGGCAGTCAAAGGAGCAAGTCTTCAGACAGCAGTCGAAAGAAACAAAGCATCTAGTTGGCAGTCGAAATAATCAAGACATTTAAACAGGAATCCAGAGAAGTAAAACATTTAGTCGGCATTGGAAGATATCGAGACATTTGGTCGGCAGATGAAAGGTGCACGATTTGAGTTAGCAGTCGAAAAAATCAAAACAGTCAGTCAGAAGGCAAGAAAATATAAACATTTACTTAACAGTTGAAAGAATCAAAACATTTAGTTGGCAGTTGAAAGAATCAAAACATTCAAACAACAGTCGAAAGAATCAAAACATTCGGACAACGGTCAAAAGAATCAAAACATTTAGTTGGTGGTTAAAAAATCAAAACATTTAGACGACAGTCAAAATAATCAAAACATTTACACAACAATAAAAAGTATCAAAAGATTTAGTTGGTAGGTAAAAGAATCAGAACATTTAGTTGGTAGTTGAACGAATCAGAACATTTAGTTCGTAGTTGAAAGAATCAAAACATTTAGACGACAGTCGAAAGAATCGAAACAATCGGTTGGGAGTTAAAAGAATCAAAACATTTAGACGACAGTCCAAAGAATCAAAACATTTGGTTGGTAATTGAAAGAATCAAAACATTTAGACGACAGTTAAAAGAATTAAAACATTCAGTTCGTAGTTAAGAGAATCAAAACATTAGGACGACAGTCGAAAGAATCAAAACATTCAGTTAGTAGTTAAAAAAATTAAAAACATTTAGACGACAGTCGAAAGAATCAAATCATTTAGAGGACAGTCGAAAAAATCAAAACATTTAGTTGATAGTTATAAGAATGAAGACATTTAGACGACAGTCGAAAGAATAAAAACATTTAAACGACAGTCGAAAGAATCAAAACATTTAGTTGGTAGTTAAAAAAAACAGAACATTTAGACGACGGTCGAAAGAATCGAAACATTTAGTTGGTAGTTAAAAGAATTGAAACATTTAAACGACAGTCGAAAGAAACAAAACATTTAGTTGGTAGTTAAAAGAATCAAAACATTTAGTTGGCAGTTAAAAAAATCAAAACATTTACTTGGTAATTGGGAGATTGAAAACATTGAGACGATGGTCGAAAGAATCAAAACATTTAGTTAGTAATTTAAAGAATCAAAACATTTGGACAACAGTCGAAAGAAACAAAACAGTTCGTTGGTAGTTAAAAGAATGAAACATTCAGTTGGTAGTTAAAAGATCAAAACATTTAGACGACAGTCGAAAGAATTGAAACATTTAGACGACAGTTAAAAGAATCAAAACATTTAGACGACAGTCCGAAGGATCAAAACATTTAGATGACGGTGGAAAGGATCAAAACATTTAGACGACAATCCAAAGAATCAAAACATTTAGTTGGTAGTTAAAAGAACTGAAACATTTAGTTGGTAGTTGAAAGAATCAAAACATTCAGACGACAGTCGAAAGAATCAAAACATTTAGTTTGTAGTTAAAATAACTGAAACATTTAGTTGGTAGTTAAAAGAATCAAAAAAATTAGTTTGTAGTTAAAAGAAACAAAACATTTAGTTGGTAGTTGAAAGAATCAAAACATTCAGACTACAGTTGAAAGGATCAAAACATTTATTTGGTAGTTAAAAGAATCAAAACATTTAGACGACAGTCGAAAGAATCATAACATTAATTCGGTTGGTTAGAAAAATCAAAACATTTGGACGACAGTCGAAAGAATCAAAACATTTAGACGACAGTTAAAAAAATCAAAACATTTAGACGACTGTCGAAAAAATAAAACGTTTAGACGACAGTCCAAAGACTCAAAACATTTAGGTGGTAGTTAAAAGAATTGAAACATTTAGACGACAGTCAAAAGGATCAGAACATTTTGTTGGTAGTTAAAATAATCAAAACATTTAGACGATAGTCCAAAGAATCAAAACATTTATGTGGTAGTTAAAAGAATCGAAACATTTAGACGACAGTCAAAACAATCGAACTATTTAGTTGTAGTTAAAAGAATGAAAACATTTAGACGACAGCCATAAGAATCAAAACATTTAGTTCATAGTTAAGAGTATCAAAACATTTAGACGACGGTCGAAAGAATCAGAATTTTTGTTGGTAGTTAAAAGAATCAAAACATTTAGACGACAATTGAAAGAATCAAAACATTTAGTTGGTAGTTAAAAGAATAAAAACATTTAGACGACGGGTTAAAGTATCAAAAGATTTTATTGGGAGTTGAAAGAATCAAAACATTTAGACGATAGTCCAAAGAATCGAAAAGTTCAGGTGGTAGTTAAAAGAATTAAAACATTTAGTTCATAGTTAAAAGAATGAAAACATTTAGATGACAGTCGAAAGAATCAAAATATTTAGTTGGTAGTTAAAAGAATCAAAATATTTAGACGACAGTCCAAAGAATCGAAAAGTTTAGGTGGTAGTTAAAAGAATCAAAACATTTAGACGACGGTCATAAGAATCAAAACATTTAGTTCATAGTTAAAAGGATCAAAACATTTAGACGACAGTCAAAAGAATCAAAACATTCAGGTGGTAGTTAAAAGAATCAAAACATTTAGAAAACTGTCCAAAGAATTGAAACATTTACCTGGTAGTTGAAAGAATCAAAACATTTAGATGACAGTCAAAAGAATCAAAACTCATAGTTGGTAGTTAAAAAAATCAAAACATTTAGACGATAGTCCAAAGAATCGAAAAGATAAGTTGGTAGTTAAAAGAATCAAAACATTTTGACAACAGTCCAAAGAACCGGAACAATCAGACAACAGTCAAAAGAATCAGAACCTTTAGACAACAGTTGAAAGAATCAAAACATTTAGTTGGTAGTTAAAAGAATAAAAACATTCAGACGACAGTGTAAAGAATGGAAGAGTTTTGGTGGTAGTTAAAAGAATCAAAACATTTAGACGACAGTTAAAAGAATCGAAACATCCCAAAGAATCAAAATATTTAGTTGGTAGTTGAAAGAATCAAAGAATTTAGATGACAGTCAACAGAATCAAAACAATGTGTTGGTAAATGAAATAATCAAAACATTCAGACACCAGTCAAAAGAAGCACAATATTTAATCGGCAGTCAAGAGGAGCAAGACATTCACTCAGCAGGCGAAAGGAGAAAGATATTTAGACTGCAGTAAAAAGAATCAAGACATTTAGTCAGAAGCCCGAAGAATCTAAACATTTAGATGACGGTCGAAAGGATCATGACTTCTAGTCGGCAGGCCACGAATGAAGACATCGGCAGGCGAAAGAAGCAAAACATTTAGTACACAAGGGACAAAATCGATACATTTTGTCAGCAGTCAGGAGATTTAATATACTTAAACGGCAGTCCAAAGAATAAAGACATTTAGGTGGCAGTTCAAAGGATCAAGTCATTTAGTTGGCAGTCAAAGGAGCAAGTCTTCAGACAGCAGTCGAAAGAAACAAAGCATCTAGTTGGCAGTCGAAATAATCAAGACATTTAAACAGGAATCCAGAGAAGTAAAACATTTAGTCGGCATTGGAAGATATCGAGACATTTGGTCGGCAGTTGAAAGGTGCACGATTTGAGTTAGCAGTCGAAAAAATCAAAACAGTCAGTCAGAAGGCAAGAAAATATAAACATTTACTTAACAGTTGAAAGAATCAAAACATTTAGTTGGCAGTTGAAAGAATCAAAACATTTAAACAACAGTCGAAAGAATCAAAACATTCGGACAACGGTCAAAAGAATCAAAACATTTAGTTGGTGGTTAAAAAATCAAAACATTTAGACGACAGTCAAAATAATCAAAACATTTACACAACAATAAAAAGTATCAAAAGATTTAGTTGGTAGGTAAAAGAATCAGAACATTTAGTTGGTAGTTGAACGAATCAAAACATTTAGACGACAGTCCAAAGAATCAAAACATTTGGTTAGTAATTGAAAGAATCAAAACATTCAGACGACAGTTAAAAGAATCATAACATTCAGTTGGTAGTTATAAGAATCAATGCATTTAGATGACAGTCGAAAGAATCAAAACATTCAGTTGGTAGTTAAAAGAATCAAAACATTTAGAAGACAGTCCAAAGAATCAAAACATTTGGTTGGTAATTGAAAGAATCAAAATATTTAGACAACAGTTAAAAGAATGAAAACATTCAGTTGGTAGTTGTAAGAATAAAAACATTTAGACGACAGTCGAAAGAATCAAAACATTTAGTTGGAAGTTAATATAATCAAAACATTTAGTTGGTATTTAAAAAAAACAAAACATTCAGACGACAGTTGAAAGAAACAAAACATTTAGTTGGTAGTTAAAAGAATCAAAACAATTAGTTGTTAGTTAAAAGAATCAAAATATTTAGACGACAGTCCAAAGAATCGAAAAGTTTAGGTGGTAGTTAAAAGAATCAAAACATTTAGACGACGGTCATAAGAATCAAAACATTTAGTTCATAGTTAAAAGGATCAAAACATTTAGACGACAGTCAAAAGAATCAAAACATTCAGGTGGTAGTTAAAAGAATCAAAACATTTAGAAAACTGTCCAAAGAATTGAAACATTTACCTGGTAGTTGAAAGAATCAAAACATTTAGATGACAGTCAAAAGAATCAAAACTCATAGTTGGTAGTTAAAAAAATCAAAACATTTAGACGATAGTCCAAAGAATCGAAAAGATAAGTTGGTAGTTAAAAGAATCAAAACATTTTGACGACAGTCCAAAGAACCGGAACAATCAGACAACAGTCAAAAGAATCAGAACCTTTAGACAACAGTTGAAAGAATCAAAACATTTAGTTGGTAGTTAAAAGAATAAAAACATTCAGACGACAGTGTAAAGAATGGAAGAGTTTTGGTGGTAGTTAAAAGAATCAAAACATTTAGACGACAGTTAAAAGAATCGAAACATCCCAAAGAATCAAAATATTTAGTTGGTAGTTGAAAGAATCAAAGAATTTAGATGACAGTCAACAGAATCAAAACAATGTGTTGGTAAATGAAATAATCAAAACATTCAGACACCAGTCAAAAGAAGCACAATATTTAATCGGCAGTCAAGAGGAGCAAGACATTCACTCAGCAAGCGAAAGGAGAAAGAAGTTAATATAATCAAAACATTTAGTTGGTATTAAAAAAAAAAAAACATTTAGACGACAGTCGAAAGAAACAAAACATTTATTTGGTAGTTAAAAGAATCAAAACAATTAGTTGGTAATTGAGAGAATGAAAGCATTTAGATCACAGTCGAAAGAATCGAAACATTTAGTTTGTAATTTAAAGAATCAAAACATTTGGATGACAGTCGAAAGAAACAAAACAGTTAGTTGGTAGTTAAAAGAATAAAACATTCAGTTGGTAGTTAAAAGATCAAAACATTTAGACGACAGTCGAAAGAATTGAAACATTTAGACGACAGTTAAAAGAATCAAAACATTTAGACGACAGTCCAAAGAATCAAAAGATTTAGTTGGTAGTTAAAAGAATCAAAACATTTAGATGGCAGTCAAAAAAATCAAAACACATAGTTGGTAGTTAGGAAAATCTAAAAAATTGGACGACAGTCAAAAGAATCGAAACATTTAGACGATAGTTGGACAATCAAAACGTTTAGTTGGTAGTAAAAAAAAATCGAAACATCTTGACGACAGTCGGAAGAATCAAAACATTCACTCGGTAATTGGAAAAATCAAAACATTTAGACGACAGTTGAAAGAATCAAAACATTCAGTTGGTAATTTAAAGAATCAAAATCTTTAGACAAAAGTGGAAAGATTCAAAACATTTAGTTGGT
The DNA here is from genome assembly GCA_963457665.1 of Thysanoteuthis rhombus. Lineage (NCBI taxonomy): Eukaryota > Metazoa > Mollusca > Cephalopoda > Oegopsida > Thysanoteuthidae > Thysanoteuthis > Thysanoteuthis major. Next base: position 45,173,469 of record OY735219.1, on the reverse strand, counting down.
AGTGAAAAAAATCAAAACATTTGGACGACAGTCCAAAGAATCAAAACATTCCGACGACAGTTAAAAGAATCAAAACATTTAGACGACTTTCGAAAGAATCATAACATTATTTGGTATTTAAAAAAATCAAAACATTTAGACGACAGTTGAAAGAATCAAAACATTTAGACGACAGTTAAAAGAATCAAAACATTCGGACGACAGTCGAAAGAATTATAACATTATTTGGTAGTTAAAAGAATCAAAACATTTAGATGGCAGTCAAAAAAATCAAAACACATAGTTGGTAGTTAGGAAAATCTAAAAAATTGGACGACAGTCAAAAGAATCGAAACATTTAGACGATAGTTGGACAATCAAAACGTTTAGTTGGTAGTAAAAAAAAAATCGAAACATCTTGACGACAGTCGGAAGAATCAAAACATTCACTCGGTAATTGGAAAAATCAAAACATTTAGACGACAGTTGAAAGAATCAAAACATTCAGTTGGTAATTTAAAGAATCAAAATCTTTAGACAAAAGTGGAAAGATTCAAAACATTTAGTTGGTAGTGAAAAAAATCAAAACATTTGGACGACAGTCCAAAGAATCAAAACATTCCGACGACAGTTAAAAGAATCAAAACATTTAGATGACTTTCGAAAGAATCATAACACTATTTGGTATTTAAAAAAATCAAAACATTTAGACGACAGTTAAAAGAATCAAAACATTCGGACGACAGTCGAAAGAATTATAACATTATTTGGTAGTTAAAAGAATCAAAACATTTAGATGGCAGTCAAAAAAATCAAAACACATAGTTGGTAGTTAGGAAAATCTAAAAAATTGGACGACAGTCAAAAGAATCGAAACATTTAGACGATAGTTGGACAATCAAAACGTTTAGTTGGTAGTAAAAAAAAATCGAAACATCTTGACGACAGTCGGAAGAATCAAAACATTCACTCGGTAATTGGAAAAATCAAAACATTTAGACGACAGTTGAAAGAATCAAAACATTCAGTTGGTTATTTAAAGAATCAAAATCTTTAGACAAAAGTGGAAAGATTCAAAACATTTAGTTGGTAGTGAAAAAAATCAAAACATTTGGACGACAGTCCAAAGAATCAAAACATTCCGACGACAGTTAAAAGAATCAAAACATTTGGATGACAGTCGAAAGAATCATAACACTATTTGGTATTTAAAAAAATCAAAACATTTAGACGACAGTTGAAAGAATCAAAACATTTAGACGACAGTTAAAAGAATCAAAACATTCGGACGACAGTCGAAAGAATTATAACATTATTTGGTAGTTAAAAGAATCAAAACATTTAGATGGCAGTCAAAAAAATCAAAACACATAGTTGGTAGTTAGGAAAATCTAAAAAATTGGACGACAGTCAAAAGAATCGAAACATTTAGACGATAGTTGGACAATCAAAACGTTTAGTTGGTAGTAAAAAAAAATCGAAACATCTTGACGACAGTCGGAAGAATCAAAACATTCACTCGGTAATTGGAAAAATCAAAACATTTAGACGACAGTTGAAAGAATCAAAACATTCAGTTGGTAATTTAAAGAATCAAAATCTTTAGACAAAAGTGGAAAGATTCAAAACATTTAGTTGGTAGTGAAAAAAATCAAAACATTTGGACGACGGTCGAAAGAATCAGAATTTTTGTTGGTAGTTAAAAGAATCAAAACATTTAGACGACAATTGAAAGAATCAAAACATTTAGTTGGTAGTTAAAAGAATAAAAACATTTAGACGACAGTTGAAAGAATCAAAACATTTAGACGACAGTCAAAAGAATCAAAACATTCGGACGACAGTCGAAAGAATTATAACATTATTTGGTAGTTAAAAGAATCAAAACATTTAGACGACAATTCGAAGAATCGAAACATTCGGTTGGGAGTTAAAAGAATGAAAACATTTAGACGACGGTCCAAAGAATCAAAAAGTTTAGGTGGTAGTTAAAAGAATCAAAACATTTAGACGACAGTCATAAAAATCAAAACATTTAGTTCATAGTTAAAAGAATGAAAACATTTAGACGACAGTCGAAAGAATCAAAACATTTAATTGGTAGTTAAAAGAATCAAAATATTCAGACGACAGTCATAAGAACCGAAACATTTAGTTCATAGTTAAAAGAATCAAAACAATTAGACGACAGTCGAAAGAATCAAAACATTTATTTGGTAGTTAAAAGAATCATAACATTTAGACGACAGTTGAAAGAATCAAAACATTCAGTTGCTAGTTAAAAGAATCAAAACATTTAGACGACAATCGGAAGAATCATAACATTTATTTAGTAGTTAAAAGAATCATAACATTCAGACGACAGTTGAAAGAATCAAAACATTTCGTTGGTAGTTAAAAGAATCAAAACATTTTGACGACAGTCCAAACAATCGAAACATTCAGTTGACAGTTAAAAGAATCAAAACATTTTGACGACAGTCCAAACAATCGAAACATTTAGATGGTAGTTAAAAGAATCAAAACATTCAGACGAGAGTTGAAAGAATCAAAACATTTAGTTGGTATTTAGAAAAATCTAAACATTTAGAAGACAGTGGGAAGAATCAAAACATTTAGTTGGTAGTTAAATGAATCAGAACATTTAGTTGGTAGTTAGAAGAATCAAAATATTTAGACGACAGTCGAAAGAATCAAAACATTTAGTTGGCAGTTAAAAGAATCAGAACATTTAGTTGGTAGTTAAAAGAATCATAACATTTAGACGACAGTCGAAAGAATCAAAACATTTATTTGGTAGTTAAAAGAATCAAAACATTTAGACGACAGTCAAAAAAGAATCGAAACATTTATTTGGTAGTTAAAAGAATCATAACATTTAGACGACTGTCGAAAGAATCAAAACATTTATTTGATAGTTAAAAGAATCAAAACATTTAGACGACAGTCTAAAGAATCAAAACATTTAGTTGGTAGTTAAAAGAATCAAAACATTTAGACGACAGTTGAAAGAATCAAAACATTTATTTGGTAGTTAAAAGAATCATAACATTTAGACGACAGTCGAAAGAATCATAACATTTATTTGGTTAGTTAGAAAAATCTAAACATTTAGACGACAGTCGAAAGAATCAAAACATTTAGTTTGTAGTTAAAAGAATCAAAACATTTAGACGACAATCGAAAGAATCATAACATTTATTTAGTAGTTTAAAGAATCATAACATTTAGACGACAGTCAGAAGAATCAAAACATTTAGTTGGTAGTTAAACGAATCATAACATATAGACAACAGTTGAAAGAATCAAAACATTTAGTTGGCAGTTAAAAGAATCATAACATTTAGACGACAATCGAAAGAATCATAACATTTATTTAGTAGTTAAAAGAATCAAAACATTTAGACGACAGTCGAAAGAATCGAAACATTTAGTTGGTAGTTAAAAGAATCAAAACATTTATTTGGTAGTTAAACGAATTATAACATTTAGACAACAATCGAAAGAATCATAACATTTATCTAGTAGTTAAAAGAATCATAACATTTAGACGACAGTCGAAAGAATCGAAACATTTAGTTAGTAGTTGAAAGAATCATAACATTTATTTGGTAGTTAAACGAATCATAACATTTAGACGACAATCGAAAGAATCATAACATTTAATTTAGTTGTTAAAAGAATCATAACATTCAGACGACAGTCGAAAGAATCATAACATTTATTTGGTTAGTTAGAAAAATCTAAACATTTAGACGACAGTCGAAAGAATCAAAACATTTAGTTTGTAGTTAAAAGAATCAAAACATTTAGACGACAATCGAAAGAATCATAACATTTATTTAGTAGTTTAAAGAATCATAACATTTAGACGACAGTCAGAAGAATCAAAACATTTAGTTGGTAGTTAAACGAATCATAACATATAGACAACAGTTGAAAGAATCAAAACATTTAGTTGGCAGTTAAAAGAATCATAACATTTAGACGACAATCGAAAGAATCATAACATTTATTTAGTAGTTAAAAGAATCATAACATTCGGACGACAGTCGAAAGAATCGAAACATTTAGTTGGTAGTTAAAAGAATCAAAACATTTATTTGGTAGTTAAACGAATCATAACATTTAGACAACAATCGAAAGAATCATAACATTTATTTAGTAGTTAAAAGAATCATAACATTTAGACGACAGTCGAAAGAATCGAAACATTTAGTTAGTAGTTGAAAGAATCATAACATTTATTTGGTAGTTAAACGAATCATAACATTTAGACGACAATCGAAAGAATCATAACATTTAATTTAGTTGTTAAAAGAATCATAACATTTAGACGACAGTCGAAAGAATCAAAACATTTAGTTGGTAGTTAAAAGAATCATAACATTTAGACGACAATCGAAAGAATCATAACATTTATTTGGTAGTTAAAAGAATCATAACATTTAGACGACAGTTGAAAGAATCAAAACATTTAGTTGCTAGTTAAAAGAATCAAAACATTTAGACGACAATCGGAAGAATCATAACATTTATTTAGTAGTTAAAAGAATCATAACATTCAGACGACCGTGGAAAGAATCAAAACATTTATTTGGTAGTTAAAAGAATCAAAACATTTAGACGACAGTCGAAAGAATCAAAACATTTAGTTGGTAGTTAAAAGAATCAAAACATTTAGATGACAGTTGAAAGAATCAAAACATTTATTTGGTAGTTAAAAGAATCAAAACATTTAGACGACAGTCGAAAGAATCAGAACATTTAGTTGGTTGTTAAAAGAATCAAAACATTTAGACGACAGTCGAAAGAATCGAAACATTTAGTTGGCAGTTAAAAGAATCAAAACATTTAGTTGGTAGTTAAAAGAATCAAAACATTTAGACGACAGTCGAAAGAATCAAAACATTCAGTTGGCAGTTAAAAGAATCAAAACATTCAGTTGGTAGTTAAAAGAATCAAAACATTTAGATGACAGTCGAAAGAATCAAAACATTCAGTTGGCAGTTAAAAGAATCAAAACATTCAGTTGGTAGTTAAAAGAATCGAAACATTTAGACGACAGTCGAAAAGACTAAAATATTTAGACGACAGTCCAAAGAATCAAATTTAGTTGGTAGTTAAAAACTAACAAGATATTGATACGGCAGACGAAAGATCAAGACTATTTAGTTGTCAGTCAGAATGAATTCAAACATTTAGTTAGCACTTTAGATTAGCAAGATATTCAGTTGGCAGTCAAAAGAATGGTTGTATTTAGTCGGCTGTCAAATTTTTAATTGGCAGTCAAAAGAAGCAAAACATCTGGTCGGCAGTCCAAAGGAGCAAGACATTTTTTTTGGCTGTCGAAAGAAAAATACCTTGAGTTGCGAGATGAGAGGAAGAATACACTTAGCAATCAAAAGAAGCAAGATATTTAGTCAGCTTTCGAAAGTATCGAATCATTTAGTCAGAAGTTTTAAAAATCAAAACATCCAGTCCAAAGAATCAAGACATTTTTTGGCAGTCCAAAGAATCAAAACATTTAGACGGCAGTTCAAAGAATCAGGATATTTAGTCGGTAGTTCAAAGAATCAAGACATTCAGTAGGCAGTCGAAAAAAGCAAGACATTTAATTGGCAGTGTAAAGTATCAAAACATTTAGTTAGCAGTCAAAAGAAGGGAGACAATCAATTGGCAATCAAAAAAATCAAGACATTCAGTTGGCAGTCCTAAGAATCAAGATATTTAGTCAACAGTCGAAAGAAGCAAGAAATTTAGTTGGTAGTCAGAACAATAAAGTCGACAATCGAAAAAATCGTGACTTTCAGTTGGCAGTCAAAATAATCAAGAAATTCAGTCAGAAGTCCAAAGAAACAATACATATAGTTGGCAGTCAAAACAAACAAGACATTTGGTCAGCAGTCCAAATAAAATGGAGACATTTAGTCGGCAGTACAAACATTGAAAACTTCTAGCCAAACGAATCAAAATATTTAGTTGACAATCGAAAAACTTATGACGTTTACTCAGCATAAATTAAGTATCAGGATATTCAGTCGAAAGAATTAAGACGTTTTGACGGCAGTCAAAAGAATCATGATATTTAATTGGCAATTAAAAGAATCAAGACATTTGGTCAGCAGTCAAAAAAATGAGTGCATTTAGTCGGCACTCCAAACGATCAAGGCATTTAGATGGCAGCTGAAAGAATCAATACATCTAGCTGGCAGTCCAAAAAATCAAAACATTCAGTTGGCAGTTTAAAGAAGCAAAATATTCAGTCGGCAGTTGGAAAAATCAATACATTTAGACAGCCGTGAAAAAAAGCAAGAAATATAGTCGGCCATTGAAAGTATCAAGACATTTACTCACCAGTCGGGGAAAAAAAATCAACACATTTAGTTGGCAGTCGAAAGAAGCAAAACATTCAGTCAGCAGTCAAAAGAATCAAAACATTTACTCAACAGTGAAAAGAAACAAAACATTGAGTTAGCATGTGCAAGACACTCAGTAGGAATTTAGACGGCAGTCCAAACCATGGAGACATTTCATCGGCAGTGAAAAGAATCAAAACAATCAGTTGGCAGTCTGAAGAAGCAAGACATTTAGAGGAGAGTCCAAAAAATCAAAACGTTTTGTCTGTGATCAAAAATATCAAAACATCTAGTAAGCTGTCAAAAAAAACAAGTTGCTTAGTGAGCAGTCAAAACGATCAAAACATTCAGACGGCAATGAAATAAAAATAACATTTAGTCAGTAGGCAGAAGAGAACAAGACATTTCGTTTGTAGTCCAAAGGATCAGAAAAATTAGTCAACAATTGAAAATTACAGCATCTAAAAAAGGAAACAGCTGGGCAGGGAAAAAAGAAAAAAAACAACAGGAAAATTAGGAAAGAAAAAAGCAGAGAGGAAAGAAAGCAAAGGGGAAATTTAGAAAAATGAAGCAGGGAAAGGAAAAAAAATTATAGCATCTAAAAAAGAAACAAGAACAGCAGGAGAAAGGGGAAAAAAACAACAAGAACATTAAGAAAAAAAACCAGCTGGGAAAGGGAAGAAAATAAATAATCTTGAAAAGAAAAGAGAACAGCAGAAAAAAGGGGAAAAAAAAAGAACAGGGAAATTAGGGAAGAAAAAGGCAGGGAAAGGAAAAAAATTACAGCATCCTAAAAAGAAATGAGAATGGCAGGAAAAATGGATAAGAAAACAACGGGAAAATTAGGAAAGAAAAAAGCAGGGAATGGAAAAAAATTACATAATCTAAAAAAAGGGAAAACAGCACGAAAAAAGAAAATAAAACAACAGGAAAATTAGGAAAGAGAAAAGCAGGAGAGGGAAAAAAATTACAGCATCTAAAAAAGAAGAAAGAACAGCTAGAAAAAAGGGAAAGAAAACAACGGGAAAATTAGGAAAGAAAAGAGCAGTGAAAGGAAAAAAATTACGGCATCTAAAAAAGAAGACTGAACGGCAGGAAAAAGGGAGAAAAAACAAGGGTTACATTAGGAAGGAAAAAAGCAAGCAAATGAAAAAAATTACAGCATCTAAAAAAGTAGAGAGAATGGGCGGAAAAAGAGAAAAGAAAACAAGGGTAAAATTAGGAAAGAAAAAAGCAGGAGAAGGAAAAAAATTACAGCAACTTAAAAAGAAAAAAGAGAACAGCAGGAAAATAATGGAAAAATTAAGAAAGAAAAAAGCATGGAAGGGAAAGAAATTACAGCATCTAAAAAAGAAAAGAGAACAGCAAGAAAAAAGAAAAGAAAAGAAAGGGAAAATTAGGAATGAAAAAAAAAGGGAAAGGAAAAAAATTGTGGCATCTAAAAAAAAAGGAGAACAGCAAGAAAAAGGGAAAAGAAAATAACAGTAACATTAAAAAAGAAAACAGCAGGGAAAAGAAAAAAATTACAGCATCTAAAAAAGTAAATGGGAGGAAAAAGAGAAAAGAAAACAACGGGAAAATTAGGAAAGAAAAAAGTAGGGAAAGGAAAAAAATTACAGCATCCTAAAAAGAAAACAGAACACCAGGAAAAAAGGAAGCAAAAACAACAGGAAAATTAGGAAAGATAACAGTCGGGAAAAGAAAAAAAATTACAGCAACCTAAAAGAAAAAAGAATTTCAGGAAAAAGTTAGGAGAAAAAAACAGGAAAATGAGGGAAAAAAAGCAGGGAAAGGAAAAAAATTACATCATCTTAAAAAGAAAATAGAACAACAGGAAAGAAGGGGAAAGAAAAAAATGAGAAAATTACGAAGAAAAAAATTATAGCATCTATAAAACTAAAAAGGAAACAATGAAAAAGAGGAAAGGAAAATAACAGGAAAACTAGGAAAGAAAAAAGCAGGGAAATGAAATAAATTAGAGTATCTAAAATAGAAAAAAGATAAGCAGGAAAAAGGGGAAAAGGAAACAACAGAAAAATTAGGAAAGAAAAAAGCATGGAAAGGAAGAAAATTACCGCATCTAAAAAAGAAAAGAGAATAGCAGGAAACACAGAAAAAAAAACGAGAAAATAAGGAAAGATGAAAGTAGGGAAAAGAAGAAGAATGCAGCATCCTAAAAAAAAAATGGCAGGAAAAAGAGAAAAGAAAACAATGGGAAAATTGAAAGAAAAAAGCAAGGGAATGAGAAAAATTACAGTATCTGAAAAAGAAAAGAGAACAAAAGGGAAAGGAAACATTGGTAAAATTAGCAAAAGAAGAAAAAGGAAGGGAAAAAAATTACAGCATGTTAAAAAGAAAAAAGAATGGCAGGAGAAAGAGAAAAGAAAACAACGGGAAAATTAGGAAAGAAAAGAGCAGGAAAAGGAAAAAATCGGATCATCTTTGAAAGAAAAGAGAACAGCAGGGAATAGGGAAAAGAAAACAACGGATAAATTAGGAAAGAAAAAAGCCAGGGGAGAACAAAAAATTACAGCATCTGGAAAAGAATAGAGAATGGCAGGAAAAAGAAAAAAAAACAACAGGAAAATTAGGGAAAAAAAGAGGGGATATGAAAAAAAATAAAAACTATAAAAAAAAACAGGAAATGAAGAAAAAGAGGAAAGAAAAAACAGGGAAAAGAAAAAAATTACAGCATCTAACAAAGAAAAGAGAACAGCAGGAAAATTGGATAAGAAAATAACAGGAAAATTAGGAATGAAAAAAGAAGGGAAAGGAAAAAAATTACGGTATCTAAAAAGAAAAGAGAACAGCAAGAAAAAGGGAAAAGAAAATAACAGTAACATTAGGGAAGAAAAAAGCAGGGAAAAGAAAAAAAATTACAGCATCTAAAGAAGTAAATGATAGGAAAAAGAGAAAAGAAAACAACGGAAAAATTAGGAAAGAAAAAAGTAGGGAAAGGAAAAAAATTACAGCATCCTAAAAAGAAAACAGAATGGCAGGAAAAAGAGAAACAAAAACAACAGGAAAATTAGGAAAGAAAAAAGCAGGAAAAGGTAAAAAATTACATCATCTAAAAGAAAAGAGAACAGCAGGGAAAACAGGAAAAGAGAACGATGGAAAATTAGGAAAAAAAAAGTAAGGACAGGAAAATAATTACAGCATCAAAAAAAGAAAAGAAAACAGCAGGAAAAAGGGATAGAAAACAACGGGTAAATTAGTAAGGAAAAAAGCAGGGAAATGAGAAAATTACATTATCAAAAAAAAAAATAGAACAGCTTGAAAATGGAAAAGAAAAAAAGAAAAAAATTACAGCATCTAAAAAAGTAAATGGCAGTAAAAAGAGAAAAGAAAGCAACGGGAAATTTGGAAAGAAAAAGTAGGGAAAGGAAAAAAATTAAAGCATCTGAAAAAGATAAGAGAACACCAGGAAAAGGGAAAAGAAAACAATGGGAAAATTAGGAAAGAGAAAAGCATGGAAGGGAAAAAAATTACAGAATCTAAGAAAGAACAGAGAACAGTAGGAAAAACATGAAAAAAATACAATGGAAAATTAGGAAAGAAAAAGGAAGGGGAGAGAAAAAAATTATGGCATCCTAAAAAGTAAAAAGAATGGCAGGAAAAAGAAAAAAAGAAAACAACAGGAAAATTAGGAAAGAAAAAGCAGGGAAAGGAATAAAATTACAGCATCTGAAAAAAGAAAAGAAAACAGCAGGAAAAGAGAAAAAAAACAACAGGAAAATTAGGAAAGGAAAAAATTACTGCATCCCAAAAAAGCATCTGAAAATAAAACAGAATAGCAGGAAAAAGAGAAAAGAATACAACTGGAAAACTAGGGAAAAAATGACAGGAGAAAGAGAAAAGAAAACAACAGGAAAATTAGGAAAGAAAAATGCAGGGAAAGGAAGAATATTAGAGCATCCTAAAAACAAACAAGAATGGAAGGAAAAAGAGAAAAGGAAACAATGGGTTGATTAGGGGAAAAAAATAGGGAAAAGGAAAAAAAATTCAGCATTTGAAAAAGGAAAGAGAACAGAAAGAAATATGGAAAAAAAAACGACGGGAAAATTGGGAAAGGAAAACTACGAAAAAAATAATTGCAGCATCAGGGAAAGGAAAAAAATTACAGTATCCTAAAGAGAAAAAAGAATAGTAAGAAAAAGAGAAAAGAAAACAACGGGAAAATTACAACAGAAAAAGCAGAGATTGGAAAAAATCACATTATCTTAAAAAGAAAAAAGAATGGCAGGGAAAAGTGAAAAGAAAACAACAGGAAAATTACGAAAAAAAAAAAAAGGAGGGAAAGGGAAAAAATTACAGCATCTAAAAAGAGAACAGAACAGCAGGAAAAAGGAAAAGAAAACAACGGTAGAATTAGGAAAGAAAAAAGCAAGGAAAGGAAAAAAATTACAGCATTTGAAAAAGATAAGAGAACAGCAGGAAAAAGGGAAAGAAAAACATCGGGAAAGTTAGGACAGGAGAAAACAGGGAAAAGAAAAAATTTACATCATCTAAAAAAGAAAACAGAACAGCAGGAGAAAGGGAGAAAAAAACAATCAGAATATTAAGAAGAAAAAAGCAGGGAAATAAGAAAAAAATTACAGCATCTAAAAAAGAGAAGAAAAATGCAGGAAAAAGAAAGGACAAAACAACGGGAACATTAGGAAAGAAAAAAGCAGGGAAAGGAAAACATTACAGCATCCTAAAAAATAAAAAGAATTGAAGGGAAGAAGAGAAAAGAAATCTACTGAAATATTTCGAAAAAAAAGCGGGGAATAGAAAAAAATTACAGTTTCTGAAAAAGAGAAAAGAACACCAGGAAAATGGGAAAAGAAAACAACAGGAAAATTAGGAAAAAAGAAAGCAAGAAAAGGAAAAATTACAGCATCTAAAAAAGAAAAAAGAATGGCAGTAAAATGAGGAAAAAAACAACGTGAAGATTATGAAAGAAAAAAGCAGGGAAAGGAAAAAAATTACGGGATCGAAAAAAGAAAACAGAATAGCAGGAAAATTAGGAAAGGAAGAAGCAGGAAAAGAAAAAAAAATCACAGCATCTAAAAAAGAAAACAAAATAGCAGGGAAAGAGAAAAGAAAACAACGGGAAAATTACAAAAGAAAAAGCAGAGATTGGAAAAAATCACATTATCTTAAAAAGAAAAAAAAATGGCAGAGTAAAGGGAAAGGAAACAACGGGAAAATTAGCAAAGAAGAAAAAAAAGGAAAGGAAAAAGATTACAGCATGTAAAAAAGAAAAAAAATGACAGGAGAAAGAGAAAGAAAACAACAGGAAAATTAGGAAAGAAACAAGCAGGGAAAGGAAGAATATAAGAGCATCCTGAAAAGAAAAAAAAATGGCAGGAAAGAGAGAAAAGGAAACAACGGGTTAATTAAGGGGAAAAAAAAAGGGAAAAGGAAAAATATTCAGCATCCTAGAATGAGAAAAAAACAACGTGAAAATTATGAAAGAAAAAAGCAGGGAAAGGAAAAAAATTACAGCATCTTAAAAAGAAAAGAGAACAGCAGGAAAAAAGGGGAAAAAAACAATGTGAAAATTAAGAAAAAAAAAAAAATTGGGAAAGAAAAAAAATTATTGTATCCTAAAAACAAAGAAGGATGGTGGGAAAGAGAGAAAAGAAAACAACGGGAATATTAGGAAAGAAAAAAGCAGGGAAAAAAAAAAATTACAGCATCTGGAAAAGAAAATAGAACAACACGAAAAAGGGAAAAGAAATTATTGTTAAATCTAAGAAAAAAAAAAGTGAGGAAAGGAAAAAAATTACAACAACTAACAAAGAAAACACAACGGCGGGAAAAAGGGATAAGAAAACAACAGGGAAATTAGGAAAGAAAAAAGCAGGCAAAGAAAAAAATTACAGCATCCTAAAATGGAAAAAAAATGGCAGGAAAAAGAAAAAAAGAAAACAACAGGAAAATTAGGAAAAAAAAAGCAGGGAAAGGAAAAAATTACAGCATCCTAAAATGGAAAAAGAAAGGCAGGAAAAAGAAAAAAAGAAAACAACAGGAAAATTAGGAAAGAGAAGAGCAGGGAAAGGAAAAACATTACAGCATCCTAAAAGGAAAAAAGAATGGCAGGAAAAAGAAAAAAAAAAACAACAGGAAAATTAGGAAAGAAAAAAGCAGGGAAAAGAAAAAATTACAGCATCCTAAAATGAAAAAAGAATGGCAGGAAAAAGAACAAAAAAAACAACAGGAAAATAAGGAAAGGGAAAAGCAGGGAAAGGGAAAAAATTACAGCATCCTAAAAAGAAAAAAGAATTGCATGGAAAAGAAAAAAAGAAAACAACAGGGGAATTAGGAAAGGGAAAAGCAAGGAAAGGAAAAACATTACAGCATCTGAAAGAGAAAATAAAACAGAAAGAAAAAAAAACAGCAGGAAATTTGAGAAAGAAAAAAGTATGGAAAGGAGAAAAATTACATCATCCTAAAAAGAAACAAGAATGGCAGGAAAAAGAACAAAAAAAACGACAGGAGAATCAGGAAAGAAGAAAGCAGGGAAAGGAAAAAAATTAAAGCATCATAAAATGAAAAAAGAATGGCAGGAAAAAGAAAAAAAGAAAACAACAGGAAAATCAGGATAGAAAAAAGCAGGGAAAGAAAAAAATTACAGCATCTTAAAATGAAAAAAGAGTGACCGGAAAAAGAAAAAAAGAAAACAACAGGAAAATTAGGAAAGAAAAAAGCAGGGAAAGAAAAAAATTACTGCATCCTAAAATGAAAAAAGAATGGCAGGAAAAAGAAAAAAAAAAAAGAAAACAACAGGAAAATTAGGAAAGAAAAAAGCAGGGAAATGAAAAAATTACAGCATCATAAAATGAAAAAAGAATGGCAGAAAAAAGGAAAAAAGAAAACAACAGGAAAATCAGGATAGAAAAAAGCAGGGAAAGAAAAAAATTACAGCATCTTAAAATGAAAAAAGAATGGCAGGAAAAAGAAAAAAAAGAAAACAACAGGAAAATTAGGAAAGAAAAAAGCAGGGAAAGAAAAAAATTACAGCATCTTAAAATGAAAAAAGAATGGCAGGAAAAAAAAAAAAAAAGAAAACAACAGGAAAATAAGGAAAGAAAAAAGCAGGGAAAGGAAAAAATTACAGCATCTTAAAATGAAAAAAGAATGGCAGGAAAAAGAAAGAAAGAAAACAACAGGAAAATTAGGAAAAAAAAAAAGCAGGGAAAGGAAAAACATTACATCATCCTAAAAAGAAAAAAGAATGGCATGAAAAAAAAAAAAAGAAAACAACGGGAAAATTAGGAAAGAAAAAAGCAGGGAAAAGAAAAAATTACAGATTCCTAAAACGAAAAAAGATTGGCAGGAAAAAAAAAAAAAGAAAACAACAGGAAAATTAGGAAAGAAAAAAGCAGGGAAAGAAAAAATTACAGCATCTTAAAATGAAAAAAGAATGGCAGGAAAAAAAAAAAAAAAGAAAACAACAGGAAAATAAGGAAAGAAAAAAGCAGGGAAATGAAAAAATTACAGCATCATAAAATGAAAAAAGAATGGCAGAAAAAAGGAAAAAAGAAAACAACAGGAAAATTAGGAAAAAAAAAAAGCAGGGAAAGGAAAAACATTACATCATCCTAAAAAGAAAAAAGAATGGCATGAAAAAAAAAAAAAGAAAACAACGGGAAAATTAGGAAAGAAAAAAGCAGGGAAAAGAAAAAATTACAGATTCCTAAAACGAAAAAAGATTGGCAGGAAAAAAAAAAAAAGAAAACAACAGGAAAATTAGGAAAGAAAAAAGCAGGGAAATGAAAAAATTACAGCATCATAAAATGAAAAAAGAATGGCAGAAAAAAGGAAAAAAGAAAACAACAGGAAAATCAGGATAGAAAAAAGCAGGGAAAGAAAAAAATTACAGCATCTTAAAATGAAAAAAGAATGGCAGGAAAAAGAAAAAAAGAAAACAACAGGAGAATTAGGAAAGAAAAAAGCAGGCAAAGAAAAAAATTACAGCATCCTAAAATGAAAAAAGAATGGCAGGAAAAAGAAAAAAAAGAAAACAACAGGAAAATTAGGAAAGAAAAAAGCAGGGAAAGAAAAAATTACAGCATCTTAAAATGAAAAAAGAATGGCAGGAAAAAAAAGAAGAAAATAACAGGAAAATTAGGAAAGAAAAAAGCAGGCAAAGGAAAAAATTACAGCATTCTAAAATGAGAAAAGAATAGCAGGAAAAAAAAAAAAAAAAGAAAACAACAGGAAAATTAGGAAAAAAAAAAACCAGGGAAAGGAAAAACATTACATCATCCCAAAAAGAAAAAAGAATGGCATGAAAAAAAAAAAAAGAAAACAACGGGAAAATTAGGAAAGAAAAAAGCAGGGAAAAGAAAAAATTACAGCATCCTAAAATGAAAAAAAAATGGTAGGAAGAAGGAAAAAAGAAAACAACAGGAAAATCAGGAAAGAAAAAAGCAGGCAAAGAAAAAAATTACAGCATCCTAAAATGAAAAAAGAATGGCAGGAAAAAGAAAAAAAGAAAACAACAGGAAAATTAGGAAGGAAAAAGCAGGGAAAGGAAAAACATTACATCATCCTAAAATGAAAAAAAAATGGCATGAAAAAAGAAAAAAAGAAAAAAACAGGAAAATTAGGAAAGAAAAAAGCAGGCAAAGAAAAAAATTACAGCATCCTAAAATGAAAAAAAAATGGTAGAAAGAAGAAAAGAAAACAACAGTAAAACAGGAAACAAAAAAGCAGGGAAAGAAAAAAATTACAGCATCCTAAAATGAAAAAAGAATGGCAGGAAAAAGAACAAAAAAAACAACAGGAAAATCAGGAAAGGGAAAAGCAGGGAAAGGGAAAAAATTACAGCATCCTAAAATGAAAAATGAATTGCATGGAAAAGAAAAAAAGAAAATCAACAGGGGAATTAGGAAAGGGAAAAGCAAAGAAAGGAAAAACATTACAGCATCTGAAAGAGAAAATAGAACAGAAAGAAAAAAAAAACAGCAGGAAATTTGAGAAAGAAAAAAGTATGGAAAGGAAAAAAATTACAGCATCCTAAAATGAAAAAAGAATGGCAGGAAAAAGAACAAAAAAAACAACAGTAAAACAGGAAACAAAAAAGCAGGGAAAGAAAAAAACTAAGCATCCTAAAATGAAAAAAGAATGGCAGGAAAAAGAAAAAAAGAAAACAACAGGAAAATTAGGAAAGAAAAAAGCAGGCAAAGAAAAAAATTACAGCATCCTAAAATGAAAAAAGATTGGCAGGAAAAAAAAAAAAGAAAACAACAGGAAAATTAGGAAAGAAAAAAGCAGGCAAAGAAAAAAATTACAGCATCCTAAAATGAAAAAAAAATGGTAGGAAGAAGAAAAAAAGAAAACAACCGGAAAATTAGGAAAGAAAAAAGCAGGGAAAGAAAAAACATTACAGCATCCTAAAAGGAAAAAAGAATGGCAGGAAAAAGAAAAAAAGAAAACAACAGGAAAATTAGGAAAGAAAAAAGCAGGGAAATGAAAAAATTACAGCATCCTAAAATGAAAAAAGAATGGCAGGAAAAAGAAAAAAAAAACAACAGGAAAATTAGGAAAGAAAAAAGCAGGGAAATGAAAAAATTACAGCATCTTAAAATGAAAAAAGAATGGCAGGAAAAAGAAAAAAAGAAAACAACAGGAAAATTAGGAAAGAAAAAAGCAGGCAAAGAAAAAAATTACAGCATCCTAAAATGAAAAAAGAATGGCAGGAAAAAGAAAAAAAGAAAACAACGGGAAAATTAGGAGAGAAAAAAGCAGGGAAAGAAAAAATTACAGCATCCTAAAATGAAAAAAGATTGGCAGGAAAAAAAAAAAAGAAAACAACAGGAAAATTAGGAAAGAAAAAAGCAGGGAAAGAAAAAAATTACAGCATCCTAAAATGAAAAAAGATTGGCAAGAAAAAAAAAAAAGAAAACAACAGGAAAATTAGGAAAGAAAAAAGCAGGCAAAGAAAAAAATTACAGCATCCTAGAATGAAAAAAAAATGGTAGGAAGAAGAAAAAAAGAAAACAACAGAAAAATTAGGAAAGAAAAAAGCAGGGAAAGGAAAAACATTACAGCATCCTAAAAGGAAAAAAGAATGGCAGGAAAAAGAAAAAAAGAAAACAACAGGAAAATTAGGAAAGAAAAAAGCAGGGAAATGAAAAAATTACAGCATCCTAAAATGAAAAAAGAATGGCAGGAAAAAGAAAAAAAAAACAACAGGAAAATTAGGAAAGAAAAAAGCAGGGAAAGGAAAAACATTACAGCATCCTAAAAGGAAAAAAGAATGGCAGGAAAAAAAAAAAAAGAAAACAACGGGAAAATTAGGAGAGAAAGAAGCAGGGAAAAGAAAAAATTACAGCATCCTAAAATGAAAAAAGATTGGCAGGAAAAAGAAAAAAAGAAAACAACAGGAAAATTAGGAAAGAAAAAAGCAGGGAAAGGAAAAACATTACAGCATCCTAAAAGGAAAAAAGAATGGCAGGAAAAAGAAAAAAAGAAAACAACAGGAAAATTAGGAAAGAAAAAAGCAGGGAAAAGAAAAAATTACAGCATCCTAAAATGAAAAAAGAATGGCAGGAAAAAGAAAAAGAGAAAACAACAGGAAAATTAGGAAAGAAAAAAGCAGGCAAAGAAAAAAATTACAGCATCCTAAAATGAAAAAGAATGGCAGGAAAAAGAAAAAAAGAAAACAACAGGAAAATCAGGATAGAAAAAAGCAGGCAAAGAAAAAAATTACAGCATCCTAAAATAAAAAAAAGAATGGCAGGAAAAAGAAAAAAAAGAAAACAACAGGAAAATTAGGAAAGAAAAAAGCAGGGAAATGAAAAAATTACAGCATCATAAAATGAAAAAAGAATGGCAGGAAAAAGAACAAAAAAACAACAGGAAAATTAGGAAAGAAAAAAGCAGGGAAAGGAAAAACATTACATCATCCTAAAATGAAAAAAGAATGGCAGGAAAAAGAAAAAAAGAAAACAACAGGAAAATTAGGAAAGAAAAAAGCAGGCAAAGAAAAAAATTACAGCATCCTAAAATGAAAAAAGGATGGCAGGAAAAAAAAAAAAAGAAAACAACGGGAAAATTAGGAGAGAAAAAAGCAGGGAAAGGAAAAACATTACAGCATCCTAAAAGGAAAAAGGAATGGCAGGAAAAAGAAAAAAAGAAAACAACAGGAAAATTAGGAAAGAAAAAAGCAGGGGAAGGAAAAAATTACAGCATCCTAAAATGAAAAAAGAATGGCAGGAAAAAGAAAAAAAAGAAAACAACAGGAAAATCAGGATAGAAAAAGCAGGGAAAGAAAAAAATTACAGCATCCTGAAATGAAAAAAGAATGGCAGGAAAAAGAAAAAAAAGAAAACAACAGGAAAATTAGGAAAGAAAAAAGCAGGGAAATGAAAAAATTACAGCATCATAAAATGAAAAAAGAATGGCAGGAAAAAGAACAAAAAAACAACAGGAAAATTAGGAAAGAAAAAAGCAGGGAAAGGAAAAACATTACATCATCCTAAAATGAAAAAAGAATGGCAGGAAAAAGAAAAAAAGAAAACAACAGGAAAATTAGGAAAGAAAAAAGCAGGCAAAGAAAAAAATTACAGCATCCTAAAATGAAAAAAGAATGGCAGGAAAAAAAAAAAAAAGAAAACAACGGGAAAATTAGGAGAGAAAAAAGCAGGGAAAGGAAAAACATTACAGCATCCTAAAAGGAAAAAGGAATGGCAGGAAAAAGAACAAAAGAAAACAACAGGAAAATTAGGAAAGAAAAAAGCAGGGGAAGGAAAAAATTACAGCATCCTAAAATGAAAAAAGATTGGCAGGAAAAAGAAAAAAAGAAAACAACAGGAAAATTAGGAAGGAAAAAGCAGGGAAAGGAAAAACATTACATCATCCTAAAATGAAAAAAGAATGGCATGAAAAAAGAAAAAAAGAAAAAAACAGGAAAATTAGGAAAGAAAAAAGCAGGCAAAGAAAAAAATTACAGCATCCTAAAATGAAAAAAAAATGGTAGGAAGAAGAAAAAAAGAAAACAACAGTAAAACAGGAAACAAAAAAGCAGGCAAAGAAAAAAATTACAGCATCCTAAAATGAAAAAAAGAATGGCAGGAAAAAAAAAAAAAAAAGAAAACAAAAGGAAAATCAGGAAAGAAAAAAGCAGGGAAAGAAAAAAATTACAGCATCCTAAAATGAAAAAAGAATGGCAGGAAAAAGAAAAAAAGAAAACAAGAACAAGAAAATTACGAAAAAAAAACCAGGGAGAGAAAAAAATTACAGCATCCTAAAATGAAAGAAGAATGGCAGGAAAAAAAAAAAGAAAACAACGGGAAAATTAGGAGAGAAAAAAGCAGGGAAAAGAAAAAATTACAGCATCCTAAAATGAAAAAAGAATGGCAGGAAAAAGAAAAAAAGAAAACAAGAACAAAAAAATTAGGAAAAGAAAACCAGGGAGAGAAAAAAATTACAGCATCTTAAAATGAAAAAAGAATGGCAGGAAAAAGAAAAAAAGAAAACAACAGGAAAATTAGGAAAGAAAAAAGCAGGGAAAAGAAAAAATTACAGCATCCTAAAATGAAAAAAGAATGGCAGGAAAAAAAAAAAAAAGAAAACAACAGGAAAATTAGGAAAGAAAAAAGCAGGCAAAGAAAAAAATTACAGCATCCTAAAATGAAAAAAGAATGGCAGGAAAAAGAAAAAAAGAAAACAACAGGAAAATTAGGAAGGAAAAAGCAGGGAAAGGAAAAACATTACATCATCCTAAAATGAAAAAAAAATGGCATGAAAAAAGAAAAAAAGAAAAAAACAGGAAAATTAGGAAAGAAAAAAGCAGGCAAAGAAAAAAATTACAGCATCCTAAAATGAAAAAAAAATGGTAGAAAGAAAAAAAGAAAACAACAGTAAAACAGGAAACAAAAAAGCAGGGAAAGAAAAAAATTACAGCATCCTAAAATGAAAAAAGAATGGCAGGAAAAAGAACAAAAAAAACAACAGGAAAATCAGGAAAGGGAAAAGCAGGGAAAGGGAAAAAATTACAGCATCCTAAAATGAAAAATGAATTCCATGGAAAAGAAAAAAAGAAAATCAACAGGGGAATTAGGAAATGGAAAAGCAAGGAAAGGAAAAACATTACAGCATCTGAAAGAGAAAATAGAACAGAAAGAAAAAAAAAACAGCAGGAAATTTGAAAAAGAAAAAAGTATGGAAAGGAAAAAAATTACAGCATCCTAAAATGAAAAAAGAATGGCAGGAAAAAGAACAAAAAAAACGACAGGAGAATCAGGAAAGAAAAAAGCAGGGAAAGGAAAAAATTACAGCATCCTAAAATGAAAAAAGAATGGCAGGAAAAAGAAAAAAAGAAAACAACAGGAAAATTAGGAAAGAAAAAAGCAGGGAAAGAAAAAAATTACAGCATCCTAAAACGAAAAAAGAATGGCAGGAAAAAAAAAAAAGAAAACAACAGGAAAATTAGGAAAGAAAAAAGCAGGCAAAGAAAAAAATTACAGCATCCTAAAATGAAAAAAGATTGGCAGGAAAAAAAAAAAAGAAAACAACGGGAAAATTAGGAAAGAAAAAAGCAGGCAAAGAAAAAAATTACAGCATCCTAAAATGAAAAAAGATTGGCAGGAAAAAAAAAAAAGAAAACAACAGGAAAATTAGGAAAGAAAAAAGCAGGCAAAGAAAAAAATTACAGCATCCTAAAATGAAAAAAGAATGGCAGGAAAAAGAAAAAAAGAAAACAACGGGAAAATTAGGAAAGAAAAAAGCAGGCAAAGAAAAAAATTACAGCATCCTAAAATGAAAAAAGATTGGCAGGAAAAAAAAAAAAGAAAACAACAGGAAAATTAGGAAAGAAAAAAGCAGGCAAAGAAAAAAATTACAGCATCCTAAAATGAAAAAAGAATGGCAGGAAAAAGAAAAAAAGAAAACAACGGGAAAATTAGGAAAGAAAAAAGCAGGCAAAGAAAAAAATTACAGCATCCTAAAATGAAAAAAGATTGGCAGGAAAAAAAAAAAAGAAAACAACAGGAAAATTAGGAAAGAAAAAAGCAGGCAAAGAAAAAAATTACAGCATCCTAAAATGAAAAAAGATTGGCAGGAAAAAAAAAAAAGAAAACAACAGGAAAATTAGGAAAGAAAAAAGCAGGCAAAGAAAAAAATTACAGCATCCTAAAATGAAAAAAGAATGGCAGGAAAAAGAAAAAAAGAAAACAACGGGAAAATTAGGAAAGAAAAAAGCAGGCAAAGAAAAAAATTACAGCATCCTAAAATGAAAAAAGATTGGCAGGAAAAAAAAAAAAGAAAACAACAGGAAAATTAGGAAAGAAAAAAGCAGGCAAAGAAAAAAATTACAGCATCCTAAAATGAAAAAAGAATGGCAGGAAAAAGAAAAAAAGAAAACAACGGGAAAATTAGGAAAGAAAAAAGCAGGCAAAGAAAAAAATTACAGCATCCTAAAATGAAAAAAGATTGGCAGGAAAAAAAAAAAAGAAAACAACAGGAAAATTAGGAAAGAAAAAAGCAGGCAAAGAAAAAAATTACAGCATCCTAAAATGAAAAAAGATTGGCAGGAAAAAAAAAAAAGAAAACAACAGGAAAATTAGGAAAGAAAAAAGCAGGCAAAGAAAAAAATTACAGCATCCTAAAATGAAAAAAGAATGGCAGGAAAAAGAAAAAAAGAAAACAACGGGAAAATTAGGAAAGAAAAAAGCAGGCAAAGAAAAAAATTACAGCATCCTAAAATGAAAAAAGATTGGCAGGAAAAAAAAAAAAGAAAACAACAGGAAAATTAGGAAAGAAAAAAGCAGGCAAAGAAAAAAATTACAGCATCCTAAAATGAAAAAAGAATGGCAGGAAAAAGAAAAAAAGAAAACAACGGGAAAATTAGGAAAGAAAAAAGCAGGCAAAGAAAAAAATTACAGCATCCTAAAATGAAAAAAGATTGGCAGGAAAAAAAAAAAAGAAAACAACAGGAAAATTAGGAAAGAAAAAAGCAGGCAAAGAAAAAAATTACAGCATCCTAAAATGAAAAAAAAATGGTAGGAAGAAGAAAAAAAGAAAACAACCGGAAAATTAGGAAAGAAAAAAGCAGGCAAAGAAAAAACATTACAGCATCCTGAAAGGAAAAAAGAATGGCAGGAAAAAAAAAAAAGAAAACAACAGGAAAATTAGGAAAGAAAAAAGCAGGCAAAGAAAAAAATTACAGCATCCTAAAATGAAAAAAAAATGGCAGGAAAAAGAAAAAAAGAAAACAACAGGAAAATTAGGAAAGAAAAAAGCAAGGAAAAGAAAAAATTACAGCATCTTAAAATGAAAAAAGAATAGCAGGAAAGAGAAAAAAAGAAAACAACAGGAAAATTAGGAAAAAAAAGCAGGGAAAGGAAAAAATTACAGCATCCTGAAATGAAAAAAGAATTTCATGGAAAAGAAAAAAAGAAAACAACAGGTGAATAAGGAGGGAGAAGCGAGGAAAGGATAAACATTACAGCATGTGAAAGAGAAAATAGAACAGAAAGAAAAAAAAAAACAGGATATTTGAGAAAGAAAAAAGTATGGAAAGGAAAAAAATTACAGCATCCTAAAAAGAAACAAGAATGGCAGGAAAAAGAACAAAAAAAACGACATGAAAATTAGGAAAGAAAAAAGCAGGGAAAGGGAAGAAAATTACAGCATCCTAAAAGGAAAAAAGAATGGCAGGAAAAAGAAAAAAAGAAAACAACAGGAAAATTAGGGAAGTAAAAAACAGGCAAAGGAAAAACATTACAGCATCCTAAAAGGAAAAAAGTATGGAAGGAAAAAGAAAAAAAGAAAACAACAGGAAAATTAGGAAAAAAAAAGCAGGGAAAAGAAAAAAATTACAGCATCCTAAAAAAGAAAAAAGAATGGCAGGAAAAAGAACAAAGAAAAAAACAACAGGAAAATTAGGAAAGAAAAAAGCAGGCAAAGAAAAAAATTATAGCATCCTAAAATGAAAAAAGAATGGCAGGAAAAAGGAAAAAAGAAAACAACAGGAAAATCAGGAAAGAAAAAAGAAGGGAAAGCAAAAAATTACAGCATATTAAAATGAAAAAAAGAATGGCAGGAAAAAGAAAAAAAGAAAACAAGAACAAGAAAATTAAGAAAAAAAAAACAGGGAGAAAAAAAAATTACAGCATCCTAAAATGAAAAAAGAATGGCAGGAAAAAGAAAAAAAAAGAAAACAACAGGAAAATTATGAAAGAAAAAAGCAAGCAAAGAAAAAAATTACAGCATCTTAAAATGAAAAAAGAATGGCAGGAAAAAGAAAAAAAGAAAACAACAGGAAAATCAGGAAAGAAAAAAGCAGGCAAAGAAAAAAATTACAGCATCCTAAAATGAAAAAAGAATGGCAGGAAAAAGAAAAAAAGAAAACAACAGGAAAATCAGGAAAGAAAAAAGCAGGCAAAGAAAAAAATTACAGCATCCTAAAATGAAAAAAGAATGGCAGGAAAAAGAAAAAAAGAAAACAACAGGAAAATTAGGAAAGAAAAAAGCAGGCAAAGAAAAAAATTACGGCATCCTAAAATGAAAAAAGAATGGCAGGAAAAAGAAAAAAAGAAAACAACAGGAAAATCAGGAAAGAAAAAAGCAGGCAAAGAAAAAAATTACAGCATCCTAAAATGAAAAAAGAATGGCAGGAAAAAGAAAAAAAAAAAACAACAGGAAAATCAGGAAAGAAAAAAGCAGGCAAAGAAAAAAATTACAGCATCCTAAAATGAAAAAAGAATGGCAGGAAAAAGAAAAAAAGAAAACAACAAGAAAATCAGGAAAGAAAAAAGCAGGCAAAGAAAAAAATTACAGCATCCTAAAATGAAAAAAGAATGGCAGGAAAAAGAAAAAAAGAAAACAACAGGAAAATCAGGAAAGAAAAAAACAGGGAAAGGAAAAACATTACAGCATCCTAAAATGAAAGAAGAATGGCAGGAAAAAGAAAAAAAGAAAACAACAGGAAAATCAGGAAAGGAAAAAGCAGGCAAAGAAAAAAATTACAGCATCCTAAAATGAAAAAAGAATGGCAGGAAAAAGAAAAAAAGAAGACAACAGGAAAATCAGGAAAGAAAAAAGCAGGCAAAGAAAAAAATTACAGCATCTTAAAATGAAAAAAGAATGGCAGGAAAAAAAAAAAGAAAACAACAGGGAAATTAGGAAAGAAAAAAGCAGGCAAAGGAAAAAATTACAGCATTCTAAAATGAGAAAAGAATAGCAGGAAAAAAAAAAAAAAATAAAACAACAGGAAAATTAGGAAAGAAAAAAGCAGGCAAAGAAAAAAAATTAAAGCATCTTAAAATGAAAAAAGAATGGCAGGAAAAAAAAAAAAAAAAGAAAACAACAGGGAAATTAGGAAAGAAAAAAGCTGGCAAAGAAAAAAATTACAGCATCTTAAAATGAAAAAAGAATGGCAGGAAAAAAAAAAAAAAAGAAAACAACAGGAGAATTAGGAAAGAAAAAAGCAGGGAAAGAAAAAAATTACAGCATCCTAAAAGAAAAAAAAATGGCAGGAAAAAGAAATAAAGCAAACAACAGGAAAATTAGGAAAGAAAAAAGCAAGCAAAGAAAAAAATTACAGCATCCTAAAATGAAAAAAGAATGGCAGGAAAAAAAAAAAAAAAGTAAACAACAGGAAAATTAGGAAAGAAAAAAGCAGGGAAAGGACAAAATTACAGCATCCTAAAATGAAAAAAGAATGGCAGGAAAAAGAAAAAAAAAAACAACAGGAAAATTAGGAAAGAAAAAAGCAGGGAAAGAAAAAAATTACAGCATCCTAAAATGAAAAAAGAATGGCAGGAAAAAAAAAAAAAAACAACAGGAAAATTAGGAAAGAAAAAAGCAGGCAAAGAAAAAAATTACAGCATCCTAAAATGAAAAAAGAATGGCAGGAAAAAGAAAAAAAGAAAACAACAGGAAAATCAGGAAAGAAAAAAGCAGGGAAAGGAAAAACATTACAGCATCCTAAAATGAAAAAAGAATGGCAGGAAAAAGAAAAAAAGAAAACAACAGGAAAATCAGGAAAGAAAAAAGCAGGCAAAGAAAAAAATTACAGCATCCTAAAATGAAAAAAGAATGGCAGGAAAAAGAAAAAAAGAAAACATCAGGAAAATTAGGAAAGAAAAAAGCAGGCAAAGAAAAAAATTACAGCATCCTAAAATGAAAAAAGAATGGCAGGAAAAAGAAAAAAAGAAAACAACAGGAAAATTAGGAAAGAAAAAAGCAGGCAAAGAAAAAAATTACAGCATCTTAAAATGAAAAAAGAATGGCAGGAAAAAAAAGAAGAAAATAACAGGAAAATTAGGAAAGAAAAAAGCAGGCAAAGGAAAAAATTACAGCATTCTAAAATGAGAAAAGAATAGCAGGAAAAAAAAAAAAAAAAGAAAACAACAGGAAAATTAGGAAAGAAAAAAGCAGGCAAAGAAAAAAATTACAGCATCTTAAAATGAAAAAAGAATGGCAGGAAAAAAAAAAAAAAAAGAAAACAACAGGGAAATTAGGAAAGAAAAAAGCAGGCAAAGAAAAAAATTACAGCATCTTAAAATGAAAAAAGAATGGCAGGAAAAAAAAAAAAAAAAGAAAACAACAGGAGAATTAGGAAAGAAAAAAGCAGGCAAAGAAAAAAATTACAGCATCCTAAAAGAAAAAAAAATGGCAGGAAAAAGAAATAAAGCAAACAACAGGAAAATTAGGAAAGAAAAAAGCAGGCAAAGAAAAAAATTACAGCATCCTAAAATGAAAAAAGAATGGCAGGAAAAAAAAAAAAAAAGTAAACAACAGGAAAATTAGGAAAGAAAAAAGCAGGGAAAGGACAAAATTACAGCATCCTAAAATGAAAAAAGAATGGCAGGAAAAAAAAAAAAAAAACAACAGGAAAATTAGGAAAGAAAAAAGCAGGGAAAGAAAAAAATTACAGCATCCTAAAATGAAAAAAGAATGGCAGGAAAGAAAAAAAAAAAAAACAACAGGAAAATTAGGAAAGAAAAAAGCAGGCAAAGAAAAAAATTACAGCATCCTAAAATGAAAAAAGAATGGCAGGAAAAAGAAAAAAAGAAAACAACAGGAAAATTAGGAAAGAAAAAAGCAGGCAAAGAAAAAAATTACAGCATCCTAAAATGAAAAAAGAATGGCAGGAAAAAAAAAAAAAGAAAACAACAGGAAAATTAGAAAAGAAAAAAGCAGGCAAAGAAAAAAATTACAGCATCCTAAAATGAAAAAAGAATGGCAGGAAAAAGAAAAAAAAGAAAACAACAGGAAAATTAGGAAAGAATAAAGCAGGCAAAGAAAAAAATTACAGCATCTTAAAATGAAAAAAGAATGGCAGGAAAAAAAAAAAAAAGAAAACAACAGGAAAATTAGGAAAGAAAAAAGCAGGCAAAGAAAAAAATTACAGCATCCTAAAACGAAAAAAGAATGGCAGGAAAAAAAAAAAAAAAGAAAACAACAGGAAAATTAGGAAAGGAAAAAGCAGGGAAAGAAAAAAATTACAGCATCCTAAAATGAAAAAAGAATGGCAGGAAAAAGAAAAAAAGAAAACAACAGGAAAATTAGGAAAGAAAAAAGCAGGCAAAGAAAAAAATTACAGCATCCTAAAATGAAAAAAAAATGGTAGGAAGAAGAAAAAAAAAACAACAGGAAAATCAGGAAAGAGAAAAGCAGCGAAAGGGAAAAAAATTACAGCATCCTGAAATGAAAAAAGAATGGCAGGAAAAAAAAAAAAAAAGAAAACTACAGGAAAATTAGGAAAGAAAAAAGCAGGGAAAGGAAAAACATTACAGCATCCTAAAAGGAAGAAAGAACGGCAGGAAAAAAAAAAAAGAAAACAACAGGAAAATTAGGAAAGAAAAAAGCAGGCAAAGAAAAAAATTACAGCATCCTAAAATGAAAAAAGAATGGCAGGAAAAAAAAAAAAAAAGAAAACAACAGGAAAATTAGGAAAGAAAAAAGCAGGGAAAGAAAAAACATTACAGCATCTTAAAATGAAAAAAGAATGGCAGGAAAAAGAAAAAAAGAAAACAAGAACAAAAAAATTAGGAAAAAAAAACCAGGGAGAGAAAAAAATTACAGCATCCTAAAATGAAAAAAGAATGGCAGGAAAAAAAAAAAAAAAAGAAAACAACAGGAAAATCAGGAAAGAAAAAAGCAGGCAAAGAAAAAACATTACAACATCTTAAAATGAAAAAAGAATGGCAGGAAAAAGAAAAAAAGAAAACAAGAACAAAAAAATTAGGAAAAAAAAACCAGGGAGAGAAAAAAATTACAGCATCCTAAAATGAGAAAAGGATGGCAGGAAAAAGAAAAAAAGAAAACAACAGGAAAATCAGGAAAGAAAAAAGCAGGGAAAGGAAAAACATTACAGCATCCTAAAATGAAAAAAGAATGGCAGGAAAAAGAAAAAAAGAAAACAACAGGAAAATCAGGAAAGAAAAAAGCAGGCAAAGAAAAAATTACAGCATCTTAAAATGAAAAAAGAATGGCAGGAAAAAGAAAAAAAAAAACAACAGGAAAATTAGGAAAGAAAAAAGCAGGGAAAGGAAAAAATTACAGCATCTTAAAATGAAAAAAGAATGGCAGGAAAAAAAAAAAAAAGAAAACAACAGGAAAATTAGGAAAGGAAAAAGCAGGGAAAGAAAAAAATTACAGCATCCTAAAATGAAAAAAGAATGGCAGGAAAAAGAAAAAAAGAAAACAACAGGAAAATTAGGAAAGAAAAAAGCAGGGAAAGGGAAAAAAATTACAGCATCCTAAAATGAAAAAAGAATGGCAGGAAAAAAAAAAAAAAGAAAACAACAGGAAAATTAGGAAAGGAAAAAGAAAGCAGGGAAAGAAAAAAATTACAGCATCCTAAAATGAAAAAAGATACCGGAAAAAGAAAAAAAGAAAACAACAGGAAAATTAGGAAACGAAAAAAGCAGGGAAAGGAAAAAATTACAGCATCCTAAAATGAAAAAAGAATGGCAGGAAAAAAAAAAAAAAGAAAACAACAGGAAAATTAGGAAAGAAAAAAGCAGGGAAAGAAAAAAATTACAGCATCCTAAAATGAAAAAAGAGTGGCAGGAAAAAGAAAAAAAGAAAACAACAGGAAAATTAGGAAATAAAAAAGCAGGCAAAAAAAAATTACAACATCTTAAAATGAAAAAAGAATGGCAGGAAAAAGAAAAAAAGAAAACAACAGGAAAATTAGGAAAGAAAAAAGCAGGGAAAGAAAAAAATACAGCATCCTAAAAGGAAAAAAGAATGGCAGGGAAAAGAAAAAAAGAAAACAACAGGAAAATTAGGAAAGAAAAAAGCAGGGAAAGAAAAAAATTACAGCATCCTAAAATGAAAAAAGAGTGGCAGGAAAAAGAAAAAAAGAAAACAACAGGAAAATTAGGAAATAAAAAAGCAGGCAAAAAAAAATTACAACATCTTAAAATGAAAAAAGAATGGCAGGAAAAAGAAAAAAAGAAAACAACAGGAAAATTAGGAAAGAAAAAAGCAGGGAAAGAAAAAAATACAGCATCCTAAAAGGAAAAAAGAATGGCAGGGAAAAGAAAAAAAGAAAACAACAGGAAAATTAGGAAAGAAAAAAGCAGGGAAAGAAAAAAATTACATTCTATCCACATTGAACCCATATTCCTCTTTTTCTATCATCCCAGCATTCTGGCAATCGTCATTCCCTATCGAAACAGCGTTTTGGCAATCCTCTTTCCATATTGACCCAGCATTCGGCAATTTTCTTCCCTTATTGAACTAGCATGCCAGCTATCCCCTATCCTTATTGACCAAGCTCCCCAGTATTGTTTTTTCCTCATTCACCCAGCATTCTGGCTATCTTTTTGCCCTATTGACCCAGCATTCTTCTTTCACCATTCCAGCTATTCTCTTCCCCTGTTGATCCAGCATTCTGGCAATCCTCTTTCATTATTGACCGAACACTCCAGCTTACTACATTCTTTATTGATTCATCATTCCAGCAATGGTCTCTCCCTATTGATTCAGTATTCCGGCCACCCTCCTATTGGCCTAGCATTCCGGCTATCCTCTCTCCCTATTGACTGAGCATTCTGACAACCATCTTTCCCAATTGCCCCAGCCTCCCTCTTTCCTTATTGACCCATGATTAACCTTTCACTATTGAGCCTGGATTCCTCTTTCCCTATTAACCAAGCATTCTGGCAATCCTATTTCCCTATTGACCCTGCATTCCAGCTATCCCTTTTCCTTATAGACCCAGCATTCTTGCAATTGTCTTTCCCTATTGACCCTGCATTCTGGCAATTCTCTTTTCTTATAAAGGAAATAAGAAAGCCAGGATGCTGTGTCAGCATTCTGGCAATACTCTTTCCGTATTAGCCTAGCATTCTGGTAATCCTCTTTCCCTATTGACCCAGCATTCGAGCAATTCTATTCCCCAATAGACTCAGCATTCCAGTAATCCTCTTTCCATGTTGACCAAGCATTTCTCTTTCCCTATTGACCAAGGATTCTTCTTCCCCTCTTGAGCCAAGATTCCTCTTTCCCTATCGACCCAGCATTCCAGCTATTTACTCCCCCCATTGACCCAGCATTTTAGCTATCTTTCCAGCAGTCTTCTTGCTCTGTTGACACAACATTACATTTTCTTTATAGAACCAGCATTTTCTTTCCCTATTTAGCCCGGATTCCTCTTTCCCTATTGACCCATCATTCTGGCAATTCTTTCTCCCTCTTGACACAGCATTCCAGCGATCGTCTTCCCCTATCGACCCAACATTCTGGCTATTTTCTTTCCTTTTTTATCCATCATTCCAGCAATCCTCTTTCTCTATTGACCCAGAAATTCCCGCAATGATTTCCCTATTGACCCAGCATTCTGGCAATCCTTTTTTCCCTATCGACACAGCATCCTGGCTTTTTTATTTCCTTTATAACCGAGCATTCCGGCAATCTTCTCTCCCTATAGACGTTACTACGTTACTACTACCAGCAATCCACTTTCCCTATTGACCAAGCATTTTGGCAAACTGATTTCCATATTGACCCATCATTCCGACAATCCTCTTTACCTATTGACCAGGCATTCCAGGTATCATTTTCCCCTATTGACTCAGCATTGTGGCAATTCTCTTTCTCTACCGAACGGCATCTTCACTTCCTTTTTTAACCCAGCATTCCAGCTATACTTTTTCCCTGCTGACCCAGCATTCTAGCTATCCTCTTTCCTTATTGACCAAGGAGTCCGGCAATTCTCTTCCTCTGTTGACCAAACATTCTTCTTTCCCTGTGTACCCAGCACTCTCCTTCTTTTCTTGAGCCCAGATTCCTCTTTCCCTTTTGACCAAGCATTCCGGCTATCCTCTTTCATTTTTGACCCAGCATTCCAGCAATCGACCTTTCATATTGATAAAGCATTGAAGAAATCCATTTTAACTATTGATCCTTTATTCCAGCCACTCTCTTTCCCTGTCGACCCATCATTCTGTCTATCCTTTTTCCCTATTGATGCAGCAGTCAAACAATCCTCTATTGTCCAATTTTTCTTTTTCTATTAAACCCGGGTTCATCATTCCCTATTGACCAAGCATTCCGGCTATCGTTTTTCCTTTTTGATCAAGCGTTCTGGCAATCGTATTTCCTCATTGACCCAGCATTCCGGCAATCCTCCTTTCCTATCGAACGAGACCTAGCATTCTGGCAATTCTCTTTCCCCATTAACTCAGCATTTTGGCTATCTATTTTACCTATTGGCCAAACATTCCAGCGATTGTTTTTCCCCATCGACCAAGCATTCTGGCTAACTTTCTTTCCTATTGAACCATCATTCCTTTTTTTCCTATTGACCGAGGATTCCGCTGTCCCTATTGACCCAGCATTCTGCTCTCCCTATTGACACAACTTTCTGGCTATTCTTTTCCCTTATTGACCAAGCATTTCAGCTACCCCCTACCCGTATTGCCCAAGCAATCAGGCTATCATCTTTCCCAACTTACCGAGCATTCCAGGTATCCACCCCCCTTTTCACCCAGCATTCTGGCAATCCTCTCTCCATATTGACCCATCATTCAAGCAATCTTCTTTCCCCATTGACCCTGTATTCTACTTTCCCTATGGACCAGGCATTGCTCTTTGCCTATTGAGCCTGGATTCCTCTTTCACTATTGACCAAGCATTCCAGCAATTCTTTTTCCCTATCGATTCAACATTCAAGCAATGATTTTCCCCTATCAACCCAGTATTACGGCTATCCTATTTCCCATTGACACAGCAGTCCGGAAATCCTCTTCCCTATTGACCCAGTATTCTGAGTATACTTTTTACCTACTGACCCAACATTCTAGGAATCTTCTTCCCTTATTGACCTGGCATTTTGCTTTCCTTATTGAAGTAGGATTCCTCTTCCCTTATTGTCCCAGAAGTCTGCTCTTCCTATTGACTCGACATTCCGGCAATCCTATTTCCCGATTGACATAGGATTCTGGTAACTGTCTTTACCCACTGACCCAGCATTTCTGCTATCCTCTTTCCCTATTGACTCAACATTAGGGCAATCTTTTTTCCCTATTGACCCAGCATTCCTCCTCCCTTACTGACCCAAAATTCTTCTTCCCTATCGACCTAGCATTCTTGTTATCCTCTTTTCCTATTGAACAAGCATTCTGGCTATCCTCTTCCACTATTAACCAAACATTCTGGAAAATGTCTTTCCCTATTGACCAGTGATTCCTTTTTCCCTATGGGTCCAACATTCTGCTTTACTTATTGACCCAGCATCATAGCTATTCTCTTTCCTTATTGACCCAGCATCCTGGCAATCCTCTTTCCATAAGAACCAAGCATTCCATCTATCCTCTTTCCTTTTTGATCCAGCGTTCTGGCAATCGTCTTTCCCTATTGACCAAGCATTCTGGCAATCTTCTATCCCTATCAACCCAGCATTCTTGCAATCCTCTTTTCAAATTTAACCAGTATTCCAGCAATCCTTTTTCATTATCAACCCAGCAATTTGGATATCTTCATTGCTTTTTGAAGCAGCGTTCCAGCAATTTTCTTCCCTTTTTGATCCAGCTTTCTGGCAATCTTCTCCCCCTATCAACTAAGCATTCTGGCTATCCTTTTCCCCTATTGACCAAGCATTCCGGCAATCCTCTTTCCCTATTAACTCAGTATTCTGGTGTATCATTTTTACCTATTGACCCAACATTCTAGCTTTCCTCTTTCCTTATTGACCCAGCATTCCGACTCTCTTCTTTCTCTATTAATGCAACATTGCAGTAATCATCTTTCCCTATTGACCCAGCATTCTTGCAATCCTCTCTCTATTGACGCAGCATTTTGGCTATTGTCTATCCTTATTGATCCAGCACTCTGTCTTTCCTATTTCCCTGTTGACCCAGCATTGCGACAATTCTCTTCCCCTATTTTCACAGCATTCTAGCAATCTTCTTCCTATTTGACCTAGCATCATGGTAATCTTATTTCCCTATTGACCCAGTACAATGGCAATCCTCTCTCCTTATTGACTCAGCTCCATTTGAATGCTCAGACTATCATCTAAAATTGAATAATTATTCCGACTATCCTCTTGCCCAATTGATTGATCATTATGAATATTCCCTTCCCCATTGTAAATGATCATTCCAAATATCATCTCCTCAAATTGACTATCATCCGACCATTTGAATGATTATTCTGATCTATTTCACCTTAATTATATATTTTTTTCACTTGACTGATCAATGTGACTACTTTACCAAACTGAATGATATTTTTGAATATTTACTAATTGAATGATCATTCAAATTACCTTCTCCCCGAATCGACTAATCATTCTGTAAATTTGCTTCTCTAATTGACAAAAAATTTTGATTATCTTCTTCCTCCATCGACTGATTATTCTAACTATTATCTCCCCCAGTTGAATGATCATTCCGTCGGCCTTCTGCCTAAATGACTGATAATTCTCCATCATCTTTTAAGTTCACTACTCCCCTTTTCGCTAATTGACAAATAATATATATACTCATCCGTAATTGACTGATCATCCTATCTTATCCTGAGACTGACTGATAATTCTGATTATTCTCCTCCCTGATTGACTGATTGTTCTGTCCCTTCTTGAATTGACTGATGATTTTAACTATTCTTACATAATTGACTGATGATTTTGACTATTCTTACATGATTGACTAGTCAATTTATCCCCTACACAATTGTCTAATGATTATGACGATCCTTTTTTCCTATTCCCTATTCATTTTATCATATAATAGTTCTGAATATCATCCAAAATTTAATAACTACCTCAACCCAAATTGACTGATTATTCTGACTGTCCTCTCCCCAAATTGACGAATTATTTTGATTATCCTTTTCCAAAATTCACTGATCGTCAATCCATTTACATAATTGACTGACCATTTTATCCAAACCCTAATTGACTAATTATTCTATTCCCCAATTGAATGATTGTTGCCGTTATACTCTTAGGAAATTTTCTGATCATTCTAACAAATCATTCTGTTTATTCTCATATCAAATTAACGAATACTTCTGATTATTCCCATCCAAAATTGACCAATTATTCCGCCTTCTTCTCGAATTGATGGATTATTCTATCATATCTCAAATTGATTAATCGTTCTAACTACCCTCTTCCCAAATCAACTGATCGTTCTGATTGCCCTCTTCCCCAATCAACTGATCATTCTAACAGTCCTCTTCCTCAATTGATCAATCATTTATAAATCATCCTACCTCCTTCTTTAATTGATCAATCCTCCTAACAATCTTCTTCCTCAATCGACTGATCATTCAAACGGTTCTCTTCCTCAATCAACTGATCATTTGACAGTCCCCTTCCTCAATCGACTGATCAATCAGATCAATCATTTATGTATCATCCAACTTCCTTTTTCAATTGATCAATCGTCCTTACTTTCCTCTTCCTCAATCGACTGATCATTCTGAGAGTCTACTGATCATTCTTACAATCTTACTCCTCAATGGAATGAACATTCTGACAGTCCTCATCCCAAATTGACTTAATCAACCTACCTTCTTGTTCAATTGATCATCCTCACCATCAACTTCCTCAATCGACTTATCATTCCTACAGTCCTTTCCCTCAACTGATCAATCATTCATAAATCATCCTACATTATTCTTCAATAGATCAATCATCCCTTTGCTCAATCGATTGATTTCTGACAGTTCTCTTCCGAAATCAACTGATCATCCTGATAGTCTTTCTCCTCCATAGATCAATCATTTATGAATCATCCTGCCTCTTTATTTTTTCAATCATCTTTACTATCCCTTTCCTCAGTCGACTGTTCATTGTGACGGCTGTCCCCCACAATCGATCAATCATTTATAAATCATCCTACCTCGTTCTTCAGTTGATCAATCATCCCTATAATCCATTTCCTCAATCGACTGATCATTCTTATAGTCCTTTCACTCAATTAATCAATCATTTATGAATCATCGTTCTCCCTTCTTCAATTGATCAATCACACTGTCTATCCTATTCCTCAATCGACAGATCATCCTGACAGTGCCCTTCCTCAAATGATCCATCATTTATAAATCATCCTACTTCCTTTTTCAGTTGATCTATCATCCTTGCTATCCTCTACCACAATCAACTAATCATTCTGACTGTCATTTCCCTCAATTGATCAATTATTCATCTTACCTTTTTCTTCAATGGATCAATAATCATCTCTTCCTCCTCAATCAACCGATCATTCTGAGTCCTCTTCCCCAATGGACTGATCATTCTGACAGTCCTCTCCTTCGATTGATCAATCATGTCATCGTACCTTCTTCTTCAATAGGTCAATCATCCTGACTATCAACTTACCCAATCAACTGATCATTCTGACAGTCAACTGATCATTTTTCTTTCTCAATCGACTGATCATTTTGACAGTCCTTTTCCTTAATCAACCGATCATTCTGACAGTCTTCTTCCTCAATTGATCAATCATTTATAAATCATCCTATCACAATTTTCAATTGATCAATCATCCTTACTATCCTTTTCCCCAATTGGCTGATCATTCTGAAAATCCTCCTCCTCAATCCTTTGATCATTCAGACAGTTCTCTCCATCCAATGATCAATCATTTATAAATCACATAACATCTTTCTTCAATAAATCAATGGTCCTGACTCTCTTCTTTTCTGATTGACTGATCATTCTTACTGTCCTGTTCCCTAATCGACTGATCAATCTGACAGTGGTTTTTCCAAAATGATCAATCATTATTATATCATCCTACCTCTTTCCTCAACTGATCAATCATCCTGACGACCCTTTTCCTCGATCATCTGATAATTGTGACAGTTCTCTTCCTAAATTGATTTATGAATCATCCTACCTCCTTCTTCAATTGATGAATTATCATGATTATCCTTTTCCACGATAACCAATCATTCTGACAGTCCATTCCCCCAATCGATCTATCATTTGTAAATCATCCTACCTTCAACTTCAATTGAACAATCATACTATCCTCTTCCCAAACCAACTGATCATTCTGACAGTCCTCTTCCGACTGATTATTCTGACAGTGTTCTTCCTCAGTCGACTGATCATTCTGTCTTCTTCTTAGATCGACCGATCGTTTCCTCAATTCATCAATCATCCTGACTATCCTTTTCCCAGTTGACTGATAATTCTGACAGTTTTGTTCCCTAATTGATCAGTCATCCACTTTCCCAGTCGAATGATCATTCTGACACTCTTCTTCCCCATTGATTGATCATTTATAAATCATCCTACGCCCTTCTCCAATTGATTAATCATTCTGGCTATCCACTTCCTTAATCGACTGATAATTCTGACAGTCGACTAATCATTCTGACAGTCCGTTACCCCAGTCAACTGATCATTCTGAGAGTCCTCTTCTTCAATTGATCAATCATTTATAAATGTCCTCCTTCCTTTTCTAATTGTTCAATCGTCCCGACTATCCTTTTTCCCAGTTGACAGATCATTCCGACAGTTTTGATCCCTAATTGATCAGTGATTTATAAATTAAATAACATCTTTTTTCAATTGATCAATCATCCTGACTATCCACTTTCCTAGTTAATTGATCGTTCTGCCAGTCCTCTTCCTCAATCGACGAATCATTCTGACAGTTTTTTCCCCATTGGTTGATCTTTTATAATCATCCTACCTCTCTCCAATTGATTAATCATCCTGACTATCCCCCTCCTAAATCGACTGATAGTCGACTAATCATTTTGTAAACCCTCTTCCTCAATGGACTGATCATTCTGACAGTCCTCTTCCTCAATTGATCAATCATTCATAAATCATCCTACATAATTCATCTTTTTTCAATTGATCAATCATCCTGACTACCAACTTTCCCAATCGATTGATCATTATGACAGTCTTCTTCCCCAATTGACTGATCATTCTGACTGTCCTTTTTTTTCAATTGATCATTCATTTATGAATGTCCTACATCTTTTTCTAATTGATCAATCTTCTTGACTATCTTTTTCCCCAACTGACTGATCATTCTGACAGACCTCTTCCCCAATTGATCAATCATAAATACATCATCTAACGTCTTTCTTCAATTGATCAATCACCCTGAATCCCTTCATTCCCAATCGTCTGGTCATTCTGACAGTCTTTTTCCTCAATGGACTAATCATTCTGACAGTCCTGTTTCCCAATTGACTGATCAGTCTTTGGGGAACAACTAATCAATCATTTATAGATCATCTTACTTCCTTTTTAATTGATCAATCACCCTGACTATCCTCTTTTCAAATTGACTGATCATCATAACAGTCTTTTCCTCAACTGACTGATCATTCTGACAGTCGATTGTTCATTCTGACGATGTTCTTCTTCGACTGATTCATAAATCATCCTACGTCATTAATCATCCTACGTCTTTCTTCAATCATCCTATCTACTTCCTCAATCGATTCATCATTCTGACAGTTTTCTCCCCCAATCAACTGATTATTCCGACTATCCTCATCCCTAATCGCTCGATCATTTATAAATCATCCTACCCCCTTCTCCAATAGATGAATCATCCTGACATTTCTCTCTCAATCGACTGATCATTTCGACAGTCCTCTCCCCTAATCAACTGATCATCCTGATTGTCTTCTTCCCCGAATGATCGATCATTTATAAATCATCTTACCTTTTTCAATTTATCGACCATTCTTACTATCTTTTCCGTCAATC
Source organism: Thysanoteuthis rhombus (assembly GCA_963457665.1). Lineage (NCBI taxonomy): Eukaryota > Metazoa > Mollusca > Cephalopoda > Oegopsida > Thysanoteuthidae > Thysanoteuthis > Thysanoteuthis major. The sequence continues at coordinate 45,136,977 of OY735219.1, read as the reverse complement.
GACTGATCATTTGGACAGTCCTTACCCTCAATTGATCAGTCATTCATAAATCATCCTATACCTCGTTCTTCAATTGATCAATCACCCTATCCCCTCTTTCAATCGACTGATCATCCTTACAGTCTTTTTCCTCAATCAATTGATCATTCTGACTGTATTTTCACCCAAACGATCGATTTTTAAATCATCCGATTGATCTATAATCTTATCCTCCTCCCAAATCGACTGCTTATTATGAAAGTCCTCTTCCTCCATCTACTGATTATTCTGATAGTCTTCTTAATCAGTCATTTTTAAATTATGATACACCCTTCGACTGATCAATCATCTTATCGGCTTCCACAATTGATTGATCCTTCTTACAGTCAATAGATCATTCTGGCAGTCGTCTTCCCCAATTGATATATCATTTATGAATCATCCAACCTCCTTTTTCAATTGATGAGTTATCCTGACAATCCACTTCCTCAATAGACTGATGATTTTGACAGTCCTCATCCTGAATTGATTAATCATTTATAAATCTTCCTACCTCCTTTTTAATTGATCAGTCAACCTGACTATCCTTTCCTCCAATTGACCGATCATTCTGACAGTCCTTTTCCCAAATTGATTGATCATTAATTTTCTTCAATCGACTGACCATTCTGACAGTTATCTTTCCCAGTCCACTGATCATTCTGACATTGTTTCGTCAATTGATTGATCATTTTAAAATCATCTTACCTCCTTCAATTAATCAATCATCCTTACTATGCTCTTCTATCAACTGATCATTTTGACAGTCTTCTCCAATTGATCAATTATCCTGACAATCCATTTCCTCAATAGACTGATAATTCTGACAGTCCTCTTCCTGAATTGATTAATCATCTATAAATGATCCTACCTTTTTCTTCAATCAATCAATAATCCTGGCTATCCTTTTCCTCAATCAACATAATCCTAACGGTCGACTTCCTGAATTGATTAATCATTTGTAAATCATCCTACCTCCCTCTTAATTGATCAGTCATTCAGACTATCCTCTTCCCAAATTAATTGATCATTCTGATAGTCAACTGATCATTCTGACATTTTTTCCTCAATTGATCAATCATTTAAAAATCATCTTACCTCCTTCTTCAATTAATCAATCATTCTTACTATGCTCTTCTTCAATCTACTGATCATTCCGACGGTCCGCTTCCCCAATTGACCAATCATTCTGACAGTCTTCTACTCAATTGATCAATCATACCTCATCCCACGTCCTTCTTCAAATGATTAATCATCCTGATCATCCTTTTCCTCAATCGCCTGTTCATTTTGAGTCTTCTTCCTCAATTGACAGATCATTCTGATTGTCCTTTCCCCCTCAAGCAACCATATATAAATCTTCCTAGGTTCTTTTTTCAATTGATCAATCATCATGAGTATTCGTTTCCTAAATTGACTGATCATTGATTGATTGGGGAAGAGGACCTACAATCATTTATAAATCATCCTACCTCTCTTCAATTGATCATTCATCTTCAATATCCTCTACCTCAAATGACTGATCATTGTAAATAGAGCATCGTTTCAGATTGATATTTTCATAGGGATACTGTCTTTATTAACCAGCAACACCACTGTATTTCAGCATCCTTGATTCTTTTATCTGAAACAGCCATTGCACAAATCATACGTGAAAGTGTCTATTTACTTTTTATAAAAACATTTGATTTCATTCCAAGTACATACACATTTGATTGCCCAGAAAGTTGTTTTTCTCTGATCTGAATAGATATTATATAGTATTTTATTTCATCCGTTATGGTAGAAATATGATGTTAAGTTTAAGACAAAAAGGGGGATGTATGTATTAGAATAAAAGTAAAGCTGCAACATTGTTTATATGAATACATATTAGGATTGAGAGAAAGCTCTCACATTGGTTGCAGTTATTTGGGACTTTAATGGAATTGAGAATAAGCTGTGAGATCAGTTGTGGTTGTTTGTGAATTCTTTAGTATTGATAGAAAGCTCTACCATCGGTCGTGGTTGTTTGTGCCTCTCTTAGGATTGAGATAATGCTCTAAAATTGGCTGTTTGTGCATTATGACTGAAAAAATGCAGTAACATTGGTTGTGGTTGATTGAGCACCTATTACAATTTAGAGAAAGCTCTAAAATTGGTTGTTTATGCATCTATTAGGACTGAAAATATGCAGTAACAATTGTTGTGATTGTTTGTGCACCTATTACATTGAGATAAAGCTCTAAAATTAGTTGTTTATGCATCTATTAGAACTGAAAATATGCAGTAACAATTGTTGTGATTGTTTGTGCACCTATTACATTGAGATAAAGCTCTAAAATTAGTTGTTTATGCATCCTTAGAACTGAAAATATGCAGTAACAATTGTTGTGGTTGTTTGTGCACCTATTACATTGAGATAAAGCTCTAAAATTGGTTGTTTATGCATCTATTAGAACTGAAAATATGCAGTAACAATTGTTGTTGTTGTTTGTGCACCTATTACATTGAGATAAAGCTCTAAAATTGGTTGTTTATGCATCTATTAAAACTGAAAATATGCAGTAACAATTGTTGTGGTTGTTTGTGCACCTATTACATTGAGATAATGATCTAAAATTTGTTGTTTATGCATCTATTACAACTGAAAATATGCAGTAACAATTGTTGTTGTTGTTTTTGCACCTGTTACATTGAGATAATGATCTAAAATTGGTTGTTTATGCATCTATTATGATTGAAAATATGCAGTAACAATTGTTGTAGTTGTTTGTGCACCTATTACATTGAGATAAAGCTCTAAAATTGGTTGTTTATGCATCTATTAAAAATGAAAATATGCAGTAACAATTGTTGTGGTTGTTTGTGCACCTATTACATTGAAATAAAGCTCTAAAATTGGTTGTTTATGCATCTATTAGAACTGAAAATATGCAGTAACAATTGTTGTTGTTGTTTGTGCACCTATTACATTGAGATAAAGCTCTAAAATTGGTTGTTTATGCATCTATTAGAACTGAAAATATGCAGTAACAATTGTTGTGGTTGTTTGTGCACCTGTTACATTGAGATAAAGCTCTAAAATTTGTTGTTTATGCATCTATTACAACTGAAAATATGCAGTAACAATTGTTGTTGTTGTTTCTACACCTATTAAATTGAGATAATGATCTAAAATTTGTTGTTTATGCATCTATTACAACTGAAAATATGCAGTAACAATTGTTGTTGTTGTTTCTACACCTATTACATTGAGATAATGATCTAAAATTGGTTGTTTATGCATCTATTACAACTGAAAATATGCAGTAACAATTGTTGTTGTTGTTTCTACACCTATTACATTGAGATAATGATCTAAAATTTGTTGTTTATGCATCTATTACAACTGAAAATATGCAGTAACAATTGTTGTGGTTGTTTGTGCACCTATTACATTGAGATAACACTCTAAAATTGGTTGTTTATGCATCTATTATGATTGAAAATATGCAGTAACAATTGTTGTGGTTGTTTGTGCACCTGTTACATTGAGATAAAGCTCTAAAATTGGTTGTTTATGCATCTATTAGAACTGAAAATATGCAGTAACAATTGTTGTTGTTGTTTGTGCACCTATTACATTGAGATAAAGCTCTAAAATTAGTTGTTTATGCATCCTTAGAACTGAAAATATGCAGTAACAATTGATGTGGTTGTTTGTGCACCTATTACATTGAGATAAAGCTCTAAAATTGGTTGTTTATGCATCTATTAAAAATGAAAATATGCAGTAACAATTGATGTGGTTGTTTGTGCACCTATTACATTGAGATAAAGCTCTAAAATTGGTTGTTTATGCATCTATTAGAACTGAAAATATGCAGTAACAATTGTTGTGGTTGTTTGTGCACCTAATACATTGAGATGAAGCTCTAAAATTGGTTGTTTATGCATCTATTACAACTGAAAATATGCAGTAACAATTGTTGTGGTTGTTTGTGCACCTATTACATTGGGATAAAGCTCTAAAATTGGTTGTTTATGCATCTATTACAACTGAAAATATGCAGTAACAATTGTTGTTGTTGTTTGTGCACCTATTACATTGAGATAAAGCTCTAAAATTGGTTGTTTATGCATCTATTAGAACTGAAAATATGCAGTAACAATTGTTGTGGTTGTTTGTGCACCTATTACATTGAGATAAAGCTCTAAAATTGGTTGTTTATGCATCTATTAAAACTGAAAATATGCAGTAACAATTGTTGTGGTTGTTTGTGCACCTATTACATTGAGATAATGATCTAAAATTTGTTGTTTATGCATCTATTACAACTGAAAATATGCAGTAACAATTGTTGTGGTTGTTTTTGCACCTGTTACATTGAGATAATGATCTAAAATTGGTTGTTTATGCATCTATTATGATTGAAAATATGCAGTAACAATTGTTGTGGTTGTTTGTGCACCTATTACATTGAGATAAAGCTCTAAAATTGGTTGTTTATGCATCTATTAAAACTGAAAATATGCAGTAACAATTGTTGTGGTTGTTTGTGCACCTATTACATTGAAATAAAGCTCTAAAATTGGTTGTTTATGCATCTATTAGAACTGAAAATATGCAGTAACAATTGTTGTTGTTGTTTGTGCACCTATTACATTGAGATAAAGCTCTAAAATTGGTTGTTTATGCATCTATTAGAACTGAAAATATGCAGTAACAATTGTTGTGGTTGTTTGTGCACCTATTACATTGAGATAATGATCTAAAATTTGTTGTTTATGCATCTATTACAACTGAAAATATGCAGTAACAATTGTTGTTGTTGTTTCTACACCTATTACATTGAGATAATGATCTAAAATTTGTTGTTTATGCATCTATTACAACTGAAAATATGCAGTAACAATTGTTGTTGTTGTTTCTACACCTATTACATTGAGATAAAGATCTAAAATTGGTTGTTTATGCATCTATTACAACTGAAAATATGCAGTAACAATTGTTGTTGTTGTTTCTACACCTATTACATTGAGATAATGATCTAAAATTTGTTGTTTATGCATCTATTACAACTGAAAATATGCAGTAACAATTGTTGTGGTTGTTTGTGCACCTATTACATTGAGATAAAGCTCTAAAATTGGTTGTTTATGCATCTATTAGAACTGAAAATATGCAGTAACAATTGTTGTGGTTGTTTGTGCACCTGTTACATTGAGATAAAGCTCTAAAATTGGTTGTTTATGCATCTATTAGAACTGAAAATATGCAGTAACAATTGTTGTGGTTGTTTGTGCACCTATTACATTGAGATAAAGCTCTAAAATTGGTTGTTTATGCATCTATTAGAACTGAAAATATGCAGTAACAATTGTTGTTGTTGTTTGTGCACCTATTACATTGAGATAATGATCTAAAATTTGTTGTTTATGCATCTATTACAACTGAAAATATGCAATAACAATTGTTGTGGTTGTTTGTGCACCTATTACATTGAGATAAAGCTCTAAAATTGGTTGTTTATGCATGTATTAGGACTGAAAATATGCAGTAACAATTGTTGTTGTTGTTTGTGCACCTATTACATTGAGATAATGATCTAAAATTTGTTGTTTATGCATCTATTACAACTGAAAATATGCAGTAACAATTGTTGTGGTTGTTTGTGCACCTATTACATTGAGATAAAGCTCTAAAATTGGTTGTTTATGCATGTATTAGAACTGAAAATATGCAGTAACAATTGTTATTGTTGTTTGTGCACCTATTACATTGAGATAAAGCTCTAAAATTGGTTGTTTATGCATCTATTAGGACTGAAAATATGCAGTAACAATTGTTGTGGTTGTTTGTGCACCTATTACATTGAGATAATGATCTAAAATTGGTTGTTTATGCATCTATTAGAACTGAAAATATGCAGTAACAATTGTTATTGTTGTTTGTGCACCTATTACATTGAGATAAAGCTCTAAAATTTGTTGTTTATGCATCTATTAGAACTGAAAATATGCAGTAACAATTGTTGTGGTTGTTTGTGCACCTATTACATTGAGATAATGATCTAAAATTGGTTGTTTAAGCATCTATTAGAACTGAAAATATGCAGTAACAATTGTTATTGTTGTTTGTGCACCTATTACATTGAGATAAAGCTCTAAAATTGGTTGTTTATGCATCTATTAGAACTGAAAATATGCAGTAACAATTGTTGTGGTTGTTTGTGCACCTATTACATTGAGATAATGATCTAAAATTGGTTGTTTATGCATCTATTAGAACTGAAAATATGCAGTAACAATTGTTGTGGTTGTTTGTGCACCTATTACATTGAGATAATGATCTAAAATTGGTTGTTTATGCATCTATTAGAACTGAAAATATGCAGTAACAATTGTTATTGTTGTTTGTGCACCTATTACATTGAGATAAAGCTCTAAAATTGGTTGTTTATGCATCTATTAGAACTGAAAATATGCAGTAACAATTGATGTGGTTGTTTGTGCACCTATTACATTGAGATAAAGCTCTAAAATTGGTTGTTTATGCATCTATTAGAACTGAAAATATGCAGTAACAATTGTTGTGGTTGTTTGTGCACCTAATACATTGAGATGAAGCTCTAAAATTGGTTGTTTATGCATCTATTACAACTGAAAATATGCAGTAACAATTGTTGTGGTTGTTTGTGCACCTATTACATTGGGATAAAGCTCTAAAATTGGTTGTTTATGCATCTATTAGAACTGAAAATATGCAGTAACAATTGTTGTGGTTGTTTGTGCACCTATTACATTGAGATAAAGCTCTAAAATTGGTTGTTTATGCATCTATTAGAACTGAAAATATGCAGTAACAATTGTTGTGGTTGTTTGTGCACCTATTACATTGAGATAAAGCTCTAAAATTGGTTGTTTATGCATCTATTAAAACTGAAAATATGCAGTAACAATTGTTGTGGTTGTTTGTGCACCTATTACATTGAGATAATGATCTAAAATTTGTTGTTTATGCATCTATTACAACTGAAAATATGCAGTAACAATTGTTGTGGTTGTTTTTGCACCTGTTACATTGAGATAATGATCTAAAATTGGTTGTTTATGCATCTATTATGATTGAAAATATGCAGTAACAATTGTTGTGGTTGTTTGTGCACCTATTACATTGAGATAAAGCTCTAAAATTGGTTGTTTATGCATCTATTAGAACTGAATATATGCAGTAACAATTGTTGTTGTTGTTTGTGCACCTATTACATTGAGATAAAGCTCTAAAATTGGTTGTTTATGCATCTATTAGAACTGAAAATATGCAGTAACAATTGTTGTGGTTGTTTGTGCACCTATTACATTGAGATAATGATCTAAAATTGGTTGTTTATGCATCTATTACAACTGAAAATATGCAGTAACAATTGTTGTTGTTGTTTCTACACCTATTACATTGAGATAATGATCTAAAATTTGTTGTTTATGCATCTATTACAACTGAAAATATGCAGTAACAATTGTTGTGGTTGTTTGTGCACCTATTACATTGAGATAACACTCTAAAATTGGTTGTTTATGCATCTATTATGATTGAAAATATGCAGTAACAATTGTTGTGGTTGTTTGTGCACCTGTTACATTGAGATAAAGCTCTAAAATTGGTTGTTTATGCATCCTTAGAACTGAAAATATGCAGTAACAATTGTTGTTGTTGTTTGTGCACCTATTACATTGAGATAATGATCTAAAATTGGTTGTTTATGCATCTATTAGAACTGAAAATATGCAGTAACAATTGTTATTGTTGTTTGTGCACCTATTACATTGAGATAAAGCTCTAAAATTGGTTGTTTATGCATCTATTAGAACTGAAAATATGCAGTAACAATTGTTGTGGTTGTTTGTGCACCTATTACATTGAGATAAAGCTCTAAAATTGGTTGTTTATGCATCTATTAGAACTGAAAATATGCAGTAACAATTGATGTGGTTGTTTGTGCACCTATTACATTGAGATAAAGCTCTAAAATTGGTTGTTTATGCATCTATTAGAACTGAAAATATGCAGTAACAATTGTTGTGGTTGTTTGTGCACCTATTACATTGAGATAACACTCTAAAATTGGTTGTTTATGCATCTATTAGAACTGAAAATATGCAGTAACAATTGTTGTGGTTGTTTGTGCACCTATTACATTGGGATAAAGCTCTAAAATTGGTTGTTTATGCATCTATTAGAACTGAAAATATGCAGTAACAATTGTTGTGGTTGTTTGTGCACCTATTACATTGAGATAAAGCTCTAAAATTGGTTGTTTATGCATCCTTAGAACTGAAAATATGCAGTAACAATTGTTGTGGTTGTTTGTGCACCTATTACATTGAGATAAAGCTCTAAAATTGGTTGTTTATGCATCTATTAAAACTGAAAATATACAGTAACAATTGTTGTGGTTGTTTGTGCACCTATTACATTGAGATAAAGCTCTAAAATTGGTTGTTTATGCATATATTACAACTGAAAATATGCAGTAACAATTGTTGTGGTTGTTTTTGCACCTGTTACATTGAGATAATGATCTAAAATTGGTTGTTTATGCATCTATTATGATTGAAAATATGCAGTAACAATTGTTGTGGTTGTTTGTGCACCTATTACATTGAGATAAAGCTCTGAAATTGGTTGTTTATGCATCTATTAAAAATGAAAATATGCAGTAACAATTGTTGTGGTTGTTTGTGCACCTATTACATTGAAATAAAGCTCTAAAATTGGTTGTTTATGCATCTATTAGAACTGAATATATGCAGTAACAATTGTTGTTGTTGTTTGTGCACCTATTACATTGAGATAAAGCTCTAAAATTGGTTGTTTATGCATCTATTAGAACTGAAAATATGCAGTAACAATTGTTGTGGTTGTTTGTGCACCTATTACATTGAGATAATGATCTAAAATTTGTTGTTTATGCATCTATTACAACTGAAAATATGCAGTAACAATTGTTGTTGTTGTTTCTACACCTATTACATTGAGATAATGATCTAAAATTTGTTGTTTATGCATCTATTACAACTGAAAATATGCAGTAACAATTGTTGTGGTTGTTTGTGCACCTATTACATTGAGATAACACTCTAAAATTGGTTGTTTATGCATCTATTATGATTGAAAATATGCAGTAACAATTGTTGTGGTTGTTTGTGCACCTGTTACATTGAGATAAAGCTCTAAAATTGGTTGTTTATGCATCCTTAGAACTGAAAATATGCAGTAACAATTGTTGTTGTTGTTTGTGCACCTATTACATTGAGATAAAGCTCTAAAATTGGTTGTTTATGCATCTATTAGAACTGAAAATATGCAGTAACAATTGTTGTTGTTGTTTGTGCACCTATTACATTGAGATAATGATCTAAAATTTGTTGTTTATGCATCTATTACAACTGAAAATATGCAGTAACAATTGTTGTGGTTGTTTGTGCACCTATTACATTGAGATAAAGCTCTAAAATTGGTTGTTTATGCATCTATTAGAACTGAAAATATGCAGTAACAATTGTTATTGTTGTTTGTGCACCTATTACATTGAGATAAAGCTCTAAAATTGGTTGTTTATGCATCTATTAGAACTGAAAATATGCAGTAACAATTGTTGTGGTTGTTTGTGCACCTATTACATTGAGATAATGATCTAAAATTTGTTGTTTATGCATCTATTACAACTGAAAATATGCAGTAACAATTGTTGTTGTTGTTTCTACACCTATTACATTGAGATAATGATCTAAAATTTGTTGTTTATGCATCTATTACAACTGAAAATATGCAGTAACAATTGTTGTTGTTGTTTGTGCACCTATTACATTGAGATAACACTCTAAAATTGGTTGTTTATGCATCTATTATGATTGAAAATATGCAGTAACAATTGTTGTGGTTGTTTGTGCACCTGTTACATTGAGATAAAGCTCTAAAATTGGTTGTTTATGCATCCTTAGAACTGAAAATATGCAGTAACAATTGTTGTTGTTGTTTGTGCACCTATTACATTGAGATAAAGCTCTAAAATTGGTTGTTTATGCATCTATTAGAACTGAAAATATGCAGTAACAATTGTTGTTGTTGTTTGTGCACCTATTACATTGAGATAAAGCTCTAAAATTGGTTGTTTATGCATCCTTAGAACTGAAAATATGCAGTAACAATTGTTGTTGTTGTTTGTGCACCTATTACATTGAGATAAAGCTCTAAAATTGGTTGTTTATGCATCTATTAGAACTGAAAATATGCAGTAACAATTGTTGTTGTTGTTTGTGCACCTATTACATTGAGATAATGATCTAAAATTTGTTGTTTATGCATCTATTACAACTGAAAATATGCAGTAACAATTGTTGTGGTTGTTTGTGCACCTATTACATTGAGATAAAGCTCTAAAATTGGTTGTTTATGCATCTATTAGAACTGAAAATATGCAGTAACAATTGTTATTGTTGTTTGTGCACCTATTACATTGAGATAAAGCTCTAAAATTGGTTGTTTATGCATCTATTAGAACTGAAAATATGCAGTAACAATTGTTGTGGTTGTTTGTGCACCTATTACATTGAGATAATGATCTAAAATTTGTTGTTTATGCATCTATTACAACTGAAAATATGCAGTAACAATTGTTGTTGTTGTTTCTACACCTATTACATTGAGATAATGATCTAAAATTTGTTGTTTATGCATCTATTACAACTGAAAATATGCAGTAACAATTGTTGTTGTTGTTTGTGCACCTATTACATTGAGATAACACTCTAAAATTGGTTGTTTATGCATCTATTATGATTGAAAATATGCAGTAACAATTGTTGTGGTTGTTTGTGCACCTGTTACATTGAGATAAAGCTCTAAAATTGGTTGTTTATGCATCCTTAGAACTGAAAATATGCAGTAACAATTGTTGTTGTTGTTTGTGCACCTATTACATTGAGATAAAGCTCTAAAATTGGTTGTTTATGCATCTATTAGAACTGAAAATATGCAGTAACAATTGTTGTTGTTGTTTGTGCACCTATTACATTGAGATAATGATCTAAAATTTGTTGTTTATGCATCTATTACAACTGAAAATATGCAGTAACAATTGTTGTGGTTGTTTGTGCACCTATTACATTGAGATAAAGCTCTAAAATTGGTTGTTTATGCATCTATTAGAACTGAAAATATGCAGTAACAATTGTTATTGTTGTTTGTGCACCTATTACATTGAGATAAAGCTCTAAAATTGGTTGTTTATGCATCTATTAGGACTGAAAATATGCAGTAACAATTGTTGTGGTTGTTTGTGCACCTATTACATTGAGATAATGATCTAAAATTGGTTGTTTATGCATCTATTAGAACTGAAAATATGCAGTAACAATTGTTATTGTTGTTTGTGCACCTATTACATTGAGATAAAGCTCTAAAATTGGTTGTTTATGCATCTATTAGAACTGAAAATATGCAGTAACAATTGTTGTGGTTGTTTGTGCACCTATTACATTGAGATAATGATCTAAAATTGGTTGTTTATGCATCTATTAGAACTGAAAATATGCAGTAACAATTGTTATTGTTGTTTGTGCACCTATTACATTGAGATAAAGCTCTAAAATTGGTTGTTTATGCATCTATTAGAACTAAAAATATGCAGTAACAATTGTTGTTGTTGTTTGTGCACCTATTACATTGAGATAAAGCTCTAAAATTGGTTGTTTATGCATCTATTAGAACTGAATATATGCAGTAACAATTGTTGTGGTTGTTTGTGCACCTATTACATTGAGATAATGATCTAAAATTGGTTGTTTATGCATCTATTAGAACTGAAAATATGCAGTAACAATTGTTGTGGTTGTTTGTGCACCTATTACATTGAGATAATGATCTAAAATTGGTTGTTTATGCATCTATTAGAACTGAAAATATGCAGTAACAATTGTTATTGTTGTTTGTGCACCTATTACATTGAGATAAAGCTCTAAAATTGGTTGTTTATGCATCTATTAGAACTGAAAATATGCAGTAACAATTGTTGTGGTTGTTTGTGCACCTATTACATTGAGATAAAGCTCTAAAATTGGTTGTTTATGCATCTATTAGAACTGAAAATATGCAGTAACAATTGATGTGGTTGTTTGTGCACCTATTACATTGAGATAAAGCTCTAAAATTGGTTGTTTATGCATCTATTAGAACTGAAAATATGCAGTAACAATTGTTGTGGCTGTTTGTGCACCTAATACATTGAGATGAAGCTCTAAAATTGGTTGTTTATGCATCTATTAGAACTGAAAATATGCAGTAACAATTGTTGTGGTTGTTTGTGCACCTATTACATTGGGATAAAGCTCTAAAATTGGTTGTTTATGCATCTATTAGAACTGAAAATATGCAGTAACAATTGTTGTGGTTGTTTGTGCACCTATTACATTTAGATAAAGCTCTAAAATTGGTTGTTTATGCATCTATTAGAACTGAAAATATACAGTAACAATTGTTGTGGTTGTTTGTGCACCTATTACATTGAGATAAAGCTCTAAAATTGGTTGTTTATGCATCTATTAAAACTGAAAATATGCAGTAACAATTGTTGTGGTTGTTTGTGCACCTATTACATTAAAATAATGATCTAAAATTTGTTGTTTATGCATCTATTACAACTGAAAATATGCAGTAACAATTGTTGTGGTTGTTTTTGCACCTGTTACATTGAGATAATGATCTAAAATTGGTTGTTTATGCATCTATTATGATTGAAAATATGCAGTAACAATTGTTGTGGTTGTTTGTGCACCTATTACATTGAGATAAAGCTCTAAAATTGGTTGTTTATGCATCTATTAAAAATGAAAATATGCAGTAACAATTGTTGTGGTTGTTTGTGCACCTATTACATTGAAATAAAGCTCTAAAATTGGTTGTTTATGCATCTATTAGAACTGAAAATATGCAGTAACAATTGTTGTTGTTGTTTGTGCACCTATTACATTGAGATAAAGCTCTAAAATTGGTTGTTTATGCATCTATTAGGACTGAATATATGCAGTAACAATTGTTGTTGTTGTTTGTGCACCTATTACATTGAGATAAAGCTCTAAAATTGGTTGTTTATGCATCTATTAGAACTGAAAATATGCAGTAACAATTGTTGTGGTTGTTTGTGCACCTATTACATTGAGATAATGATCTAAAATTTGTTGTTTATGCATCTATTACAACTGAAAATATGCAGTAACAATTGTTGTTGTTGTTTTTACACCTATTACATTGAGATAATGATCTAAAATTGGTTGTTTATGCATCTATTACAACTGAAAATATGCAGTAACAATTGTTGTTGTTGTTTCTACACCTATTACATTGAGATAATGATCTAAAATTTGTTGTTTATGCATCTATTACAACTGAAAATATGCAGTAACAATTGTTGTGGTTGTTTGTGCACCTATTACATTGAGATAATGATCTAAAATTGGTTGTTTATGCATCTATTACAACTGAAAATATGCAGTAACAATTGTTGTTGTTGTTTCTACACCTATTACATTGAGATAATGATCTAAAATTTGTTGTTTCTGCATCTATTACAACTGAAAATATGCAGTAACAATTGTTGTGGTTGTTTGTGCACCTATTACATTGAGATAACACTCTAAAATTGGTTGTTTATGCATCTATTATGATTGAAAATATGCAGTAACAATTGTTGTGGTTGTTTGTGCACCTATTACATTGAGATAAAGCTCTAAAATTGGTTGTTTATGCATCCTTAGAACTGAAAATATGCAGTAACAATTGTTGTTGTTGTTTGTGCACCTATTACATTGAGATAATGATCTAAAATTTGTTGTTTATGCATCTATTACAACTGAAAATATGCAGTAACAATTGTTGTGGTTGTTTGTGCACCTATTACATTGAGATAATGATCAAAAATTTGTTGTTTATGCATCTATTAGAACTGAAAATATGCAGTAACAATTGTTGTTGTTGTTTGTGCACCTATTACATTGAGATAATGATCTAAAATTTGTTGTTTATGCATCTATTACAACTGAAAATATGCAGTAACAATTGTTGTTGTTGTTTGTGCACCTATTACATTGAGATAAAGCTCTAAAATTGGTTGTTTATGCATCTATTAGAACTGAAAATATGCAGTAACAATTGTTATTGTTGTTTGTTCACCTATTACATTGAGATAAAGCTCTAAAATTGGTTGTTTATGCATCTATTACAACTGAAAATATGCAGTAACAATTGTTGTGGTTGTTTGTGCACCTATTACATTGAGATAAAGCTCTAAAATTGGTTGTTTATGCATCTATTAGAACTGAAAATATGCAGTAACAATTGATGTGGTTGTTTGTGCACCTATTACATTGAGATAAAGCTCTAAAATTGGTTGTTTATGCATCTATTAGAACTGAAAATATGCAGTAACAATTGTTGTGGTTGTTTGTGCACCTAATACATTGAGATGAAGCTCTAAAATTGGTTGTTTATGCATCTATTACAACTGAAAATATGCAGTAACAATTGTTGTGGTTGTTTGTGCACCTATTACATTGGGATAAAGCTCTAAAATTGGTTGTTTATGCATCTATTAGAACTGAAAATATGCAGTAACGATTGTTGTGGTTGTTTGTGCACCTATTACATTGAGATAAAGCTCTAAAATTGGTTGTTTATGCATCTATTACAACTGAAAATATGCAGTAACAATTGTTGTGGTTGTTTGTGCACCTATTACATTGAGATAAAGCTCTAAAATTGGTTGTTTATGCATCTATTAAAACTGAAAATATGCAGTAACAATTGTTGTGGTTGTTTGTGCACCTATTACATTGAGATAATGATCTAAAATTTGTTGTTTATGCATCTATTACAACTGAAAATATGCAGTAACAATTGTTGTGGTTGTTTTTGCACCTGTTACATTGAGATAATGATCTAAAATTGGTTGTTTATGCATCTATTATGATTGAAAATATGCAGTAACAATTGTTGTGGTTGTTTGTGCACCTATTACATTGAGATAAAGCTCTAAAATTGGTTGTTTATGCATCTATTAAAAATGAAAATATGCAGTAACAATTGTTGTGGTTGTTTGTGCACCTATTACATTGAAATAAAGCTCTAAAATTGGTTGTTTATGCATCTATTAGAACTGAAAATATGCAGTAACAATTGTTGTTGTTGTTTGTGCACCTATTACATTGAGATAAAGCTCTAAAATTGGTTGTTTATGCATCTATTAGAACTGAAAATATGCAGTAACAATTGTTGTGGTTGTTTGTGCACCTATTACATTGAGATAATGATCTAAAATTTGTTGTTTATGCATCTATTACAACTGAAAATATGCAGTAACAATTGTTGTTGTTGTTTCTACACCTATTACATTGAGATAATGATCTAAAATTTGTTGTTTATGCATCTATTACAACTGAAAATATGCAGTAACAATTGTTGTTGTTGTTTCTACACCTATTAAATTGAGATAATGATCTAAAATTAGTTGTTTATGCATCTATTACAACTGAAAATATGCAGTAACAATTGTTGTTGTTGTTTCTACACCTATTACATTGAGATAATGATCTAAAATTTGTTGTTTATGCATCTATTACAACTGAAAATATGCAGTAACAATTGTTGTGGTTGTTTGTGCACCTATTACATTGAGATAATGATCTAAAATTGGTTGATTATGCATCTATTAGAACTGAAAATATGCAGTAACAATTGTTGTTGTTGTTTCTACACCTATTACATTGAGATAATGATCTAAAATTTGTTGTTTATGCATCTATTACAACTGAAAATATGCAGTAACAATTGTTGTGGTTGTTTGTGCACCTATTACATTGAGATAACACTCTAAAATTGGTTGTTTATGCATCTATTATGATTGAAAATATGCAGTAACAATTGTTGTGGTTGTTTGTGCACCTGTTACATTGAGATAAAGCTCTAAAATTGGTTGTTTATGCATCTATTACAACTGAAAATATGCAGTAACAATTGTTGTGGTTGTTTGTGCACCTATTACATTGAGATAACACTCTAAAATTGGTTGTTTATGCATCTATTATGATTGAAAATATGCAGTAACAATTGTTGTGGTTGTTTGTGCACCTGTTACATTGAGATAAAGCTCTAAAATTGGTTGTTTATGCATCCTTAGAACTGAAAATATGCAGTAACAATTGTTGTTGTTGTTTGTGCACCTATTACACTGAGATAATGATCTAAAATTTGTTGTTTATGCATCTATTACAACTGAAAATATGCAGTAACAATTGTTGTGGTTGTTTGTGCACCTATTACATTGAGATAAAGCTCTAAAATTGGTTGTTTATGCATCTATTAGAACTGAAAATATGCAGTAACAATTGTTATTGTTGTTTGTGCACCTATTACATTGAGATAAAGCTCTAAAATTGGTTGTTTATGCATCTATTAGGACTGAAAATATGCAGTAACAATTGTTGTGGTTGTTTGTGCACCTATTACTTCGAGATAATGATCTAAAATTTGTTGTTTATGCATCTATTACAACTGAAAATATGCAGTAACAATTGTTGTGGTTGTTTGTGCACCTATTACATTGAGATAATGATCTAAAATTTGTTGTTTATGCATCTATTAGGACTGAATATATGCAGTAACAATTGTTGTGGTTGTTTGTGCACCTATTACATTGAGATAATGATCTAAAATTTGTTGTTTATGCATCTATTAGGACTGAAAATATGCAGTAACAATTGTTGTTGTTGTTTGTGCACCTATTACATTGAGATAATGATCTAAAATTTGTTGTTTATGCATCTATTAGAACTGAAAATATGCAGTAACAATTGTTGTTGTTGTTTGTGCACCTATTACATTGAGATAATGATCTAAAATTTGTTGTTTATGCATCTATTACAACTGAAAATATGCAGTAACAATTGTTGTTGTTGTTTGTGCACCTATTACATTGAGATAAAGCTCTAAAATTGATTGTTTATGCATCTATTAGAACTGAAAATATGCAGTAACAATTGTTATTGTTGTTTGTGCACCTATTACATTGAGATAAAGCTCTAAAATTGGTTGTTTATGCATCTATTAGGACTGAAAATATGCAGTAACAATTGTTATTGTTGTTTGTGCACCTATTACATTGAGATAAAGCTCTAAAATTGGTTGTTTATGCATCTATTAGGACTGAAAATATGCAGTAACAATTGTTATTGTTGTTTGTGCACCTATTACATTGAGATAAAGCTCTAAAATTGGTTCTTTTTGCATCTATTAGAACTGAAAATATGCAGTAACAATTGTTATCGTTGTTTGTGCACCTATTACATTGAGATAAAGCTCTAAAATTGGTTGTTTATGCATCTATTAGGACTGAAAATATGCAGTAACAATTGTTATTGTTGTTTGTGCACCTATTACATTGAGATAAAGCTCTAAGATTGGTTGTTTATGCATCTATTACAACTGAAAATATGCAGTAACAATTGTTGTGGTTGTTTGTGCACCTATTACATTGAGATAAAGCTCTAAAATTGATTGTTTATGCATCTATTAGAACTGAAAATATGCAGTAACAATTGTTATTGTTGTTTGTGCACCTATTACATTGAGATAAAGCTCTAAAATTGGTTGTTTATGCATCTATTAGGACTGAAAATATGCAGTAACAATTGTTATTGTTGTTTGTGCACCTATTACATTGAGATAAAGCTCTAAAATTGGTTGTTTATGCATCTATTAGAACTGAAAATATGCAGTAACAATTGTTGTTGTTGTTTGTGCACCTATTACATTGAGATAATGATCTAAAATTTGTTGTTTATGCATCTATTACAACTGAAAATATGCAGTAACAATTGTTGTGGTTGTTTGTGCACCTATTACATTGAGATAATGATCAAAAATTTGTTGTTTATGCATCTATTAGAACTGAAAATATGCAGTAACAATTGTTGTTGTTGTTTGTGCACCTATTACATTGAGATAATGATCTAAAATTTGTTGTTTATGCATCTATTACAACTGAAAATATGCAGTAACAATTGTTGTTGTTGTTTGTGCACCTATTACATTGAGATAAAGCTCTAAAATTGGTTGTTTATGCATCTATTAGAACTGAAAATATGCAGTAACAATTGTTATTGTTGTTTGTTCACCTATTACATTGAGATAAAGCTCTAAAATTGGTTGTTTATGCATCTATTACAACTGAAAATATGCAGTAACAATTGTTGTGGTTGTTTGTGCACCTATTACATTGAGATAAAGCTCTAAAATTGGTTGTTTATGCATCTATTAGAACTGAAAATATGCAGTAACAATTGATGTGGTTGTTTGTGCACCTATTACATTGAGATAAAGCTCTAAAATTGGTTGTTTATGCATCTATTAGAACTGAAAATATGCAGTAACAATTGTTGTGGTTGTTTGTGCACCTATTACATTGAGATAAAGCTCTAAAATTGATTGTTTATGCATCTATTAGAACTGAAAATATGCAGTAACAATTGTTATTGTTGTTTGTGCACCTATTACATTGAGATAAAGCTCTAAAATTGGTTGTTTATGCATCTATTAGGACTGAAAATATGCAGTAACAATTGTTATTGTTGTTTGTGCACCTATTACATTGAGATAAAGCTCTAAAATTGGTTGTTTATGCATCTATTAGAACTGAAAATATGCAGTAACAATTGTTGTTGTTGTTTGTGCACCTATTACATTGAGATAATGATCTAAAATTTGTTGTTTATGCATCTATTACAACTGAAAATATGCAGTAACAATTGTTGTGGTTGTTTGTGCACCTATTACATTGAGATAATGATCAAAAATTTGTTGTTTATGCATCTATTAGAACTGAAAATATGCAGTAACAATTGTTGTTGTTGTTTGTGCACCTATTACATTGAGATAATGATCTAAAATTTGTTGTTTATGCATCTATTACAACTGAAAATATGCAGTAACAATTGTTGTTGTTGTTTGTGCACCTATTACATTGAGATAAAGCTCTAAAATTGGTTGTTTATGCATCTATTAGAACTGAAAATATGCAGTAACAATTGTTATTGTTGTTTGTTCACCTATTACATTGAGATAAAGCTCTAAAATTGGTTGTTTATGCATCTATTACAACTGAAAATATGCAGTAACAATTGTTGTGGTTGTTTGTGCACCTATTACATTGAGATAAAGCTCTAAAATTGGTTGTTTATGCATCTATTAGAACTGAAAATATGCAGTAACAATTGATGTGGTTGTTTGTGCACCTATTACATTGAGATAAAGCTCTAAAATTGGTTGTTTATGCATCTATTAGAACTGAAAATATGCAGTAACAATTGTTGTGGTTGTTTGTGCACCTAATACATTGAGATGAAGCTCTAAAATTGGTTGTTTATGCATCTATTACAACTGAAAATATGCAGTAACAATTGTTGTGGTTGTTTGTGCACCTATTACATTGGGATAAAGCTCTAAAATTGGTTTTTTATGCATCTATTAGAACTGAAAATATGCAGTAACGATTGTTGTGGTTGTTTGTGCACCTATTACATTGAGATAAAGCTCTAAAATTGGTTGTTTATGCATCTATTACAACTGAAAATATGCAGTAACAATTGTTGTGGTTGTTTGTGCACCTATTACATTGAGATAAAGCTCTAAAATTGGTTGTTTATGCATCTATTAAAACTGAAAATATGCAGTAACAATTGTTGTGGTTGTTTGTGCACCTATTACATTGAGATAATGATCTAAAATTGGTTGTTTATGCATCTATTACAACTGAAAATATGCAGTAACAATTGTTGTTGTTGTTTGTGCACCTATTACATTGAGATAAAGCTCTAAAATTGGTTGTTTATGCATCTATTAGAACTGAAAATATGCAGTAACAATTGTTATTGTTGTTTGTTCACCTATTACATTGAGATAAAGCTCTAAAATTGGTTGTTTATGCATCTATTACAACTGAAAATATGCAGTAACAATTGTTGTGGTTGTTTGTGCACCTATTACATTGAGATAAAGCTCTAAAATTGGTTGTTTATGCATCTATTAAAACTGAAAATATGCAGTAACAATTGTTGTGGTTGTTTGTGCACCTATTACATTGAGATAATGATCTAAAATTTGTTGTTTATGCATCTATTACAACTGAAAATATGCAGTAACAATTGTTGTTGTTGTTTGTGCACCTATTACATTGAGATAAAGCTCTAAAATTGGTTGTTTATGCATCTATTAGAACTGAAAATATGCAGTAACAATTGTTATTGTTGTTTGTTCACCTATTACATTGAGATAAAGCTCTAAAATTGGTTGTTTATGCATCTATTACAACTGAAAATATGCAATAACAATTGTTATTGTTGTTTGTGCACCTATTACATTGAGATAAAGCTCTAAAATTGGTTGTTTATGCATCTATTAGAACTGAAAATATGCAGTAACAATTGATGTGGTTGTTTGTGCACCTATTACATTGAGATAAAGCTCTAAAATTGGTTGTTTATGCATCTATTAGAACTGAAAATATGCAGTAACAATTGTTGTGGTTGTTTGTGCACCTAATACATTGAGATGAAGCTCTAAAATTGGTTGTTTATGCATCTATTACAACTGAAAATATGCAGTAACAATTGTTGTGGTTGTTTGTGCACCTATTACATTGGGATAAAGCTCTAAAATTGGTTTTTTATGCATCTATTAGAACTGAAAATATGCAGTAACGATTGTTGTGGTTGTTTGTGCACCTATTACATTGAGATAAAGCTCTAAAATTGGTTGTTTATGCATCTATTACAACTGAAAATATGCAGTAACAATTGTTGTGGTTGTTTTTGCACCTGTTACATTGAGATAATGATCTAAAATTGGTTGTTTATGCATCTATTATGATTGAAAATATGCAGTAACAATTGTTGTGGTTGTTTGTGCACCTATTACATTGAGATAAAGCTCTAAAATTGGTTGTTTATGCATCTATTAAAACTGAAAATATGCAGTAACAATTGTTGTGGTTGTTTGTGCACCTATTACATTGAGATAAAGCTCTAAAATTGGTTGTTTATGCATCTATTAGAACTGAAAATATGCAGTAACAATTGTTGTTGTTGTTTGTGCACCTATTACATTGAGATAATGATCTAAAATTTGTTGTTTATGCATCTATTACAACTGAAAATATGCAGTAACAATTGTTGTTGTTGTTTCTACACCTATTACATTGAGATAATGATCTAAAATTTGTTGTTTATGCATCTATTACAACTGAAAATATGCAGTAACAATTGTTGTTGTTGTTTCTACACCTATTAAATTGAGATAATGATCTAAAATTGGTTGTTTATGCATCTATTACAACTGAAAATATGCAGTAACAATTGTTGTTGTTGTTTCTACACCTATTACATTGAGATAATGATCTAAAATTTGTTGTTTATGCATCTATTACAACTGAAAATATGCAGTAACAATTGTTGTGGTTGTTTGTGCACCTATTACATTGAGATAATGATCTAAAATTTGTTGTTTATGCATCTATTACAACTGAAAATATGCAGTAACAATTGTTGTTGTTGTTTGTGCACCTATTACATTGAGATAAAGCTCTAAAATTGGTTGTTTATTCATCTATTAGAACTGAAAATATGCAGTAACAATTGTTATTGTTGTTTGTTCACCTATTACATTGAGATAAAGCTCTAAAATTGGTTGTTTATGCATCTATTACAACTGAAAATATGCAATAACAATTGTTATTGTTGTTTGTGCACCTATTACATTGAGATAAAGCTCTAAAATTGGTTGTTTATGCATCTATTAGAACTGAAAATATGCAGTAACAATTGATGTGGTTGTTTGTGCACCTATTACATTGAGATAAAGCTCTAAAATTGGTTGTTTATGCATCTATTAGAACTGAAAATATGCAGTAACAATTGTTGTGGTTGTTTGTGCACCTAATACATTGAGATGAAGCTCTAAAATTGGTTGTTTATGCATCTATTACAACTGAAAATATGCAGTAACAATTGTTGTGGTTGTTTGTGCACCTATTACATTGGGATAAAGCTCTAAAATTGGTTTTTTATGCATCTATTAGAACTGAAAATATGCAGTAACGATTGTTGTGGTTGTTTGTGCACCTATTACATTGAGATAAAGCTCTAAAATTGGTTGTTTATGCATCTATTACAACTGAAAATATGCAGTAACAATTGTTGTGGTTGTTTTTGCACCTGTTACATTGAGATAATGATCTAAAATTGGTTGTTTATGCATCTATTATGATTGAAAATATGCAGTAACAATTGTTGTGGTTGTTTGTGCACCTATTACATTGAGATAAAGCTCTAAAATTGGTTGTTTATGCATCTATTAAAACTGAAAATATGCAGTAACAATTGTTGTGGTTGTTTGTGCACCTATTACATTGAGATAAAGCTCTAAAATTGGTTGTTTATGCATCTATTAGAACTGAAAATATGCAGTAACAATTGTTGTTGTTGTTTGTGCACCTATTACATTGAGATAATGATCTAAAATTTGTTGTTTATGCATCTATTACAACTGAAAATATGCAGTAACAATTGTTGTTGTTGTTTCTACACCTATTACATTGAGATAATGATCTAAAATTTGTTGTTTATGCATCTATTACAACTGAAAATATGCAGTAACAATTGTTGTTGTTGTTTCTACACCTATTAAATTGAGATAATGATCTAAAATTGGTTGTTTATGCATCTATTACAACTGAAAATATGCAGTAACAATTGTTGTTGTTGTTTCTACACCTATTACATTGAGATAATGATCTAAAATTTGTTGTTTATGCATCTATTACAACTGAAAATATGCAGTAACAATTGTTGTGGTTGTTTGTGCACCTATTACATTGAGATAATGATCTAAAATTGGTTGATTATGCATCTATTAGAACTGAAAATATGCAGTAACAATTGTTGTTGTTGTTTCTACACCTATTACATTGAGATAATGATCTAAAATTTGTTGTTTATGCATCTATTACAACTGAAAATATGCAGTAACAATTGTTGTGGTTGTTTGTGCACCTATTACATTGAGATAACACTCTAAAATTGGTTGTTTATGCATCTATTATGATTGAAAATATGCAGTAACAATTGTTGTGGTTGTTTGTGCACCTGTTACATTGAGATAAAGCTCTAAAATTGGTTGTTTATGCATCTATTACAACTGAAAATATGCAGTAACAATTGTTGTGGTTGTTTGTGCACCTATTACATTGAGATAACACTCTAAAATTGGTTGTTTATGCATCTATTATGATTGAAAATATGCAGTAACAATTGTTGTGGTTGTTTGTGCACCTATTACATTGAGATAAAGCTCTAAAATTGGTTGTTTATGCATCTATTAGAACTGAAAATATGCAGTAACAATTGTTGTGGTTGTTTGTGCACCTATTACACTGAGATAATGATCTAAAATTTGTTGTTTATGCATCTATTACAACTGAAAATATGCAGTAACAATTGTTGTGGTTGTTTGTGCACCTATTACATTGAGATAAAGCTCTAAAATTGGTTGTTTATGCATCTATTAGAACTGAAAATATGCAGTAACAATTGTTATTGTTGTTTGTGCACCTATTACATTGAGATAAAGCTCTAAAATTGGTTGTTTATGCATCTATTAGGACTGAAAATATGCAGTAACAATTGTTGTGGTTGTTTGTGCACCTATTACTTCGAGATAATGATCTAAAATTTGTTGTTTATGCATCTATTACAACTGAAAATATGCAGTAACAATTGTTGTGGTTGTTTGTGCACCTATTACATTGAGATAATGATCTAAAATTTGTTGTTTATGCATCTATTAGGACTGAATATATGCAGTAACAATTGTTGTGGTTGTTTGTGCACCTATTACATTGAGATAATGATCTAAAATTTGTTGTTTATGCATCTATTAGGACTGAAAATATGCAGTAACAATTGTTGTGGTTGTTTGTGCACCTATTACATTGAGATAATGATCTAAAATTTGTTGTTTATGCATCTATTAGAACTGAAAATATGCAGTAACAATTGTTGTTGTTGTTTGTGCACCTATTACATTGAGATAATGATCTAAAATTTGTTGTTTATGCATCTATTACAACTGAAAATATGCAGTAACAATTGTTGTTGTTGTTTGTGCACCTATTACATTGAGATAAAGCTCTAAAATTGATTGTTTATGCATCTATTAGAACTGAAAATATGCAGTAACAATTGTTATTGTTGTTTGTGCACCTATTACATTGAGATAAAGCTCTAAAATTGGTTGTTTATGCATCTATTAGGACTGAAAATATGCAGTAACAATTGTTATTGTTGTTTGTGCACCTATTACATTGAGATAAAGCTCTAAAATTGGTTGTTTATGCATCTATTAGGACTGAAAATATGCAGTAACAATTGTTATTGTTGTTTGTGCACCTATTACATTGAGATAAAGCTCTAAAATTGGTTCTTTTTGCATCTATTAGAACTGAAAATATGCAATAATAATTGTTATCGTTGTTTGTGCACCTATTACATTGAGATAAAGCTCTAAAATTGGTTGTTTATGCATCTATTAGGACTGAAAATATGCAGTAACAATTGTTATTGTTGTTTGTGCACCTATTACATTGAGATAAAGCTCTAAAATTGGTTGTTTATGCATCTATTACAACTGAAAATATGCAGTAACAATTGTTGTGGTTGTTTGTGCACCTATTACATTGAGATAAAGCTCTAAAATTGATTGTTTATGCATCTATTAGAACTGAAAATATGCAGTAACAATTGTTATTGTTGTTTGTGCACCTATTACATTGAGATAAAGCTCTAAAATTGGTTGTTTATGCATCTATTAGGACTGAAAATATGCAGTAACAATTGTTATTGTTGTTTGTGCACCTATTACATTGAGATAAAGCTCTAAAATTGGTTGTTTATGCATCTATTAGAACTGAAAATATGCAGTAACAATTGTTGTTGTTGTTTGTGCACCTATTACATTGAGATAATGATCTAAAATTGGTTGTTTATGCATCTATTAGAACTGAAAATATGCAGTAACAATTGTTATTGTTGTTTGTGCACCTATTACATTGAGATAAAGCTCTAAAATTGGTTGTTTATGCATCTATTAGAACTGAAAATATGCAGTAACAATTGTTATTGTTGTTTGTGCACCTATTACATTGAGATAAAGCTCTAAAATTGGTTGTTTATGCATCTATTAGGACTGAAAATATGCAGTAACAATTGTTATTGTTGTTTGTGCACCTATTACATTGAGATAAAGCTCTAAAATTGGTTGTTTATGCATCTATTAGAACTGAAAATATGCAGTAACAATTGTTATTGTTGTTTGTGCACCTATTACATTGAGATAATGATCTAAAATTGGTTGTTTATGCATCTATTAGAACTGAAAATATGCAGTAACAATTGTTATTGTTGTTTGTGCACCTATTACATTGAGATAAAGCTCTAAAATTGGTTGTTTATGCATCTATTAGGACTGAAAATATGCAGTAACAATTGTTGTTGTTGTTTGTGCACCTATTACATTGAGATAAAGCTCTAAAATTGGTTGTTTATGCATCTATTAGAACTGAAAATATGCAGTAACAATTGTTATTGTTGTTTGTGCACCTATTACATTGAGATAAAGCTCTAAAATTGGTTGTTTATGCATCTATTAGGACTGAAAATATGCAGTAACAATTGTTATTGTTGTTTGTGCACCTATTACATTGAGATAATGATCTAAAATTGGTTGTTTATGCATCTATTAGAACTGAAAATATGCAGTAACAATTGTTATTGTTGTTTGTGCACCTATTACATTGAGATAAAGCTCTAAAATTGGTTGTTTATGCATCTATTAGGACTGAAAATATGCAGTAACAATTGTTATTGTTGTTTGTGCACCTATTACATTGAGATAAAGCTCTAAAATTGGTTGTTTATGCATCTATTACAACTGAAAATATGCAGTAACAATTGTTGTGGTTGTTTGTGCACCTATTACATTGAGATAAAGCTCTAAAATTGATTGTTTATGCATCTATTAGAACTGAAAATATGCAGTAACAATTGTTATTGTTGTTTGTGCACCTATTACATTGAGATAAAGCTCTAAAATTGGTTGTTTATGCATCTATTAGGACTGAAAATATGCAGTAACAATTGTTATTGTTGTTTGTGCACCTATTACATTGAGATAAAGCTCTAAAATTGGTTGTTTATGCATCTATTAGGACTGAAAATATGCAGTAACAATTGTTGTTGTTGTTTGTGCACCTATTACATTGAGATAAAGCTCTAAAATTGGTTGTTTATGCATCTATTAGAACTGAAAATATGCAGTAACAATTGTTATTGTTGTTTGTGCACCTATTACATTGAGATAAAGCTCTAAAATTGGTTGTTTATGCATCTATTAGAACTGAAAATATGCAGTAACAATTGTTATTGTTGTTTGTGCACCTATTACATTGAGATAAAGCTCTAAAATTGGTTGTTTATGCATCTATTAGGACTGAAAATATGCAGTAACAATTGTTATTGTTGTTTGTGCACCTATTACATCGAGATAAAGCTCTAAAATTGGTTGTTTATGCATCTATTAGAACTGAAAATATGCAGTAACAATTGTTATTGTTGTTTGTGCACCTATTACATTGAGATAATGATCTAAAATTGGTTGTTTATGCATCTATTAGAACTGAAAATATGCAGTAACAATTGTTATTGTTGTTTGTGCACCTATTACATTGAGATAAAGCTCTAAAATTGGTTGTTTATGCATCTATTAGAACTGAAAATATGCAGTAACAATTGTTATTGTTGTTTGTGCACCTATTACATTGAGATAAAGCTCTAAAATTGGTTGTTTATGCATCTATTAGGACTGAAAATATGCAGTAACAATTGTTATTGTTGTTTGTGCACCTATTACATTGAGATAAAGCTCTAAAATTGGTTGTTTATGCATCTATTAGAACTGAAAATATGCAGTAACAATTGTTATTGTTGTTTGTGCACCTATTACATTGAGATAAAGCTCTAAAATTGGTTGTTTATGCATCTATTAGAACTGAAAATATGCAGTAACAATTGTTATTGTTGTTTGTGCACCTATTACATTGAGATAAAGCTCTAAAATTGGTTGTTTATGCATCTATTAGGACTGAAAATATGCAGTAACAATTGTTGTTGTTGTTTGTGCACCTATTACATTGAGATAAAGCTCTAAAATTGGTTGTTCATGCATCTATCAGAACTGAAAATATGCAGTAACAATTGTTATTGTTGTTTGTGCATCTATTACATTGAGATAAAGCTCTAAAATTGGTTGTTTATGCATCTATTAGGACTGAAAATATGCAGTAACAATTGTTGTTGTTGTTTGTGCACCTATTACATTGAGATAAAGCTCTAAAATTGGTTGTTTATGCATCTATTAGAACTGAAAATATGCAGTAACAATTGTTATTGTTGTTTGTGCACCTATTACATTGAGATAAAGCTCTAAAATTGGTTGTTTATGCATCTATTAGGACTGAAAATATGCAGTAACAATTGTTATTGTTGTTTGTGCACCTATTACATTGAGATAATGATCTAAAATTGGTTGTTTATGCATCTATTAGAACTGAAAATATGCAGTAACAATTGTTATTGTTGTTTGTGCACCTATTACATTGAGATAATGATCTAAAATTGGTTGTTTATGCATCTATTAGGACTGAAAATATGCAGTAACAATTGTTATTGTTGTTTGTGCACCTATTACATTGAGATAAAGCTCTAAAATTGGTTGTTTATGCATCTATTAGAACTGAAAATATGCAGTAACAATTGTTATTGTTGTTTGTGCACCTATTACATTGAGATAAAGCTCTAAAATTGGTTGTTTATGCATCTATTAGGACTGAAAATATGCAGTAACAATTGTTATTGTTGTTTGTGCACCTATTACATTGAGATAAAGCTCTAAAATTGGTTGTTTATGCATCTATTACAACTGAAAATATGCAGTAACAATTGTTGTGGTTGTTTGTGCACCTATTACATTGAGATAAAGCTCTAAAATTGATTGTTTATGCATCTATTAGAACTGAAAATATGCAGTAACAATTGTTATTGTTGTTTGTGCACCTATTACATTGAGATAAAGCTCTAAAATTGGTTGTTTATGCATCTATTAGGACTGAAAATATGCAGTAACAATTGTTGTTGTTGTTTGTGCACCTATTACATAGAGATAAAGCTCTAAAATTGGTTGTTTATGCATCTATTAGGACTGAAAATATGCAGTAACAATTGTTGTTGTTGTTTGTGCACCTATTACATTGAGATAAAGCTCTAAAATTGGTTGTTTATGCATCTATTAGAACTGAAAATATGCAGTAACAATTGTTATTGTTGTTTGTGCACCTATTACATTGAGATAAAGCTCTAAAATTGGTTGTTTATGCATCTATTAGAACTGAAAATATGCAGTAACAATTGTTATTGTTGTTTGTGCACCTATTACATTGAGATAAAGCTCTAAAATTGGTTGTTTATGCATCTATTAGGACTGAAAATATGCAGTAACAATTGTTATTGTTGTTTGTGCACCTATTACATTGAGATAAAGCTCTAAAATTGGTTGTTTATGCATCTATTAGAACTGAAAATATGCAGTAACAATTGTTATTGTTGTTTGTGCACCTATTACATTGAGATAATGATCTAAAATTGGTTGTTTATGCATCTATTAGAACTGAAAATATGCAGTAACAATTGTTATTGTTGTTTGTGCACCTATTACATTGAGATAAAGCTCTAAAATTGGTCGTTTATGCATCTATTAGAACTGAAAATATGCAGTAACAATTGTTATTGTTGTTTGTGCACCTATTACATTGAGATAAAGCTCTAAAATTGGTTGTTTATGCATCTATTAGGACTGAAAATATGCAGTAACAATTGTTATTGTTGTTTGTGCACCTATTACATTGAGATAAAGCTCTAAAATTGGTTGTTTATGCATCTATTAGAACTGAAAATATGCAGTAACAATTGTTATTGTTGTTTGTGCACCTATTACATTGAGATAAAGCTCTAAAATTGGTTGTTTATGCATCTATTAGAACTGAAAATATGCAGTAACAATTGTTATTGTTGTTTGTGCACCTATTACATTGAGATAAAGCTCTAAAATTGGTTGTTTATGCATCTATTAGGACTGAAAATATGCAGTAACAATTGTTGTTGTTGTTTGTGCACCTATTACATTGAGATAAAGCTCTAAAAATGGTTGTTCATGCATCTATTAGAACTGAAAATATGCAGTAACAATTGTTATTGTTGTTTGTGCACCTATTACATTGAGATAAAGCTCTAAAATTGGTTGTTTATGCATCTATTAGGACTGAAAATATGCAGTAACAATTGTTGTTGTTGTTTGTGCACCTATTACATTGAGATAAAGCTCTAAAATTGGTTGTTTATGCATCTATTAGAACTGAAAATATGCAGTAACAATTGTTATTGTTGTTTTTGCACCTATTACATTGAGATAAAGCTCTAAAATTGGTTGTTTATGCATCTATTAAAACTGAAAATATGCAGTAACAATTGTTGTGGTTGTTTGTGCACCTATTACATTGAGATAAAGCTCTAAAATTGGTTGTTTATGCATCTATTAGGACTGAAAATATGCAGTAACAATTGTTATTGTTGTTTGTGCACCTATTACATTGAGATAAAGCTCTAAAATTGGTTGTTTATGCATCTATTAGAACTGAAAATATGCAGTAACAATTGTTATTGTTGTTTGTGCACCTATTACATTGAGATAAAGCTCTAAAATTGGTTGTTTATGCATCTATTAGAACTGAAAATATGCAGTAACAATTGTTATTGTTATTTGTGCACCTATTACATTGAGATAAAGCTCTAAAATTGGTTGTTTATGCATCTATTAGAACTGAAAATATGCAGTAACAATTGTTATTGTTGTTTGTGCACCTATTACATTGAGATAAAGCTCTAAAATTGGTTGTTTATGCATCTATTAGAACTGAAAATATGCAGTAACAATTGTTATTGTTGTTTGTGCACCTATTACATTGAGATAAAGCTCTAAAATTGGTTGTTTATGCATCTATTAGAACTGAAAATATGCAGTAACAATTGTTATTGTTGTTTGTGCACCTATTACATTGAGATAAAGCTCTAAAATTGGTTGTTTATGCATCTATTAGAACTGAAAATATGCAGTAACAATTGTTATTGTTGTTTGTGCACCTATTACATTGAGATAAAGCTCTAAAATTTGTTGTTTATGCATCTATTAGAACTGAAAATATGCAGTAACAATTGTTGTTGTTGTTTGTGCACCTATTACATTGAGATAATGATCTAAAATTTGTTGTTTATGCATCTATTACAACTGAAAATATGCAGTAACAATTGTTGTTGTTGTTTGTGCACCTATTACATTGAGATAAAGCTCTAAAATTGGTTGTTTATGCATCTATTAGAACTGAAAATATGCAGTAACAATTGTTATTGTTGTTTGTGCACCTATTACATTGAGATAAAGCTCTAAAATTGGTTGTTTATGCATCTATTACAACTGAAAATATGCAGTAACGATTGTTGTGGTTGTTTGTGCACCTATTACATTGAGATAAAGCTCTAAAATTGGTTGTTTATGCATCTATTAGGACTGAATATATGCAGTAACAATTGTTGTTGTTGTTTGTGCACCTATTACATTGAGATAATGATCTAAAATTTGTTGTTTATGCATCTATTACAACTGAAAATATGCAGTAACAATTGTTATTGTTGTTTGTGCACCTATTACATTGAGATAAAGCTCTAAAATTGGTTGTTTATGCATCTATTAGGACTGAAAATATGCAGTAACAATTGTTATTTTTGTTTGTGCACCTATTACATTGAGATAAAGCTCTAAAATTGGTTGTTTATGTATCTATTAGGACTGAAAATATGCAGTAACAATTGTTATTGTTGTTTGTGCACCTATTACATTGAGATAAAGCTCTAAAATTGGTTGTTTATGCATCTATTAGAACTGAAAATATGCAGTAACAATTGTTATTGTTGTTTGTGCACCTATTACATTGAGATAAAGCTCTAAAATTTGTTGTTTATGCATCTATTAGAACTGAAAATATGCAGTAACGATTGTTGTGGTTGTTTGTGCACCTATTACATTGAGATAATGATCTAAAATTTGTTGTTTATGCATCTATTACAACTGAAAATATGCAGTAACAATTGTTGTTGTTGTTTGTGCACCTATTACATTGAGATAAAGCTCTAAAATTGGTTGTTTATGCATCTATTAGAACTGAAAATATGCAGTAACAATTGTTATTGTTGTTTGTGCACCTATTACATTGAGATAAAGCTCTAAAATTGGTTGTTTATGCATCTATTAGAACTGAAAATATGCAGTAACGATTGTTGTGGTTGTTTGTGCACCTATTACATTGAGATAAAGCTCTAAAATTGGTTGTTTATGCATCTATTAGGACTGAATATATGCAGTAACAATTGTTATTGTTGTTTGTGCACCTATTACATTGAGATAATGATCTAAAATTTGTTGTTTATGCATCTATTACAACTGAAAATATGCAGTAACAATTGTTGTTGTTGTTTGTGCACCTATTACATTGAGATAAAGCTCTAAAATTGGTTGTTTATGCATCTATTAGAACTGAAAATATGCAGTAACAATTGTTATTGTAGTTTGTGCACCTATTACATTGAGATAAAGCTCTAAAATTGGTTGTTTATGCATCTATTAGAACTGAAAATATGCAGTAACGATTGTTGTGGTTGTTTGTGCACCTATTACATTGAGATAAAGCTCTAAAATTGGTTGTTTATGCATCTATTAGGACTGAATATATGCAGTAAATATTGTTGTTGTTGTTTGTGCACCTATTACATTGAGATAAAGCTCTAAAATTGGTTGTTTATGCATCTATTAGGACTTAAAATATGCAGTAACAATTGTTGTTGTTGTTTGAGCACCTATTTCATTGAGATAAAGCTCTAAAATTGGTTGTTTATGCATCTATTAGGACTGAAAATATGCAGTAACAATTGTTGTTGTTGTTTGTGCACCTATTACATTGAGATAAAGCTCTAAAATTGGTTGTTTATGCATCTATTAGGACTGAATATATGCAGTAACAATTGTTGTTGTTGTTTGTGCACCTATTACATTGAGATAAAGCTCTAAAATTGGTTGTTTATGCATCTATTAGGACTGAATATATGCAGTAACAATTGTTATTGTTGTTTGTGCACCTATTACATTGAGATAAAGCTCTAAAATTGGTTGTTTATGCATCTATTAGGACTGAATATATGCAGTAACAATTGTTGTTGTTGTTTGTGCACCTATTACATTGAGATAAAGCTCTAAAATTGGTTGTTTATGCATCTATTAGGACTGAAAATATGCAGTAACAATTGTTGTTGTTGTTTGTGCACCTATTACATTGAGATAAAGCTCTAAAATTGGTTGTTTATGCATCTATTAGGACTGAAAATATGCAGTAACAATTGTTGTTGTTGTTTGTGCACCTATTACATTGAGATAAAGCTCTAAAATTGGTTGTTTATGCATCTATTAGGACTGAATATATGCAGTAACAATTGTTGTTGTTGTTTGTGCACCTATTACATTGAGATAAAGCTCTAAAATTGGTTGTTTATGCATCTATTAGGACTGAATATATGCAGTAACAATTGTTATTGTTGTTTGTGCACCTATTACATTGAGATAAAGCTCTAAAATTGGTTGTTTATGCATCTATTAGGACTGAATATATGCAGTAACAATTGTTGTTGTTGTTTGTGCACCTATTACATTGAGATAAAGCTCTAAAATTGGTTGTTTATGCATCTATTAGAACTGAAAATATGCAGTAACAATTGTTGTTGTTGTTTGTGCACCTATTACATTGAGATAAAGCTCTAAAATTGGTTGTTTATGCATCTATCAGAACTAAAAATATGCAGTAACAATTGTTGTTGTTGTTTCTACAACTATTACATTGAGATAAAGCTCTAAAATTGGTTGTTTATGCATCTATTAGAACTGAAAATATGCAGTAACAATTGTTGTGGTTGTTTGTGCACCTATTACATTGAGATAAAGCTCTAAAATTGGTTGTTTATGCATCTATTAGGACTGAATATATGCAGTAACAATTGTTGTTGTTGTTTGAGCACCTATTACATTGAGATAAAGCTCTAAAATTGGTTGTTTATGCATCTATTAGAACTGAAAATATGCAGTAACAATTGTTGTGGTTGTTTGTGCACCTATTACATTGAGATAATGATCTGAAATTGGTTGTTTATGCATCTATTAGAACTGAAAATATGCAGTAACAATTGTTATTGTTGTTTGTGCACCTATTACATTGAGATAAAGCTCTAAAATTGGTTGTTTATGCATCTATTAGAACTGAAAATATGCAGTAACAATTGTTGTGGTTGTTTGTGCACCTATTACATTGAGATAATGATCTAAAATTGGTTGTTTATGCATCTATTAGAACTGAAAATATGCAGTAACAATTGTTATTGTTGTTTGTGCACCTATTACATTGAGATAAAGCTCTAAAATTGGTTGTTTATGCATCTATTAGAACTGAAAATATGCAGTAACAATTGTTGTGGTTGTTTGTGCACCTATTACATTGAGATAATGATCTAAAATTGGTTGTTTATGCATCTATTAGAACTGAAAATATGCAGTAACAATTGTTATTGTTGTTTGTGCACCTATTACATTGAGATAAAGCTCTAAAATTGGTTGTTTATGCATCTATTAGAACTGAAAATATGCAGTAACAATTGTTGTGGTTGTTTGTGCACCTATTACATTGAGATAATGATCTAAAATTGGTTGTTTATGCATCTATTAGAACTGAAAATATGCAGTAACAATTGTTATTGTTGTTTGTGCACCTATTACATTGAGATAAAGCTCTAAAATTGGTTGTTTATGCATCTATTAGAACTGAAAATATGCAGTAACAATTGTTGTGGTTGTTTGTGCACCTATTACATTGAGATAAAGCTCTAAAATTGGTTGTTTATGCATCTATTAGAACTGAAAATATGCAGTAACAATTGTTATTGTTGTTTGTGCACCTATTACATTGAGATAAAGCTCTAAAATTGGTTGTTTATGCATCTATTAGAACTGAAAATATGCAGTAACAATTGTTATTGTTGTTTGTGCACCTATTACATTGAGATAAAGCTCTAAAATTGGTTGTTTATGCATCTATTAGAACTGAAAATATGCAGTAACAATTGTTGTGGTTGTTTGTGCACCTATTACATTGAGATAATGATCTAAAATTGGTTGTTTATGCATCTATTAGAGCTGAAAATATGCAGTAACAATTGTTATTGTTGTTTGTGCTCCTATTACATTGAGATAAAGCTCTAAAATTGGTTGTTTATGCATCTATTAGAACTGAAAATATGCAGTAACAATTGTTATTGTTGTTTGTGCACCTATTACATTGAGATAAAGCTCTAAAATTGGTTGTTTATGCATCTATTAGGACTGAATATATGCAGTAACAATTGTTGTTGTTGTTTGAGCACCTATTACATTGAGATAAAGCTCTAAAATTGGTTGTTTATGCATCTATTAGAACTGAAAATATGCAGTAACAATTGTTATTGTTGTTTGTGCACCTATTACATTGAGATAAAGCTCTAAAATTGGTTGTTTATGCATCTATTAGGACTGAAAATATGCAGTAACAATTGTTATTGTTGTTTGTGCACCTATTACATTGAGATAAAGCTCTAAAATTGGTTGTTTATGCATCTATTAGGACTGAAAATATGCAGTAACAATTGTTGTAGTTGTTTGTGCACCTATTACATTGAGATAAAGCTCTAAAATTGGTTGTTTATGCATCTATTAGGACTGAATATATGCAGTAACAATTGTTGTTGTTGTTTGTGCAACTATTACATTGAGATAAAGCTCTAAAATTGGTTGTTTATGCATCTATTAGGACTGAAAATATGCAGTAACAATTGTTGTTGTTGTTTGTGCACCTATTACACTGAGATAAAGCTCTAAAATTGGTTGTTTATGCATCTATTAGGACTGAAAATATGCAGTAACAATTGTTGTGGTTGTTTGTGCACCTATTACATTGAGATAAAGCTCTAAAATTGGTTGTTTATGCATCTATTAGGACTGAATATATGCAGTAACAATTGTTGTTGTTGTTTGTGCGACTATTACATTGAGATAAAGCTCTAAAATTGGTTGTTTATGCATCTATTAGAACTGAAAATATGCAGTAACAATTGTTGTTGTTGTTTGTGCACCTATTACTGTAATAGGTGCACAAACAACAATAACAATTGTTACTGCATATTTTCAGTTCTAATAGATGCATAAACAACCAATTTTAGAGCTTTATCTCAATGTAATAGGTGCACAAACAACAATAACAATTGTTACTGCATATTTTCAGTTCTAATAGATGCATAAACAACCAATTTTAGAGCTTTATCTCAATGTAATAGGTGCACAAACAACCACAACAATTGTTACTGCATATTTTCAGTTCTAATAGATGCATAAACAACCAATTTTAGAGCTTTATCTCAATGTAATAGGTGCACAAACAACAATAACAATTGTTACTGCATATTTTCAGTTCTAATAGATGCATAAACAACCAATTTTAGATCATTATCTCAATGTAATAGGTGCACAAACAACCACAACAATTGTTACTGCATATTTTCAGTTCTAATAGATGCATAAACAACCAATTTTAGAGCTTTATCTCAATGTAATAGGTGCACAAACAACAATAACAATTGTTACTGCATATTTTCAGTTCTAATAGATGCATAAACAACCAATTTTAGATCATTATCTCAATGTAATAGGGTGCACAAACAACCACAACAATTGTTACTGCATATTTTCAGTTCTATAGATGCATAAACAACCAATTTTAGAGCTTTATCTCAATGTAATAGGTGCACAAACAACAATAACAATTGTTACTGCATATTTTCAGTTCTAATAGATGCATAAACAACCAATTTTAGATCATTATCTCAATGTAATAGGTGCACAAACAACCACAACAATTGTTACTGCATATTTTCAGTTCTAATAGATGCATAAACAACCAATTTTAGAGCTTTATCTCAATGTAATAGGTGCACAACAACAATAACAATTGTTACTGCATATTTTCAGTTCTAATAGATGCATAAACAACCAATTTCAGATCATTATCTCAATGTAATAGGTGCACAAACAACCACAACAATTGTTACTGCATATTTTCAGTTCTAATAGATGCATAAACAACCAATTTTAGAGCTTTATCTCAATGTAATAGGTGCTCAAACAACAACAACAATTGTTACTGCATATATTCAGTCCTAATAGATGCATAAACAACCAATTTTAGAGCTTTATCTCAATGTAATAGGTGCACAAACAACCACAACAATTGTTACTGCATATTTTCAGTTCTAATAGATGCATAAACAACCAATTTTAGAGCTTTATCTCAATGTAATAGTTGTAGAAACAACAACAACAATTGTTACTGCATATTTTTAGTTCTGATAGATGCATAAACAACCAATTTTAGAGCTTTATCTCAATGTAATAGGTGCACAAACAACAAACAACAATTGTTACTGCATATTTTCAGTTCTAATAGATGCATAAACAACCAATTTTAGAGCTTTATCTCAATGTAATAGGTGCACAAACAACAACAACAATTGTTACTGCATATATTCAGTCCTAATAGATGCATAAACAACCAATTTTAGAGCTTTATCTCAATGTAATAGGTGCACAAACAACAATAACAATTGTTACTGCATATATTCAGTCCTAATAGATGCATAAACAACCAATTTTAGAGCTTTATCTCAATGTAATAGGTGCACAAACAACAACAACAATTGTTACTGCATATATTCAGTCCTAATAGATGCATAAACAACCAATTTTAGAGCTTTATCTCAATGTAATAGGTGCACAAACAACAACAACAATTGTTACTGCATATTTTCAGTCCTAATAGATGCATAAACAACCAATTTTAGAGCTTTATCTCAATGTAATAGGTGCACAAACAACAACAACAATTGTTACTGCATATTTTCAGTCCTAATAGATGCATAAACAACCAATTTTAGAGCTTTATCTCAATGTAATAGGTGCACAAACAACAACAACAATTGTTACTGCATATATTCAGTCCTAATAGATGCATAAACAACCAATTTTAGAGCTTTATCTCAATGTAATAGGTGCACAAACAACAATAACAATTGTTACTGCATATATTCAGTCCTAATAGATGCATAAACAACCAATTTTAGAGCTTTATCTCAATGTAATAGGTGCACAAACAACAACAACAATTGTTACTGCATATATTCAGTCCTAATAGATGCATAAACAACCAATTTTAGAGCTTTATCTCAATGTAATAGGTGCACAAACAACAACAACAATTGTTACTGCATATTTTTCAGTCCTAATAGATGCATAAACAACCAATTTTAGAGCTTTATCTCAATGAAATAGGTGCTCAAACAACAACAACAATTGTTACTGCATATTTTAAGTCCTAATAGATGCATAAACAACCAATTTTAGAGCTTTATCTCAATGTAATAGGTGCACAAACAACAACAACAATATTTACTGCATATATTCAGTCCTAATAGATGCATAAACAACCAATTTTAGAGCTTTATCTCAATGTAATAGGTGCACAAACAACCACAACAATCGTTACTGCATATTTTCAGTTCTAATAGATGCATAAACAACCAATTTTAGAGCTTTATCTCAATGTAATAGGTGCACAAACTACAATAACAATTGTTACTGCATATTTTCAGTTCTAATAGATGCATAAACAACCAATTTTAGAGCTTTATCTCAATGTAATAGGTGCACAAACAACAACAACAATTGTTACTGCATATTTTCAGTTGTAATAGATGCATAAACAACAAATTTTAGATCATTATCTCAATGTAATAGGTGCACAAACAACAATAACAATTGTTACTGCATATATTCAGTCCTAATAGATGCATAAACAACCAATTTTAGAGCTTTATCTCAATGTAATAGGTGCACAAACAACCACAACAATCGTTACTGCATATTTTCAGTTCTAATAGATGCATAAACAACCAATTTTAGAGCTTTATCTCAATGTAATAGGTGCACAAACAACAATAACAATTGTTACTGCATATTTTCAGTTCTAATAGATGCATAAACAACCAATTTTAGAGCTTTATCTCAATGTAATAGGTGCACAAACAACAACAACAATTGTTACTGCATATTTTCAGTTGTAATAGATGCATAAACAACAAATTTTAGATCATTATCTCAATGTAATAGGTGCACAAACAACCACAACAATCGTTACTGCATATTTTCAGTTCTAATAGATGCATAAACAACAAATTTTAGAGCTTTATCTCAATGTAATAGGTGCACAAACAACAATAACAATTGTTACTGCATATTTTCAGTTCTAATAGATGCATAAACAACCAATTTTAGAGCTTTATCTCAATGTAATAGGTGCACAAACAACAATAACAATTGTTACTGCATATTTTCAGTCCTAATAGATACATAAACAACCAATTTTAGAGCTTTATCTCAATGTAATAGGTGCACAAACAAAAATAACAATTGTTACTGCATATTTTCAGTCCTAATAGATGCATAAACAACCAATTTTAGAGCTTTATCTCAATGTAATAGGTGCACAAACAACAATAACAATTGTTACTGCATATTTTCAGTTGTAATAGATGCATAAACAACAAATTTTAGATCATTATCTCAATGTAATAGGTGCACAAACAACAACAACAATTGTTACTGCATATATTCAGTCCTAATAGATGCATAAACAACCAATTTTAGAGCTTTATCTCAATGTAATAGGTGCACAAACAACCACAACAATCGTTACTGCATATTTTCAGTTGTAATAGATGCATAAACAACCAATTTTAGAGCTTTATCTCAATGTAATAGGTGCACAAACAACAATAACAATTGTTACTGCATATTTTCAGTTCTAATAGATGCATAAACAACCAATTTTAGAGCTTTATCTCAATGTAATAGGTGCACAAACAACAACAACAATTGTTACTGCATATTTTCAGTTGTAATAGATGCATAAACAACAAATTTTAGATCATTATCTCAATGTAATAGGTGCACAAACAACAACAACAATTGTTACTGCATATTTTCAGTTCTAATAGATGCATAAACAACAAATTTTAGAGCTTTATCTCAATGTAATAGGTGCACAAACAACAATAACAATTGTTACTGCATATTTTCAGTTCTAATAGATGCATAAACAACCAATTTTAGAGCTTTATCTCAATGTAATAGGTGCACAAACAACAATAACAATTGTTACTGCATATTTTCAGTTCTAATAGATGCATAAAACAACCAATTTTAGAGCTTATCTCAATGTAATAGGTGCACAAACAACAATAACAATTGTTACTGCATATTTTCAGTTCTAATAGATGCATAAACAACCAATTTTAGAGCTTTATCTCAATGTAATAGGTGCACAAACAACAATAACAATTGTTACTGCATATTTTCAGTTCTAATAGATGCATAAACAACCAATTTTAGAGCTTTATCTCAATGTAATAGGTGCACAAATAACAATAACAATTGTTACTGCATATTTTCAGTTCTAATAGATGCATAAACAACCAATTTTAGAGCTTTATCTCAATGTAATAGGTGCACAAACAACAATAACAATTGTTACTGCATATTTTCAGTTCTAATAGATGCATAAACAACCAATTTTAGAGCTTTATCTCAATGTAATAGGTGCACAAACAACAATAACAATTGTTACTGCATATTTTCAGTCCTAATAGATGCATAAACAACCAATTTTAGAGCTTTATCTCAATGTAATAGGTGCACAAACAACCACAACAATTGTTACTGCATATTTTCAGTTTTAATAGATGCATAAACAACCAATTTTAGAGCTTTATCTCAATGTAATAGGTGCAAAAACAACAATAACAATTGTTACTGCATATTTTCAGTTCTAATAGATGCATAAACAACCAATTTTAGAGCTTTATCTCAATGTAATAGGTGCACAAACAACAACAACAATTGTTACTGCATATTTTCAGTCCTAATAGATGCATAAACAACCAATTTTAGAGCTTTATCTCAATGTAATAGGTGCACAAACAACAATAACAATTGTTACTGCATATTTTCAGTTCTAATAGATGCATGAACAACCATTTTTAGAGCTTTATCTCAATGTAATAGGTGCACAAACAACAACAACAATTGTTACTGCATATTTTCAGTCCTAATAGATGCATAAACAACCAATTTTAGAGCTTTATCTCAATGTAATAGGTGCACAAACAACAATAACAATTGTTACTGCATATTTTCAGTTCTAATAGATGCATAAACAACCAATTTTAGAGCTTTATCTCAATGTAATAGGTGCACAAACAACAATAACAATTGTTACTGCATATTTTCAGTTCTAATAGATGCATAAACAACCAATTTTAGAGCTTTATCTCAATGTAATAGGTGCACAAACAACAATAACAATGTTACTGCATATTTTCAGTCCTAATAGATGCATAAACAACCAATTTTAGAGCTTTATCTCAATGTAATAGGTGCACAAACAACAATAACAATTGTTACTGCATATTTTCAGTTCTAATAGATGCATAAACGACCAATTTTAGAGCTTTATCTCAATGTAATAGGTGCACAAACAACAATAACAATTGTTACTGCATATTTTCAGTTCTAATAGATGCATAAACAACCAATTTTAGATCATTATCTCAATGTAATAGGTGCACAAACAACAATAACAATTGTTACTGCATATTTTCAGTTCTAATAGATGCATAAACAACCAATTTTAGAGCTTTATCTCAATGTAATAGGTGCACAAACAACAATAACAATTGTTTACTGCATATTTTCAGTCCTAATAGATGCATAAACAACCAATTTTAGAGCTTTATCTCAATGTAATAGGTGCACAAACAACAATAACAATTGTTACTGCATATTTTCAGTTCTAATAGATGCATAAACAACCAATTTTAGAGCTTTATCTCAATGTAATAGGTGCACAAACAACAATAACAATTGTTACTGCATATTTTCAGTTCTAATAGATGCATAAACAACCAATTTTAGAGCTTTATCTCAATGTAATAGGTGCACAAACAACAACAACAATTGTTACTGCATATTTTCAGTCCTAATAGATGCATAAACAACCAATTTTAGAGCTTTATCTCTATGTAATAGGTGCACAAACAACAACAACAATTGTTACTGCATATTTTCAGTCCTAATAGATGCATAAACAACCAATTTTAGAGCTTTATCTCAATGTAATAGGTGCACAAACAACAATAACAATTGTTACTGCATATTTTCAGTTCTAATAGATGCATAAACAATCAATTTTAGAGCTTTATCTCAATGTAATAGGTGCACAAACAACCACAACAATTGTTACTGCATATTTTCAGTTGTAATAGATGCATAAACAACCAATTTTAGAGCTTTATCTCAATGTAATAGGTGCACAAACAACAATAACAATTGTTACTGCATATTTTCAGTCCTAATAGATGCATAAACAACCAATTTTAGAGCTTTATCTCAATGTAATAGGTGCACAAACAACAATAACAATTGTTACTGCATATTTTCAGTTCTAATAGATGCATAAACAACCAATTTTAGAGCTTTATCTCAATGTAATAGGTGCACAAACAACAATAACAATTGTTACTGCATATTTTCAGTCCTAATAGATGCATAAACAACCAATTTTAGATCATTATCTCAATGTAATAGGTGCACAAACAACAATAACAATTGTTACTGCATATTTTCAGTTCTAATAGATGCATAAACAACCAATTTTAGATCATTATCTCAATGTAATAGGTGCACAAACAACAATAACAATTGTTACTGCATATTTTCAGTCCTAATAGATGCATAAACAACCAATTTTAGAGCTTTATCTCAATGTAATAGGTGCACAAACAACAATAACAATTGTTACTGCATATTTTCAGTTCTAATAGATGCATAAACAACCAATTTTAGAGCTTTATCTCAATGTAATAGGTGCACAAACAACAACAACAATTGTTACTGCATATTTTCAGTCCTAATAGATGCATAAACAACCAATTTTAGAGCTTTATCTCAATGTAATAGATGCACAAACAACAATAACAATTGTTACTGCATATTTTCAGTTCTGATAGATGCATGAACAACCAATTTTAGAGCTTTATCTCAATGTAATAGGTGCACAAACAACAACAACAATTGTTACTGCATATTTTCAGTCCTAATAGATGCATAAACAACCAATTTTAGAGCTTTATCTCAATGTAATAGGTGCACAAACAACAATAACAATTGTTACTGCATATTTTCAGTTCTAATAGATGCATAAACAACCATTTTTAGAGCTTTATCTCA
Organism: Thysanoteuthis rhombus; assembly: GCA_963457665.1. Classification (NCBI taxonomy): domain Eukaryota; kingdom Metazoa; phylum Mollusca; class Cephalopoda; order Oegopsida; family Thysanoteuthidae; genus Thysanoteuthis; species Thysanoteuthis major. The sequence continues at coordinate 45,094,211 of OY735219.1, read as the reverse complement.
ATGTAATAGGTGCACAAACAACAATAACAATTGTTACTGCATATTTTCAGTTCTAATAGATGCATAAACAACCAATTTTAGAGCTTTATCTCAATGTAATAGGTGCACAAACAACAATAACAATTGTTACTGCATATTTTCAGTCCTAATAGATGCATAAACAACCAATTTTAGAGCTTTATCTCAATGTAATAGGTGCACAAACAACAATAACAATTGTTACTGCATATTTTCAGTTCTAATAGATGCATAAACAACCAATTTTAGAGCTTTATCTCAATGTAATAGGTGCACAAACAACAATAACAATTGTTACTGCATATTTTCAGTTCTAATAGATGCATAAACAACCAATTTTAGATCATTATCTCAATGTAATAGGTGCACAAACAACAATAACAATTGTTACTGCATATTTTCAGTTCTAATAGATGCATAAACAACCAATTTTAGAGCTTATCTCGATGTAATAGGTGCACAAACAACAATAACAATTGTTACTGCATATTTTCAGTCCTAATAGATGCATAAACAACCAATTTTAGAGCTTTATCTCAATGTAATAGGTGCACAAACAACAATAACAATTGTTACTGCATATTTTCAGTTCTAATAGATGCATAAACAACCAATTTTAGAGCTTTATCTCAATGTAATAGGTGCACAAACAACAATAACAATTGTTACTGCATATTTTCAGTTCTAATAGATGCATAAACAACCAATTTTAGAGCTTTATCTCAATGTAATAGGTGCACAAACAACAACAACAATTGTTACTGCATATTTTCAGTCCTAATAGATGCATAAACAACCAATTTTAGAGCTTTATCTCAATGTAATAGGTGCACAAACAACAATAACAATTGTTACTGCATATTTTCAGTCCTAATAGATGCATAAACAACCAATTTTAGAGCTTTATCTCAATGTAATAGGTGCACAAACAACAATAACAATTGTTACTGCATATTTTCAGTTCTAATAGATGCATAAACAATCAATTTTAGAGCTTTATCTCAATGTAATAGGTGCACAAACAACCACAACAATTGTTACTGCATATTTTCAGTTGTAATAGATGCATAAACAACCAATTTTAGAGCTTTATCTCAATGTAATAGGTGCACAAACAACAATAACAATTGTTACTGCATATTTTCAGTCCTAATAGATGCATAAACAACCAATTTTAGAGCTTTATCTCAATGTAATAGGTGCACAAACAACAATAACAATTGTTACTGCATATTTTCAGTTCTAATAGATGCATAAACAACCAATTTTAGATCATTATCTCAATGTAATAGGTGCACAAACAACAATAACAATTGTTACTGCATATTTTCAGTCCTAATAGATGCATAAACAACCAATTTTAGAGCTTTATCTCAATGTAATAGGTGCACAAACAACAATAACAATTGTTACTGCATATTTTCAGTTCTAATAGATGCATAAACAACCAATTTTAGAGCTTTATCTCAATGTAATAGGTGCACAAACAACAACAACAATTGTTACTGCATATTTTCAGTCCTAATAGATGCATAAACAACCAATTTTAGAGCTTTATCTCAATGTAATAGGTGCACAAACAACAATAACAATTGTTACTGCATATTTTCAGTTCTAATAGATGCATAAACAACCAATTTTAGATCATTATCTCAATGTAATAGGTGCACAAACAACAATAACAATTGTTACTGCATATTTTTCAGTTCTAATAGATGCATAAACAACCAATTTTAGAGCTTTATCTCAATGTAATAGGTGCACAAACAACAATAACATTTGTTACTGCATATTTTCAGTCCTAATAGATGCATAAACAACCAATTTTAGAGCTTTATCTCAATGTAATAGGTGCACAAACAACAATAACAATTGTTACTGCATATTTTCAGTTCTAATAGATGCATAAACAACCAATTTTAGAGCTTTATCTCAATGTAATAGGTGCACAAACAACAATAACAATTGTTACTGCATATTTTCAGTTCTAATAGATGCATAAACAACCAATTTTAGATCATTATCTCAATGTAATAGGTGCACAAACAACAACAACAATTGTTACTGCATATTTTCAGTTCTAATAGATGCATAAACAACCAATTTTAGAGCTTTATCTCAATGTAATAGGTGCACAAACAACAATAACAATTGTTACTGCATATTTTCAGTCCTAATAGATGCATAAACAACCAATTTTAGAGCTTTATCTCAATGTAATAGGTGCACAAACAACAATAACAATTGTTACTGCATATTTTCAGTTCTAATAGATGCATAAACAATCAATTTTAGAGCTTTATCTCAATGTAATAGGTGCACAAACAACCACAACAATTGTTACTGCATATTTTCAGTTGTAATAGATGCATAAACAACCAATTTTAGAGCTTATCTCAATGTAATAGGTGCACAAACAACAATAACAATTGTTACTGCATATTTTCAGTCTAATAGATGCATAAACAACCAATTTTAGAGCTTTATCTCAATGTAATAGGTGCACAAACAACGATAACAATTATTATTGCATATTTTCAGTTCTAATAGATGCAAAAAGAACCAATTTTAGAGCTTTATCTCAATGTAATAGGTGCACAAACAACAATAACAATTGTTACTGCATATTTTCAGTCCTAATAGATGCATAAACAACCAATTTTAGAGCTTTATCTCAATGTAATAGGTGCACAAACAACAATAACAATTGTTACTGCATATTTTCAGTCCTAATAGATGCATAAACAACCAATTTTAGAGCTTTATCTCAATGTAATAGGTGCACAAACAACAATAACAATTGTTACTGCATATTTTCAGTTCTAATAGATGCATAAACAATCAATTTTAGAGCTTTATCTCAATGTAATAGGTGCACAAACAACAACAACAATTGTTACTGCATATTTTCAGTTGTAATAGATGCATAAACAACAAATTTTAGATCATTATCTCAATGTAATAGGTGCACAAACAACAACAACAATTGTTACTGCATATTTTCAGTTCTAATAGATGCATAAACAACAAATTTTAGATCATTATCTCAATGTAATAGGTGCACAAACAACCACAACAATTGTTACTGCATATTTTCAGTCCTAATAGATGCATAAACAACAAATTTTAGATCATTATCTCAATGTAATAGGTGCACAAACAACCACAACAATTGTTACTGCATATATTCAGTCTAATAGATGCATAAACAACAAATTTTAGATCATTATCTCAATGTAATAGGTGCACAAACAACCACAACAATTGTTACTGCATATTTTCAGTTGTAATAGATGCATAAACAACAAATTTTAGATCATTATCTCGAAGTAATAGGTGCACAAACAACCACAACAATTGTTACTGCATATTTTCAGTCCTAATAGATGCATAAACAACCAATTTTAGAGCTTTATCTCAATGTAATAGGTGCACAAACAACAATAACAATTGTTACTGCATATTTTCAGTTCTAATAGATGCATAAACAACCAATTTTAGAGCTTTATCTCAATGTAATAGGTGCACAAACAACCACAACAATTGTTACTGCATATTTTCAGTTGTAATAGATGCATAAACAACAAATTTTAGATCATTATCTCAGTGTAATAGGTGCACAAACAACCACAACAATTGTTACTGCATATTTTCAGTTCTAATAGATGCATAAACAACCAATTTTAGAGCTTTATCTCAATGTAATAGGTGCACAAACAACCACAACAATTGTTACTGCATATTTTCAATCATAATAGATGCATAAACAACCAATTTTAGAGTGTTATCTCAATGTAATAGGTGCACAAACAACCACAACAATTGTTACTGCATATTTTCAGTTGTAATAGATGCATAAACAACCAATTTTAGAGCTTTATCTCAATGTAACAGGTGCACAAACAACCACAACAATTGTTACTGCATATTTTCAATCATAATAGATGCATAAACAACCAATTTTAGAGTGTTATCTCAATGTAATAGGTGCACAAACAACCACAACAATTGTACTGCAAATATTTTCAGTTTTTAGATGCATAAACAACAATTTTAGATCATTATCTCAATGTAATAGGTGTAGAAACAACAACAACAATTGTTACTGCATATTTTCAGTTCTAATAGATGCATAATCAACCAATTTTAGATCATTATCTCAATGTAATAGGTGCACAAACAACCACAACAATTGTTACTGCATATTTTCAGTTGTAATAGATGCATAAACAACAAATTTTAGATCATTATCTCAATGTAATAGGTGTAGAAACAACAACAACAATTGTTACTGCATATTTTCAGTTGTAATAGATGCATAAACAACCAATTTTAGATCATTATCTCAATTTAATAGGTGTAGAAACAACAACAACAATTGTTACTGCATATTTTCAGTTGTAATAGATGCATAAACAACAAATTTTAGATCATTATCTCAATGTAATAGGTGTAGAAACAACAACAACAATTGTTACTGCATATTTTCAGTTGTAATAGATGCATAAACAACAAATTTTAGATCATTATCTCAATGTAATAGGTGCACAAACAACAACAACAATTGTTACTGCATATTTTCAGTTCTAATAGATGCATAAACAACCAATTTTAGAGCTTTATCTCAATGTAATAGGTGCACAAACACCACAACAATTGTTACTGCATATTTTCAGTTTTAATAGATGCATAAACAACCAATTTTAGAGCTTTATCTCAATGTAATAGGTGCACAAACAACCACAACAATTGTTACTGCATATTTTCAATCATAATAGATGCATAAACAACCAATTTTAGATCATTATCTCAATGTAACAGGTGCAAAAACAACCACAACAATTGTTACTGCATATTTTCAGTTGTAATAGATGCATAAACAACCAATTTTAGAGCTTTATCTCAATGTAATAGGTGCACAACAACCACAACAAATCGTTACTGCATATTTTCAGTTCTAATAGATGCATAAAAAACCAATTTTAGAGCTTTATCCCAATGTAATAGGTGCACAAACAACCACAACAATTGTTACTGCATATTTTCAGTTGTAATAGATGCATAAACAACCAATTTTAGAGCTTCATCTCAATGTATTAGGTGCACAAACAACCACAACAATTGTTACTGCATATTTTCAGTTCTAAT